>JADLZK010008265.1:0-164230 GCA_015847255.1 Hyparrhenia diplandra
TATGTGTGTTCTTGGTGTGATCCGCGATTTCTTTTGATTCACTCCGTCAAACTCAGAAATTTCCAAGGGAAATGGTCACCCACATGCCTAGATGCTATGGCTTGATTTTTGTGACCTGAGGTTTCGATTTGATCGAGTTTGAATCAATTTGGAGAGAATCACCGCCGCCGGCGCGTCTACGATCGTCTTTGTCGACGGCAGGCCGGGCGATCCGCCACCAGTGTGTGGTCAGGCCCCGGGTTTTCGGCCGATTCGAGCCGAGGCCGAGGGACTCTTCGCCAAGACACCGGACCGATCCAGGCCTCGGCGCGGGCGAAACCCCCCATGTGCCAAGTCCGGATTCTGCTACGTTTTTTGTGTGCTTAGGCGTCCGGACAGTCCGCCCGTGCTCGCGGAGCCGATCCATAAGTGTTCTTCCAGGCAGAGTCCAGAATCTGTCCAGAGTTGTTGCTTTTCTTGAACTTTGCCTGCGGACAGTCCGGCCATCTAGCGCGGACAGTCCGACTCGTGCATTTCAGCAGCTCGTTTTTGTTGGTTTTTACGGAATTTACGCCGGACGGTCAGAGGAGAACGCGGACACGCCCCGCCCCGTCCATCTTGTGCGAGGCGGTGGACAGTCCGACCGTCGGCGTGGACGGTCCGTTCACAGGATTTCGAGCTGTTTCTTCGCTCTTGCTTGTGTGGTTGGTTCGAAGTTGGTTCGGTTGATCTGATTCTAGGGCATCTCCTAGGTCATCCACCTTGCATTCAAGGTCGTGATCACACCGTTTGTTGTTCGATTTGCTCCGAGGGGTCGTGAGAGCTACACGATCACTGATTCGAAAGAATTTAGTTGAGGCTCCCATTCACCCCCCCTCTGGTCGCCTATTCGGTCCTTTGGTAACCTTGTTAACCAATCTTGAAAGGATGGTGAATCATTTGTCAAGGGTGCAGAAGCAACAACATATCTGTCAGAGAAAACTGCTGGAGTAATCTCACCTGGGAGGGGATTTTCAGCATTTGGGCCACTAGAATTGCCACCAACATTCTCCACAACTTGAGGCATCTCTTCATCATGGACACCATGAAGATGTTCACCATCCATTTGATTCGGGCCCATGTTATTTGAACCAACGGGGCCAAAATCAGGAGAGGAGAGCGAGTCCAGCCCAACCAAGGGGGCCTGGGGGTGGAACAAGATGAAAGGGCCCATCCGGAACAAATCCATCCTCATCAGGCAACTCAACCAAATTGTTAATTTTCAGGGGATAAACAGCAACTGTCCATGATCTACCCCTGATGGGTAAACCTGCAGTAATCTTGACAGAGTCTGGAATCTTTAAAAAAGTATCATTTAGATAAACTTTGCAAATAATCTTAGCCAAAGTCTTTGGATGGATGAACATGAACTAGTATCCCAAAACCTCGAGACAGTTAGTTGCTAGATTCCTCATGCTACGCAGATCCTCATTAAAACCGATCAACATCACCCATGCCTTTCTATCAATATCAAAGGATCTAGCATTCTCCGCTCATCATGTTTGACAAAATGCATATGGTAATCTCCCCCAAAATCAAAACAGGACCAAGAAATCTTTTCTTTCCAAGGCACTAGCAAACCTAACATAAGCTTCTCCTAAAGCACAGGGATAAATGCCGAGGACATGAACCTGATGGACATCCATGAGCCAGGAGCGCAGAGCAGCCGCCATTGGCTCGAACTCATCTTTGGCAACCGGTGGATGCATCTTGACGATGGCGAGATCCTCACCAGCAGCCGTGATAGCACCCGCCACGTACACCTCCCCTGGCGAAGTGGTGGGACGAAGAGGACGATCAGCCGAGCTGGAAACCTTTGGGCGGGGAAGGGCACCGGATCGACGGCAAAGTTCGCCATCGGAGACGACGAGGAGGGTTTTCTCTGGGTTTGCACTTGTAGCTTGGTTAGGAAGCGGCGAATTGGAAGGATCTCCAAGATTTTTCTGTTCAGCATTTATAGTCGCCGCCGCGACTCCTGGAATTCAAGATTTTTCAACAACCCGATAAACCTTCCCGTGAATGCGGACCTTTCCAAAACATTGGGCCTTTTTATGTCCATACTTAAAACAATAGAGGCACCTAACCTTTGAGACCGGGCGGGCCTCTTTCTCGTGTCCTTGGGCCAAGCAAACAGTGCAGATTTGAGGTCCCGCCCGGAATGAATTGGGCTAGAAGGAACCTTCAAATTTGAATTTGAATTTGATAAAGGGATGGCATTGGATCCGATTAACGGGATAGTAGGCGTTTCCTTAAAAAGGGATCACACAAAAACTGACCGTTTTTTCCCTAGAACATTGATCTGAGCACACGATCCTGATGCTTAGGATTAACCACAGAATGATTCGATGAAAAATGATCGGTTTAGTAAAATGATCATAATAATTACGGGATAGGAAATTCTTTTTGAAAACCGACTTTCTTCCACTAGCATTGCCTGATTTAACCACATCAGCAAAAGTTCTTTTAAGTGAGTTAGAAGTGGTGGAAGAACTCGATCCTACTTTGGTCCAAGAATCTGCTTCGAGCTGATTCCAAATTTCAAATTGTCTTTTCCAATTTGGACCACCATTCCCCCCAAAGGGGAGAAGAAAAACAGCAAAGCTTTTTTGCAAATGAAAGATTTCAATCTATAGATTGAAATTCCAACTTGTTTATAGGAGACCGAAAACTTAAACATCCAATCGGAGAGATGTAGAACATGAAAATCTGCCGCAATGCCACCAAGGCAAGATTGGAGAATAAGACTTTACAGAGTTCTCATTGAGTTTGATTGCCGATCTTCCAAAACTTGCCACCAAAAAGAACTCTTCTGAGGAACTTGGCGAGGGAGAAATGGATTTCTTGAGATTTGAAGACACCGAAAGCTGCAACTCAAGGCCCGGATCGAAGTTGAGATCCGATAGGGCCGCCATGACTCCTGACGAAGCAATCAGAGGCCGCCATGGGCAGGGATCAACGCCGGTGGTGGAAGGAGGGTCGGAGGATGGGAGAGAGGGAGAGGTCGCCATGGCAGGGTTGAGTTTGAAGGATAAACGAGTATTGTTAGATCCGTCACAACTGTTTTCAGCCAATATTTTAGAGCAGCCATTTTTTCAAAGCGGCCATTTTTCTCCTTCAATTATTATATGTTCCTGTCCCACCATTTTTGCAAAGCAGCACCAAGAATTGGATGGGATTAATTACTGTCTGTGCTACTACTTAGTAGCCCGGTGATGCATACCAGACATTATTTAGTAATGCGATGTGACCCTATCAAGGAGAGACTACTAATACCGCAGAACATGGCCGTCAAGCAAGCTAGGAAAAACGAGCCAAGATGCATGTTTGCAGCGTCACACCTAGACTAGGCATCGGAGGTGTCAGGAATTAAGGTGCCTGAGTCTTCTTCTCTATGACAGCAAAAGTCCATGAAGATCGCAGCCTTCCATGGTCTAACGAATCTGCCGGAAGAAAAGATGAAGATATTTGGAGTTAACCCTAGGATTCAATTGATCTAGGGCAGTTACTGTTCCAGCTATGGCGATTTCCCCAGCTAAGACTACGAAGGACGTTTCCATGGTGGCCACATCTCCTGGCCACAACGACCGCGGCTTTGTAACACACAATCGATTTTCCAAACAGAAACGCGCCCGCGTCGTCCCAGCGTGGGGCGACACCGGGCGGACGCCCGACCCCCCGCCGCCGCTCCTCCACCGCCTCCCCTCCGCCCACGCCGCCGCCGGAGCCGGCCGCCGGAAGCCCGCCGGCGGCCAGCAAGGATGGTGGCGGCGGGGCTTTCTCTTCTCCTCCCCTCGCCACGCGCCCGCGGCGCGCCGGCAGGAGGGGTCAGTCTGCCGCCCGGGCGGGCAGGGGCCTTTACGCTGGCGAGGCCCGATCAGGTGCCTCGAGGGCGGGATCCGGCGGCTCCAGTGCGGATCTGCCGACCGGCGCCGGGGCGGTGGAGAGGCCCGACGCGGGACTTCGGTGGGGGCCACGCGGCGAAGCTTCGCCGCAATGGCATGGCTCGCCGGCGTGGCCGTGGCTCGGTGCTCCCGCGGCGCGACGTCCGTCGGTCGAGGCAGCCGCCGCTATGGTTGGGGGGACGGCGGCTGCGACGACATGGTGCAGCGGCGAGCGGCGGCGGATTCGGTGCCCAGGTGGCCGGATCTTGCACGCCGGTGAAGGGATGATGGCTGCTCCATCTTTGGGGCGGATTCAGGACCGCCCGGTGGTACTTGGAACATCGGAGGGCCCCCTGGTAGTCGATCAAGCGAGGCTGTGGTGGCTGCGGTGCAGCACGTGGCGGTGGTGAGCAGCAGCAGAGGAGCTGCCTCTTCGGCGGGTGCGGGTCGTGGGTTTGCGACGGAGGAGTTGCCCTCGTGGGCGGTGCGGTGGGCGGTCCCGGCGTGCGGCCATGCGCGCAAGCGGGCGGGGTCTTCATGCTCAGTTTAAAGCTTTCGCCGGCTCCATGCTGGTGGCATGGCGGCGGCGTCATTGAACGTCGCTGTCCCCCGTTGGGGGCGCCATGATGGAGCTGACCTACGCCGCGAGGTCTCCGGGTGAAAAACCCCGGCCCATTCGGACGGCGACGGCGGGCGCCATTGGCGTCGTACCCTCCTTGGAGGCGTCGTCTCGAGAGACCGCGCTCGGCTTCGGTGATGCTAGGCCACTGTCGTTGATGGCTTCGCCGGATGTTGGCTTCTCCGTCGTAAGGCAAGTGTGATGGGTGTTAGCTTCTCGAGGCTGAGGAGGTTGCTCTCTGGTTGGTGGTCAGGGGTCATCTCTCTTTGTCGTCCGACTGCTTGCAGCGGACCGCGGCGGCTAGCATTGCTACTGCAATGGCCAGTGCGGTGCGGGACTACGTCTTTTGGACGGCGCTTGCAGCAACGACAATGAGGATGACTTGGGCTTGCAGCGGATCGTGGCGGGTCTTTTTCAAGATGGCTGGAACCACCCGGTGATACAGCGTCGGAAGATGGCGCAGCGACAACCCCGGTCATCGGTTTCGACGGCGGCAGCTTTTGCAAGAAGCTAAGAGGGGATGTCGACCAACGGCGGCAGTCCGGTATCTTCAGAATGATCTTTGTGGGTGGGGCATCTTTGCTCACTGTCTTGACGGCAATCTTCGAAACGTGGCCGGAGCATGGAGCGTTGTGGCAGGCGTGGCGTGAGGCCCCCGTGCACAAGAGAGGAGTCAAACGGCGGATGCGGCGAGGCCCCCGTGCGTTGTGGAGGCTCGGCCTCGGTGTTTTTCTTCCCGTCAGATGGTGGTTTGGTTGCAGCGGCACTGCGGCGAAGGGTCCTGCACGGCGGTGGCCTTCTCGGTGTGGTGGTGTCCGCCCCTTGGTTTTTTTTTTGGGCGCTGGGCTTTGTCAGTTTTTCGACGACTGCATATGTGCGGTTTGTGGGTGGATGCTGCAGTTGTTTATGTTTTTCTCTGCTGTTGTGTTTGTATAGTGGCTTGGCTGTGTTGAGGTCTCAATCCGACCGGCCGTTGAGTTGTTACCCGTGTTGACGTCCCAATCCAACCGGGTGAGTATAGTTAGTTGTTTTTTACTTTCTTTGGCGTTGTTTTTTGTTGTACGGCCCAGTCTGGGAATCTTCTTTTTAATATAATCGGCAGCTCTCCTGCCTGATTTGTTTCAAAAAAAAAATCGATTTCAAGGGTCAAGATTGCTGTCATACAGTGGGGCATCTAGAAACACCTTAAGGGGAGGGTTAATTAAAAAAATAGTATAAGGAATTTTTAGGTCGTGTATGGACAATCCCTTTGACAACACCATTGTCCTTGGGAACACATGGGATTTGTTCAGAGTTATGTTTTCCATTGACAAACAGACTTTCTTCGTTGTAACTGTGACGTTGCATCCTTTTGCAGTGATCCAGGGCCCCCCGTTCTTATCTCCTCCAGTGTGTAGATTAGTCCTTTGGAATTGAGTTTTTAAACCTCATATTTATCTTTGCTTCATATATATTTGCAATTTTAGATTGTGTGTTTCTACTTTCTTCCTTATGTTATTTGATTCGAGTAGGCCGAGGCCTGAGTGTCCAGATATTTGGAGGAGGTTATCCTTGACGCCAGTGATAGAGGACTTTGGCAGAGCAATGCCCATGATCCCAATGATGGTGGCTGCCCTACGGGCGGTAGAAGACACAACATCTGGCGAAGCAGTTGGCACCAGTGGAGGTTCGCATCGATGGCATACTAGGGATGGTGGTGACTTGACGATTCCACTTGCCAAACCTGGACGTTTCAGGTGAGGATGTCTGGAACCACAGAAGCACGGATGCACGTATGTCGGGAAATTGTTTTTCGAGATTTGTTGGCCACGCCTACTGCTTTAATTGTATGGTTTCGATTTTCACCATCGGCCTTGTTTTGTTGCATTTTATCACATTCACTGGATTGATGTGAATCCGACTATACAAACCAAGCCTTTCTACATAACTTGGTCTCATGTCTTCTTTTAATAGTAAGATTAAACCTCTTATTACTGTTTTCGAGGAAAGAATGAAGACAAGTGGCGTACCAGTCTACGTGTGCTGTTCGAGTTTAGAGTTCAAATCTGCAGCTATTCCAGTTATCCCATTAGTATGACACTAATTATTTGTGTGGCATGCATGCAGAAAAAGTATTAGAGTGCACTAGCACGTCTATTCAGCATCAATCTGAGATTAATCAGGTGAACCAGCTGAAGGAGACCCATCATGGTTTCTTGTGCTCCTATCGAAGAATCCTTAGAAAGAACATTCTTGTTAGCTGGAGGGTCTAGGCTACTAGAAATTCTTTCCTGCTGCCTCCTAATCCTAATATACCATCTACTCCTAATGAAAAATCCATAGCGTTTTCATTCTTCTCCGGGTGCCACTAGTAGAACGGCCAGGAACATGCTTTTTTGGCCACTCTGCTCTCTGGTTTCTTATAGATGCCCTGCTTCTCTGCGGGTGGCCTATGAAATAATAGCTGGGCGTGCAGCTAGCTTATATAGAAGAAACATACCCATTTTGCTCAAGTCAGTCTCTGTGCTTATAAATCGATCATCATAGCTACCATAACATAGAAATAACAGGGGCCCCTTTTTGCATACGGGCTACAATCGAATTAAAATAGATCATTGAGTGCATGTTATGTCACTCGCTAACGCCAATTACTAGATCACTGTTGTGTCTCAACCCGACATCATAAAACATTTTAATTTCGTTCGTGTCACCTACAAAAATTCTAGTTGACATGGCATATAAAATTCTAGCTGAACGAGAAGCCGCATAAGACATTGTAACCATGCAGCCGTGCAGGAGGCTGACCGAACAGAACACAGAGCTCTCCAGCAAGACATGGTAAACGCCAAAGCCACCAAGCAGTGAAACAGATGCCGCCCAATATAAGGCATGGTTATAGCGACGTGAGCAGCAAGCAGCCATCGTTTTCAGGCACTTCCGTTGTTCCTGTTCCTGTGTCTTCTCAAGTATTTCCTGATCAATGTCGGAATTTCCTGGCTAAAACAGAATATGGCCAGGAAAAGAAAAAAAACACGGTGCCAATGAGGATGCCAATTTCCTGTGCTATTACCTAATTAGTAGAAGGAACTAACAACTTAGATCCAGTGGAACAGTTAACGAAAGTGTAGTCGAGATCGACCACCTTGCCGGTCTGGCTGCAAAGAACAATTTCCTTAGCGACTTTCATGGTTTGCTCGAGAGTTTTTGAACTCAAAAGGCGTTATATGTTTTGTGGTTGTGGTTGTGGTTGTAGTGTGAGGATATACCTGAGACTCCATTGCTGAGAATGTATTTGAGATCATTTCTCGCACATATCAATAATGTATGGAGAAGCGATAACTAATAGAGCTGGCGTACATTTTGTTTTCTTCTTATTTCGGAGCTTCTCCTATCGTTTATAATTAGCAGTTGAGCTAAAAGCTTGTAAGACTGACTTAGATGTGTGGGAATACAGAGACCAAGTACTTCATTTTGTACAAAAAAACACTTCATGCTGGTCTGATGGAGTTCCAATTTTGCGCTCGTACGCACAAGGTAATGCGTGCAGGGCTGTTCAGCACACGTCTGATGGAGCAGCAAAACTGTGCTACGGCGGTGTCTAATCAGCAGGTGCGATGGCGAAGGCTACCGCTGGTTCGCTGGCAGACTATGCACAAGGTGGATAAACTCCCAGCACCTGGTCGGTGGCTGGAACAGCTGCATAAACTCCCGACACCTCCCATGCCTAGCATCGTGTATTGAAAATGGAGAACCAAATAGAAAAGTTCTCTTCTTCTGATCTTGTAAACTTATATATCAAAAAGTTCCAAACGCATGGCAGGCAAGCTTCTGGACGTGTCCTGGATTCCTCACACAATGCAAGTCTCTTGTTGCCTCTTTTATAGCCTACCATGACCCTACGGTCTTGTGCATATATCAACACGTACGGACATCTAATACTGTAGTTATGTTGGCCAATAACTCCTTATAGTGTGACTATTACTAATTGAAGGCAATCTTTGGGATCTGCAAAATTACTATAAATACAAAAGAAAACTCTTAATAAATATATGGCCGTAAATTATGTGCACTCTAATAATAATAATAGTCATAGGATTTATTCTTACAATAATCAGATTGATTTTATGACCAATTTAGTACATGATAGTGAAGAGATCTTTTACAATGGCTGCAAAGCACCTTGGTACCTCTAGGTACATTCATTTTTCTATTTTTTTAGCTAAACTAATTGAGATACATTATTTATTAAACATATAGTTTGTATATTCAGGGCATTTTCATAACTTCGCCGTCCACTTCGCCGAACACTTTGTGCAGCTGTCGCGACGCCCCAGTCTGCACGTTCCCGGACCGCCGAGGCAGAGCGGGCTAGGTTTTCGCCACAGGCCTCGTCACTGGCGTCGCCATGTACCGGAGTAGGAGTGGGACATGTGGACGGTGGCGTTCCCGGCCTCCCGCATCTACTTCGGGCTCCCTGGCGTAGGAGCAGATGGTGGAGTTCATGAGCTCCATCTGTTCACGCCGGCCGCCCCCGTGGGCCAACTGCACACGGCGGGATCATGATGGGGACCGTACACCAACAAGCAGAACAACTACCATAGGTCACTACTAGAATTCACAAGTTTCCCTACGGTTTATATTCTTAGGGAAATGCTGAAAACCGTAGGGAAACTATTTTCCTAGGGTAATTGGTAGGAAAAGACCCCTAGGGAAGAATTCGACGGGAAAGGGATACTTCCCCTAGGGTTCTGAGTAAAACCGTAGGGAAAGATTCTTTCCCTAGGGGTTGTATCCCCTAGGTAAACTATCTCACATGCCAGCTCTTCATCCCTACATTGGACAGGTAGATTCCTTAGGAAACTTTCCCTAGGAATTTAAACCCTAGGGAAAGAACGATACTACAACCTGCTTTATATTTGAATTCAAATGCCATTTTGTATTCAAATTCAATTATAAAAATTATTTTAATTCAAATTCACCCATGAACAGATAATTAACTAGTCACCCCATCCAATCCATAACCATTTAAATCCATACATTCAGACTTATAATATCATCATAATTCATAACACAACCATGTCATCCATACTTATCTTGCAAGACCACACTTTTACATTTGGTGCTCACAACTACTTCAAAATAAATGAGAAAGAAGCAATAACAACTACAACTCATAGTTTGACAACAATTAAAAGAACGAAACCACTTGTAGCTCCATTCACTGCACTTGTAGTCTCATTTACTCCAGCCCTTCTCCCATTCGGATGGCCACGAAATACTCTACAAGTGATCCTACTTATTGTTTCATCCAAAATTTCGCTCCAATAGATGGTACCTATGAGATTAAGCAAGTCCCAAGTTAGAAAAAGGTTGAATTGATTGCATTACTTATTCATGGGCAACTTCTTCATTAGCTACTGATTCCACAAAGTAATCATCTATGGAGAACATGTTGTGTTAACATGTACTGAAATTCACTAATCATCAAAATAACCATTTCAAGACGTCACAAATCTAACAGACTTCATAAAAAACACATTCTTTTCATTTGACCAGACTATCATGTTACTACAATTTCAAGAAAACATATTACAAAAACAAGTTAAACATGTTATGTGGCATTTCTATTGTAAAACAGGCGTCAGGCACCTATGTAAGACACATGATAATTTTGTGCTACATAGAATGGGCAACTACATTTTGACCCAAATGAGAAAATTTCTTCACTGCTCACACATGTGCCCTGTTCTAAGCAAGAACCATCTAAATATATGATAAATTAGCAGAGTAGTGAATTTAGGATTTTCAGTTAGAAAAAGTCTTTTCTCACCTCACCATTTCCTCCCTTGCCTGGCTTCTCATCTCAGCTTTGCCACATAGATCAACACCTAGGTTCCCCAAGTACACCAGATTCTAGTCCACAACACAGATACAAAATAGGAGATAGACAATATTAGAGGCTGGTTGAGAAAACAGATCAAAAAAGATATTAATTGTCTTGCAAAATACATGGCATTTTATACATTTGCTTATTCGTGCTCCAGAAAATTGAAAAGACAAGTTTCAATAACAGAATAGTATACAGATTGATGTGAAACTCAACCATCATTCATAATGTGTACCATGCTTTGGATTAAATGCATAGTTTCACAAATGAAAAGTCCATTCATTAAGCTTCACCTGAACTGACTGTCAATACGCTTCTCCTGCCTAACTGTCAATAAGCTTGTCCTGTATACCTCATGCATGTAAGCTTCCCCTGTCAATACAAGGAAAGGTGCCATGTTAGATTAAGTTATGGGACTTGCTACTGCCTGTCCGCTTGCTGCTAGCTTTCTACTGTCCTCCCACCACATGATTTTTTCTAGTATATTATGTGTGCTTCTGCTTTTTGTTCTTATAGTTAATATGTATATAAAGATCTAGAGTGCCATCGACCTGCTCCATCTTTTGTGTAGCCGTGTAAAGACCCAATTTGATTGAACCAACCTTGTCACAAGTAATGATTTGTGCAGCCGTGTTAAACCCAAATTTGATTGTACAATGCTATCGGCCCAAAGGAATAAATTTAGTTCGTCATGAATCATTTTACAGGGAGAATGGAATTGAAAACAACAAATAAGAACAAGTATAAAAGAAATAAGATTTAATATTACCGCAGGATACCAGAATAGGAAGGGGAAACGTAAGGAAAGAAGCTAGAACAGATACGTACTCTAGAGATGTGACGAGATCCAGATCTGCTGTGGTCGACCACATCCCACGGCACTGGCTTCGCCGGTGCTTCGATCTGTGTTGTCGCCGGCGTCAGGGAAGTGAAGGGGAGGGGTCACCACCAGTTGGCTCCACTCCGTCACCGTGGGGAGGGAACGCAAACTATATGATGACGTGCTGAGATACCCCCCTATCGACGGCTGGAAATGAAAGTAGTTACAAACAATAGACGGGTGAGATGCTAGGGGCTTCCACGGTCTTTCACCACTAAAACAACCGAACCCGTAACAACTTAGTCCATTAGAATAAAGTAATGATGCGAGTACCCGGTTAATGCGCAGTGTCCAACGCGTGCAATTAATGTGTCTGATTTCATCTACCAACAAAAGGTACAGCCATAACACCAACATTGGACCACCAAAGTTAGGTAAACTTCGAAACCATCTGGAAGCTTGCAAGAACAACAGCTTGGGTTCAAACATAAATAGGCCGTTTGCACAAACTGAGTCATTTCATAACTAGCACGTGTACACCAAACAAATACAGCATCGCCTTACCAAGCTCGTTGATGGCTGCTATGGAGCAATGCTCTGGCGAAGTTCAAGCCTCAACGCGCCAAGCACAGGAAGCATCAAACTATGCTGGATATCCAACAGAAGAAAGAAGAGCAGCGCCAAGGGAAATACTTACAAGCTTATCCTACAAAAAAAAGGTACAAGTCTATCGATGATTAATTGCTGAACAATAATAACGTTTCGTCTGTCCCATGGACGATGCATACCTTGTCAAAATAATCAGCTAGTATACCATACTTGCAGCCATATTACTAATAACTCCATCTTTACTTATGCTTCATATCCCTAGTACTACTGCTTACATGAACAAGTACCACAAGTTTTACTTTGCATGAGCAAGTCTTACCGTACTAAAAATTAGCAGCTAGACAGATACTTCACACTTGATCTGGTAATTGCTCCACGTTACTTATGCTTCTTATTACCAGTCCTACCATTTCGTCTATTGCATGACCAAGTCATACCTTTTTAAAAAAGAGGAACTATTAAGCCATACAAAACACTAGGTTTAAAATAACTAGATCTATATTTATGATTCGTATTACCAGTACTAGATAGACTATGATAAACATCCACATCGTAATACCCTACTTAACACGTTAGGGTTTCCGTAGTTGCTAACTATCCATGACCTACTTCCAAACCTTAGAAAACGAGGCAAAGAAGGCCCAGACTCCTGTTTGAATCCCACAAGTGTGAAATATCAGCACAACACTTTATTGATGAAGTATGGTTACAAAGCAACCATTCAACATGGTCTTCTGGGGTGCATCGGGGTGTATTTATAGGGACCCCCGACTTCGTACTTGATAAAAACATAAACTTCACATTTGAGATTTCTAACAACTTCTCAAGGTTTCTATTCTAGCTAAGTTGTTTTCACCATCTTCGCTTGAATCTTTGAACCATGATTCTTCATATTCTTTGTTCAGCGAAGTTGTCTTCACCAACTTCTCTTTCATCATATCTTTTCCCTCTTCGTGTTGAAAGTTTTCTTCCTGCAACTTCAAAGTTAGGCGACGAAGTCAACTTCAAAGTTCGGGCATAAAGTTTGTCTACGAAGTCAATCTTCAAAGTTTGGGCATAAAGTTTATCTCTGAAGCCAACTTCAAAGTTTGGGATAAAAGTTTGTCTACGAAGCCAACTTCAATGTTTGGGCATAAAGTTTGTCTACTGAAGCCAACTTCAAAGTTTGGGAAAAAGTTTCTGGAGTGAAGTTAGATCCCAACAAAGAGCCCCTCGTGGGCTTAAGGCCGACTTCAAAGGCATGAAACCCACGAAAGTTTTTTTTATGAAAAAGCGAGGTCCGTAAACGTCGCCACGACCTTTGAAGTTGGACTTTTTGTAACGGCTAGTTTGGTACCGACTCCTCAGAGTTATAAATAGCAAAACATACCCCTTGTTTTTTATCTTTTTGAAGAGGGGAAACCTTTTTTCGTTTTTTTTTTTTTTCCTCATTCAAATGAAGTCAAATTAAAGAATTGAAGGTTAAAGTTCACCTTAGTGAACATTTTATAGCGAAAATTAACCTTAGTGAATTTGAAAACGTCGTCCCTTCTTTTTCCGGAGAAGTGGACGCCGAAACTTTGTTTCAAAATTTAAGTTTCTTCTTAGAGAATTTGAGTAAAAATTTCATTTTGAAGTTTCAAATTTCTCTTTAGAGAATTTGAAAACGTCGTTCCTTCTTTTCTTGCGAAGTGGGGCCGAAAACTTTGTTTCAAAAATTAAGTTTCTCCTTAGAGAATTTGAGCGAAACTTCATTTTGAAGTTTCAAATTGCTCTTTAGAGAATTTGAAAACGTCGTCCCTTTTTTTGCGAAGTGGGAGCGAAAACTTCGTTCGAAACTACAGTTTTCTCCATAGAAAATTTGAGAAAAAAACTTGTAGGTAGCAATTTTATTTTGTTAAAATTGCACCTACTTATGGTTTTTAATTGGGGCGATGCAAGAGCAAGTTGCTCTTCGGCCTTTCGAACTTAAACTTCACCTTAGTGAATTTGAAAAATGACTTTTTTTTTCAAAGTTAAAATTCACCTTAGTGAATTTGGAAAACGAAACATATTTTTTGAAGTTAAAATTCACCTTAGTGAATCTAAAAAGTGAACTTCTTTCAAAGTTAAAATTTATCTTTGTGAATTTCACAAACAAACTTTTTTCGAAGTTAAAATTCACCTTAGTAAATTTGAAAAACGTCGCCCCCTTCTCTTTATGCGAAGTTGGGCGAAAACTTTTTTTTCGAAGTCAAAATTTCTTAGCAAATTTTGAAAACGTCGTCCCCTTCTCCTTTTGCGAAGTTGGAGCGAAAACTTTTTCCGAAGTCAAAATTTCTTTGCAATTTTTTGAAAACATCGTCCCCTTCGTTTTTTTGCGAAGTTGGGGCGAAAACTTTTTTTTTTTCAAGTCAAAATTTCTTAGCAAATTTTTTTGAAAACATCGCCCCTTCTCTTTTTTGCGGTTGGGCGAAAAACTTTTTTCGAAGTCAAAATGTCTTAGCAAATTTTGAAAACGTCGCCGCCTTCTCTTTTGTGATGTTGGGCGAAGACTTCTTTTTGAATTAAAAATTTTCTTCTTTGAGAATTTTGAAAACGTCGTCCCCTTTTTTTGCGAAGTTGGAGCTTAAAACTTCTTTTCGAAGTCAAAATTTTCTTCTTAGAGAATTTTGAAAACGCCGCCCCTTCTCTTTTTGCGAAGTTGGAGCGAAAACTTCTTTTCGAAGTAAAAATTTTCTTCTTAGAGAATTTTGAAAACGTTGTCGCCTTCTCTTTTGTGAAGTTGGCTTAAGACTTCTTTTCGAGCTCAAAATTTTCTTTTTTTTTAGAGAATTTTGAAAACGCCGCCCCTTCTCTTTTGCGAATTTGGAGCGAAAACTTCTTTTCGAAGTCAAAATTTTCTTCTTAGAGAATTTTAAAAAAAACGTCGTCCCCTTCTCTTTTTGCGAAGTTGGCTTAAGACTTCTTTTCGAAGTCAAAATTTTCTTCTTAGAGAATTTTGAAAACGCCATCCCTTCTCTTTTTGCGAATTTGGAGCTTAAAACTTCTTTTCGAAGTCAAAATTTTTTCTTAGAGAATTTTTGAAAACGTCGTCCCCTTCTCTCTTTGCGAAGTTGGGCGAAAACTTCTTTTCGAAGTCAAAATTTTCTTCTTAGAGAATTTTGAAAATGTAAATCCCCTTCTCTTTTGGCGGGGTTGGAGTGAAAAGTTCTTTTCGAAGTCAAAATTTTTCTTCTTAGAGAATTTTGAAAAACGTCGTCGCCTTCTCTTTTGTGAAGTTGGAGCGAAGACTTCTTTTCGAAGTCAAAATTTTCTTCTTAGAGAATTTTGAAAACACCGTCCCCTTCTCTTTTGTGAATTTGGAGCGAAGACTTCTTTTTTCAAGTCAAAATTTTCTTCTTGGAGAATTTTAAAAAACGCCGTCCCCTTCTCTTTTGCAAAGTTGGGCGAAAACTTCTTTTTGAAGTCAAAATTTTCTTCTTAGAGAATTTTAAAAACATCGCCCCTTCTCCTTTGCGAGAGAAGTGGACGCGAAACTTCTCTTGGAAGTTAAAGTTCACCTTAGTGAACATTTTATGGCAAAAATTCACCTTAGTGAATTTGAAAACGTCGTCCCTTATTTTTTGTAGAGAAGTGGACGGAAACTTCTCTTGGAAGTTAAAGTTCACCTTAGTGAACATTTTATGGCAAAATTCACCTTAGTGAATTTGAAAATGTCGTCCCCTTCTTTTTTGCGAGAGAAGTGGACACGCGAAACTTCTCTTGGAAGTTAAAGTTCACCTTAGTGAACATTTGATGGCAAAAATTCACCTTAGTGAATTTGAAAACGTCGTCCCTTCTTTTGCAGAAGTGGGACGCGGAAACTCTCTTGGAAGTTAAAGTTCACCTTAGTGAACATTTTATGGCAAAAATTCACCTTAGTGAATTTGAAAACGTCGTCCCTTCTTTTTGCGAGAAGTGGGACGCTGAAACTTCTCTTGGAAGTTAAAGTTCACCTTAGTGAACATTTTTATGGCATAAATTCACCTTAGTGAATTTGAAAACGTCGTCCCTTCTTTTTGCGAGAGAAGTGGGACGCTGAAACTTTCTCTTGGAAGTTAGAGTTCACCTTAGTGAACATTTTATGGCAAACATTCACCTTATGAATTTGAAAACGCCGTCCCTTCTTTTTGCAGAGAAGTGGACGTGGAAACTTCTTTTGTACAAGAGAATTTGTTTTGATTACTAACTTTTGAATTCTTGCTTTGCGAAGCCCCAACAATCTTGCTTAATATTCTATGATGTTGTTACTACTTCATATTCTTAGGATTGCTACATACTTTGTTTTAAGGCCCGATGGCTAAGTTATTATTACAGCTACTCCAGCCCCTATAGAGCCCCAAGCTCCATCGCAATTGATTGTCCATTCTTGGCAAGTTATTGTCCCTTCTTGAGTTTCTTTTTGTTCTTCGAGATTTGAAGTTGGAACAAAAAAACTTCTTTTTGAACTTAAAATTCACATTAGTGAATTTGAAAAACGTCGTCCCCCTTCCTTTTTGTGAAGTTGGAGCGAAAACTTCTTTTCAAAATTAAAATTTTCATTGGTGAATTTGAAAAACAAACTTTTTTCGAAGTTGAATTTCACCTTAGTGAATTTGAAAAACAAACTTTATTTCAAAGTCGAAATTCATCTTAGTGAATTTGAAAAACCCAGCTTCTCTTGAAAAACCAGCTTTTCAAAGTCAAAATTCACCTTAGTGAATTTTATAAAACGCACTTCTTTTTAGAAGTCGAAATTCAGCTTAGTGAATTTGAAAAACTTAACTTCTTTTCGATGTCGAAATTCACCTTAGTGAATTTTGAAAAATGGACACTTTTTTTAAGTCAAAATTCACCTTAGTGAATTTGAAAGATGCACTTATTTTCAAAGTCAAAATTGACCTTAGTGAATTTAGAAAACGATCTCCTTTTTTTTCCAGAAATTTACCTTAGTGAATTTGAAAAAGGAACATCTTTTCGAAGTTAAAATTCACCTTAGTGAATTTTGCAATTTTTGCTCCTTAGAGCTTTGCTTTCTGCTTGTTGCAGATCTTTGCTCCTTAGAGCTTTTTCTTTCTGCTTAAAGCAGATATTGGCTCCTTAGAGCTTTGGCTCTTGGAGCTTGTTGAGAGGCATGAGTATTTAATAAAAGCATTGCACATAAACATGAATTTGGAATATTTCATGGATATAGATATAACTGTATGTATACATATATGAGAATATTTACAAGTCTAGAGTATCGTGATTGTTAATTTCTATACTAATTATATGTTGTTGTTGTTATTATTATTATTATTATTAAAACATAGATGGTGTCCGCTTAGGGATGAAATGACTAAGTAAAATTAATAAAACTTGCAAGCTTTTAAAAGTTCTTCAAGCCAAATAATCAATACTACAAGAGGTGTACAAAAGCCTCTTCGCATGTATGTGGTAGAAATAAATGGATCTCAAACTATTAAAGTAACAACATAATTAACATAACACGTTCCAAGGTGAGATTCTCATAGGAGTTTTTTTGTGACAAATGATCATATGCACAAAAGCAATGGTGCCTGTCTAGGATGCTACTTTTTACGGACTTTTTTTTTTGAGCATTCAAACTAAAGAACGATTAAGTGTTAACTACTATAGTCGGGCCCAAGCTTGTTTATGCTGGTCAAATTGGCAAGTTACGTGATACTGAGTAATCGGAATGAGTGCATGCAAGTGCTAGTCAAAACAAGTCATAACGGCAAGATTTTTTCTCTTCGCTGCCTGTCTCTTCTTTTTTTCTTTTTTCTTTTTTCTAATCATGCAAATGCCAAGCGAAGCCTAGTTCAACAGCCCCTTGGGCTAGCTAATAAGTTTTAGGTAGTGTGTGTGGGCCTTTGCTTTAACCTCAGCCGAAAAGCCAGAGTCTAGAGGAGTTGGACTTACTTTTGGTGGCTTGTGATTCAGGCTCCCAAAGATCCATTGATTGCTAATCGAAGCCCCTTCGTGAGACATTGACTCTGTGATGTGTTCAAAAGTCTTGTAAAATTTTGTGTGTTATTTTGACTTCGTGATTGTGAATTCCATCTTCTCTAGTCTTTTTGTTGTCTCCTGGGCTTCGCTGCTTAAATTGTGAAAGCTACAAGGTGTCCGGTGGGAAGTCTTCACTTCTGGTTGGTCTGGGACCAAAAGCAGATACAAACAAATGCTTGGCCCTTTATATGAGGCGTCAATGTTGCTTGGAACTTTGCTGAAAGTCATGTAGTGTTTGCTCGGGCCGATACTTGTAGGAGCTAGACTTCGGACAACCAGAGGTATTTTGATGACACATGATTCTTCATTGCCCTTATCTTAGACTGAACTAAAAGGAAAACCCATATGTTGAAAACTGATGTGAGATTTGATTCTGAACTTTCTGAAAACTGATTATGGTAGAGGACCCGGAGTGATCCGTGCTGCTGTAATTATTGTTTTGCACGTAACTGAGCCCCAGTGGAATTGAATTTTCATGTACTGGGAGTCTTCGCTAGCAAGATGGCGATCGTGCCTAAACTTGGAATGCTTTGTGACATCTTCGCAAATCCCAGACGAAGCAGAGCTTTTGTTGAAGTTTGGGCTGCTGTTTCGTTTCTTGGACAATTTTGGAGGATATCTCCGCTCATTCTGTCCGAAGTATACGAAATGAAGCTAGCTATTGCTGCTACACGGAACTCGAGATCCCAAATAAAAAAGGAAGAAATATGTAAGATAAGATTTAGAAAAAATAACATTGATTGAATTAAATCAAAGTACGAGTAGCGAGAGTAGCAAAAAGATCCTTGAAGGTTATGTATTACAAATGATTATTAGGACAAAATTAAATATAAAAAGGTAAATGTAACTTATCTGCCGAAGAGTATTTTGGAAGAAGCGTAAATTTTTGAGTGGTTCAGATCACATGCGAAGCTTCACTTTTCAACCTTCGCTGGGTACGAGAACCTAGGAAATTGAAGATGGCTTCGCGTATTGTCTATACTTTCTGACACATACTTCTCTGAATGCCGAAGGTGTTGTAGAAGATGTATTTTTCTGACGACGGTTTCTCTCTCGAATCTTAACGCAGTGCTTCAAAATTTAAGTGCTGACATGTGTGTCAGCTTCTTTGCTCACAGATTTTTTGGTCTGGTGGTAAAGGAATTGTACTGGGTCCTGAATTCAGATAACTCTTTCAGCGTCCCTTCCTGAAACTTCGCATCAAACACGTCGAGGCCCTTGGATGGCACGCGTCATTAGAGGTGCCCAAGAAGGACAACATGGCCAACTGTATGGGTTGCATGTGGTCCACGGAGGGTGGTTGCATGTCTTGCAGCTTCGCAGAATCAAGGCCCCTCCACGTACGACAGCTTTGACCGACTTTGATTTGTGCGGCTATGAGCAGCGCGACTCGGTTGTGCATGATTTTAGGGTAGCTGTGTTGTTCTCTCGGGCCATGCTTCTCCAGTTAGCCTGCCACCCAATCTAGCCATCATCGTGCGGTTGCCTTATCTTTGCAAGTTGGTAGTTTGCTTGCAGAGTCCGGACCGAGTCTTCACATTATGCTGTTTGTAAGCATAAGCTTAGTACACTACCGGAAATCAGACTTTTTGCCCAGAGGGCGAAACTCGGGCTCTCGGCAAACATCCTATTTGCCCGGCGTCAGAAAAGAACCCTCGGCAAATAGCCAAACAGTAGGCACTCAGCAAACATTAATGTTTGCCGAGTGTATTATCCCGCCCTTGGCAAACAACTCGTTTGCCGAGTGTAAACTGTAGGCACTAGGCAAATGTTTTTTTTATTTTAAGTTTTAGACCTTCAATTTTTGTGCCCACTAAATACAACATGTAACACACCATGTTAAAGTTTGGTGATTTTTACATTAGTTTGCTATATTTAACTAATTAAATGTATTTCAGGTAATTTTTTGAATGAACTCAAATTTGAACCGCAAGTGCTACAAATATTTGACAAAAAAGAGTAACAAAATGATATTTAAGCTACTGAGCCCATGTTGAGGCCTTACACATGATATGAAAAGAGATTTCAAACATGTTGTTTAGGAAACACAACCTTGACCTCGTGCGAAAGTGCGGTTTTTAAATTCTATAAACAGCAAACAAAGTCCAAAAATCATGAAATTTGGAAAGATGTCCTGATATTGTATGTGGAGCCTACGGTAAAAATTGAGAATGTTTCACACAAGTCGTCACGTACATCCCTCACAACCTTCAACATCTCCGAAGAAGTTTTAGGATTGTTGAGAAGGATCCGATATGATTTGGAGTGAAAGTGATGGTCGAAGTTGTGGTTTCAGTCAAACTTTTTTGTATAGTCAATAGACATCAAAGAATGTCTCATGTGAAAGTTTGGTAATTTTTTGAATTATTTGCTATTTTTTTAATTTTTTTCAAAAAAATTCAAAAATTGTTTGTCGAGTGCCCCCTGCAGCCGGCACTTGGCAACGAGTGTAACATCCCGTATATTCAAAAGTAATTAAAATTTTAAATATGATCATTATCATGTATGATTATCAAGTATCATGGCAATAATGCATTTCATGTTCATATATTGCATGTATATGTTGCAAATAGTGTGTTTTGTTCACTAATTAAGTTGGCTTATTAATTATTTTATTAATCCTAAATTCAAAATCCTACTTTCTAAACCACTTGGAATTTGGAGGTGAGCCCAATAGCGCGGTTGTAGTTCTCATGATTTTGAGCAACTTTTTGTTTTTGGAGATTTTTATGTTTCAATACAAAATTTGAAGTATTTTTTGAAAAGTTTGAAAGTGGAGGAACTAGTACATGAATGAGCCAGCGCTGCTTGCCTGCTCACCGTCACCGTGCGCCGATTGGCCACCGTCGTGGTGCCTTCTCGCGTGTGGCCACGTCCCTGGCCGCGTGGCTGAGCCAGCGAAGGCACTGGATGCCTCTCCAGCTGCACCAGCGCTCAATTAAGCCGTTGCCGTCGCCGTCTCCTTCTTTTCCTTTTCTTCTTCCTCCCGATGCTGCCGTCGTGCCTCTGTCCGCCGGCGCATGCCATCGCCGCCACTCGCCCTCTAGCCAATTCGTCTTGCCAGTAGCTTGGCCATCCTCTTGCGCACCCGTTCGACCCACTCGCGCCGTTCCTCACCGCCGAATTTGCCCCGCACGTCGTTGTCTTCCCTGCGGGCGGCAGCAGCGCCGCCGCGCGCCGGCTCTCGTGGCCATGCCGCTCCGGTGAGCATCTCGACCTCTCGTTTAATACGCTGAGCTCGCATCGATGACGTGATCGTGGTCGGCTCACCCGTTTTCACAGACCAGCATCGGGCGCGCCGGAACGCCGCTCCGTCGCCCGGTTTGCGCGCCGCTCTCGCCACCACCGCAGGCGTGCAGTTCCAGTGCACCTCCGCTTCACCTGGGTCGCCTCGTGAGTCATGGTGAGCCTCTCCCTTCCATACCGAACCTCAGTCGAGCCGGTATTGCACCGGAGAAGCGAAGCCGCCGCCGTGCCGCGCGGCAAGCCGCCATGGCCGGCAGCTCGCGCTGCTAGGCTGCGCCAGCGCTGCTGGGCCGGTTCGTTGGGCCGGCCTGCTTACTGTCGGACCGGGCCGAGCCAGTTTTGGCCCGAAGGCTCTTTTTCCTTTTTGTAATTGTTATTCAATTTATTCAAATGTGAATAGTGTCTGATTTTGGTGAATTTCTTATAAATTTAAATAGTGCTTCTGAATTCTGAAACTTTTTGTGTAGCTCTTATATGATGGTGTTTACACATGAAAATTATGAGATGTTGAAAATGAATAGTTCTGGCATGAGTAAAAATTACATTCTTTTAATTGAAAATGTGTCTTCCATGATTTCTAGTAATTAAAATAATTACCCAAAAATCATGAAACTTGTTTTTGGCACTGTTTTAGGGTATGACCTGCCTCCACAAAAAGTTCGGGTTAACTTTGAAAAGTTTTAGTGATTTATTATTTCATGCTCAATTATATAATTCAAGTAATTAGTCTTAATGATTTCGGGTTTTGTGTGACTTTGGGTTAATTGTGAATCTTGGATCATACCATATCAAATGGTCCTTGAGAACTTCTTTAGTAATAATGAAGATCATGTTTACCTTATGAGTAGTGCTGCAAGTTAGTTTTGTTGGTCTGTCAACTTTATCGTGAAGGAAAGTTGTACTCAAGTTAATTAAGTCGTTATGTCTTTCATCCAAGCACTTTCATGCATTATGGCATACATTCTATCATGTTAAGCAATGCATCATTTATTACGCGTGTAGTAAACGAGAAAGAGAAAGGTTGGAAGTTGCAAGTACCAAGCGTGTGATGCTTTGGTCTCGTCGGAATTAAGGCAAAAGTGCATGACTTAACTTTTTGCTTGGGCTTCGCGCCTCTGTTTGAGTTTTCCATTGATTAAAATGTTTCATGTGATATACTTTTCATGGTTCATAATCAAGTTTCGGATTTTATATCCAAGTTTCAAGTTATATATATTTCTGGTTCATGTTCAAGTTCCCGGTTCATGAGATTCAAGTTTCAAGTTTTCATTTACATTCACTCGTGCGGTGCGTGTATCCGGAGGTGCAATTTGGTTTTTATATTCAAGTGCCCGTGAGTAAGTGCTGGCCCCACTTGCTCGGCTTTACCGGTAAATGCTAAGGAGTATTCAAGTGCTGTCCGTTTAAGACGGAAACTACTATTCATTTGAGTTCAAAGAATTCAATCCTCGAATTCTATTGAGTTGATTGTTCTTCCGGTTCTGAATGAACTTGCCGAAAGTGTTTTCACTCACTTTTGTGTTTATTTGGTTTTAGGTGCTAAACATCACGACCGCATGGGAACCGGAGTAGCACCATCATCACAAGTAATCACTTTCTGTTTACCAATGCGTAATCTTTTTGCATAGCAGTTGCTACTGCAATAGTTTTGTTTTAGTCATAGTGAATGTGTTGAGGGTAGCCCCGGTGGTGTTTCTAGTCGGGCGTTACAACGAGCACCACCAACAGAGCACTCGGCAAACGTTATGCAATTTTTAAAAAAATGATTGCTGAGCGCCCATAGAGTTCGCGCTTGGCAAACCGATCTTGGATATTTTTTTAAGAAAATTCAACCAGATGGTGCCAAAAAAAGATATTGTTACAAAGAAAAAGAAAACAGTTCTATGCTTGGCAAACAGATGGAACCATTCATAAACTTTTGTGAACTTTAATTTCCTACTACTGCAGTGAAGAAATAGGAGTTGTTTAAATACTGTGAACTGAACCTGAAAGATACTATGAAATGAGCATTAATGTAGTGATAGCAAGTTTCTTTTCGTAGTCAGCTATAGATATTTTACTTTGGCTAACTTCCAACTTGCTTCCTAGAAATTATGATATGTGGTTTGAGTCCTCATAAAAAATCCAATTAGATTCTGCAGCAATCCAGAAAAGGGTACTTAAGCTTCTGAAATCTTCAGATTCTATTTATTTTTTCCAAAACATGCCTCATTCTCTCATTGGGCTTGACGTCGACAACGATGAACATGGCAACATTCTCTTTTGTGGCAGCGGTTAGGTAGTTGTGCGCTAAAGCTCTCGGTACCCATGAATGGCGCCAAGGCGGTGGACGATGGCACCATCTTCGTCAAAACTGCAAGGCTGCCCTCCTGCTTCTCCTTCATCATGACTGACAGTGTTGATGCCAAGGTGCCTCTATGGTGAGTAGTGGGACCAACCCATTGACGAGCACCCTCTCCCTTGTCTTAGACTCTTAGACCAGCCTTAATCCATGTACTCCCATGACACCGTGAAAACAAGCTGATATCTTTCTTATCACACTATATGTAGAACCAAGTATTGGTGTTATATTTTCTACCAGAAATTGTCTACTCGAGCCTCTGTTTACTGTTTGATTTTCAAGCACATGAATCGTACAAATGTACATGCAAATATAAATTATTCTCCTAAATATTCCTGAGAAACCTTACGTTTAAGAATTGAATTTGCAAGCTTCCATAATGTCGATGCACTTCACCAAGTCTGATAGTCTTGTACCTTATGCAGGTTTGTTATAGTCAATCAAGGTCTTCTGAAGGTGTTCCCGGAATTTCTCAAGATAATATTCCCAAGGTGTTGCAGAATTCTATGAGGCAATAATCAAAGTACTAATGGTAGTATTTTGAGCTTTTACCAAATGTTGATGTCTTCCATGAACACCGTGCTAGTTTCTTTTGTTCATAGGTTATATATATATATATGTTAAGACAAGGATAGCTTGATGTTAACTTGTCAAGTGACATGATTAAATATGTACTCGAGTTTGATAATTGAATGGGAGATAATGTGATTATTTGTGTATGTCATACTAAACGTGTGTATAATTTCAATACCGTATATGTGAGACATATATGTATATGCTTGATTTGCATTAGTAGAAACCAAAAAAAAAAACCAGAAAAAAGGGGTTTGCCGAGTGCTATGGCATGTGGCACTTGGCAAACAAGCCTGGTTTGCCGAGGGCTAGGCTGGAAGGCACTTGGCAAACAAGCCTTGTTTGCCGAAAGTCTTTGGGCCGTGGGGCACTGGGCAAATGATGATTGTTTGCCCAGTGTTTTTACCGGCCCTCGGCAAACGTTTGCCCAGTGCCCCACAAAAAAAGCCCCTTGGCATACCCTCTAGATGCCGACCCTCTAGTTGCCGAGTATATTATGCCAAGTGTTACACTGGGCAAATGGTTTGCCGAGGGTATTTCCTTGTTTACCGAGGGCTTGAGACACTGGGCAAACATCCTGAATCCGGTAGTGGTAGTCGGGAGGGCTTTTTGGAACCTGATGCTAATCGAAGCCCCTTAGCGAGATAGTGACTTCATAATAGGTCAGGAAATTTTGTAATCTACTAGTTGCTGCCTGATTCCGTGACTTCGTGTGTTGGATTTTATCTTCCTTCACAAAAACTGATGTGGGGTTTTGCTTTGATCTGTTGCAATCGAACTATTGACTTTACATGATTTATTAGCTGTGCATGCTTTTGAATCCATGAAATCCAGTTAACGAGGTCATATTCAAATTGAATAATGAAGTCGTTCTTGTCTGTGAAGCATTTTCTGCATGAGAACAGGACCTTTTCGTATGGCTGATGAAGTTGATTGTGGTTCATCTTGTGAGAGTACTTTCTTCAATTGAGCCTCCGAAGCCAATTTTGGGCATTTTCTTCAATTTGGCGTACAAAGCCAGACTTTGTTGATTGTCAGAACATTTGACAACTTTCTGTGTTGACTTGGATTACGTTTACTAAGCCTTTGAGTCTTCAAGCGAAGTGTTCTTCGTGGCTGTTATTTGCTTCTGCGAAAGCTCTTCGTGACTGATGCAATGACGCGAGTTTGTCGTGAAATGATTCTTCGCTAGATGCCATTCTCAGAACTCCAAAAGATCTTCGCCTGCATGTTCCTATCCATGCTAGGTGGGCACGTGGTCGGCCTCATGGTTTCGCATGCAACCTTGTTGACGAAGCATGCGGCCTTTGATGGTACGGTGCTTTGTTTATGAAAGATCTGAACTTGTTGTCTTGGGCGCTGGGCTTGGAATTGTAGATTTCGTTAAGGCGACGAGAGCCTCAAAGTTGGCTCTGGAACACCTTCGTTTGAGGTGCATGGATATTGGAGGAATAACCTGTCCTTCGTAACAAGTTGTCCTTCGGCTCTTGCATATTGTCCTAGCTAGGCTTCGCTTGGAGACTTCGGAGGGTTATATTTAGCCTCGGCCTTCGCTAGGCTGGAGACTTCGTCTTGAATATAATAGTAGGCTTCGCTTAAAAGAGAACTTCCAGCTTTTGTTGACGGCTTCAAGCTTGTATTTTTTTTTTCGTTGCAGCACATGTTGTTGTGGTCGTGGTAGTTTCGTGCTCACACAAACGGTGGGCGCCAAGATGTTGGGTGAAATATCAGCACAACACTTTATTGATGAAGTATGGTTACAAAGCAACCATTCAACATGGTCTTTACAGGGTGCATCGGGGGTATTTATAGGGACCCCCCGACTTCGCATTACTTGATAAAAACATAAACTTCACATTTGAGATTTCTAACAACTTCTCAAGGTTTCTATTCTAGCTAAGTTGTTTTCACCATCTTCGCTTGAATCTTTGAATCATGATTCTTCATATTCTTTGTTCAAATGAAGTTGTCTTCACCAACTTCTCTTTCATCATATCTTTTCCCTCTTCGTGTTGAAAGTTTTCTTCCCGCAACTTCAAAGTTAGCTGACGAAGTCAACTTCAAAGTTCGGGCATAAAGTTTGTCTACTTAATTCAATCTTCAAAGTTTGGGCATAAAGTTTATCTACGAAGCCAACTTCAAAGTTTGGGATAAAAGTTTGTCTACGGCCAACTTCAAAGTTTGGGAAAAAGTTTCTGGAGTGAAGTTAGATCCCAACAGCTAGTTTTGGAGATAAAAGTTAACCCGTGTTAATCCTGTAATTAGTTTAAAAAACTGTCAAATTAGCAAAAAGATTCTGGGTCGCGGACGGAGCCGAGATCTGGGAGGGAAGCAGTGGGCGGCAATGCTAGCTGCCGACCACCCCTTTGAGGGCCGCCCCACGGCCCGACCGCCCGCGGCTCGCTTGGCCCGCACGCCGGAGGCGTGGCGGAGGGGATCGGCCGCCGCCGAGCCGGGAGGCGGACGACGATGACGGGCGAGCTGGACGACTACGGCACGGGCGTCGCTTTAGGGTTGCCGACGGGGCGCCGCTTTAGGGTTGCCGACGACGCCACGGCGAGTTAGGTTTCCGGCGAGGTTCCGTTGCCTCCATCCTGCCGCCGGTGTGGGGATCGCCGTGCCCCCTTAGCCTTCGCTCCCTGGGAGGGGGGAGGGGGCGAGGGCTTCCCACGGGGTGAGTCGAGAACACAAACGGGGAGCGGAGCGACCTCCGGGTCCGCCCGACCTTCGCTGAAGTTGCCGAGGTCGAGGCGATCGGAGGGCGCCCGGCCTCCAAGGAGGAGGGATAAGATGATGCGTAAGGCGAGACGTGGGTGTAATAAAAACGAGCAAATGGCACTTAAATCGCCAACAACCGATCCCTTCCCTTGTGCCTGCATTCGGGTATTTATAGGAATTCAAAGGGTCGAGGGGCCGATTTACAATTTGGTACATGGTAGGTAGGAGAACACACGCTTACAACCGGGCCCTTTCAAGGGCAAGCTAGTAACTATTCGCATACAGGGTCGACGGGAAATACACGCATGACTTCTCCCCGCCGGGGGGGTGTAGGGTTTCCTCATGCCGGTTCCGTGCATCCGCGGAGGGGCAGTTAGGGAGGGTCCCTCCGCCGGCCTTCCTGTTGCTTGGTTCCGCGCCACACCCACCCCCGGCCGGCGCTCCCCACGCCGCGTAGGGGGCCGTCATGCTCCCGGCCTGAATGCCCCGCTTCCGGGGCCGCCCCGACGGAGGGGTGACGCTTCGCCCGTTCGTGTCTTCGCGGAGGGTCCTCCCGCTGCTGATCCCGCAAGACTCTCGCAATATGTTAACGGAGATTAGTTCTTGGCCCTCGTGGTGAGGCCCGCGGGGCCTGGCCGGGGCTGAGGGTCGCCCTCCCCAACAGCAGCCCCCTCGAAGGTCCTGGTTCCCTCCGAGGGGGCCAGCAACGAAAAACGCCCTCCGGGAGGGTCCCGTGCGGGTGGCGTGGCGTGCCGCCCCCATGGGCCCTTGCCAGCGGCGTCCCCCGGCTGCCGTGGGCCTCGCGGAGGTGGGCCTCGGCCCTCCCCGCTTCTCCAGCGCGTTAGGGCTTGGCTGCCCTTGGTCGGATCTTTGTTGGTTAGTTTGGGAGTGACGCGGATCGGGGTGAACTGTGTTTGTTTAGGGGTACGGATGCCGTTGGTTTGCCCTGCGTGGGGCGGATCGGAGGGCCCTGGCGTTGTTTTGGGATCCGGCCTTGATCTCGGTGGCTCGCGGCTGCGCCCCGCCGCGTCCCCTCCTCCGTCCCGGCCTATAAATACGTACAGTTGGTGAGATTTAGGGTTTGTGCCCTCCTTTTTGCTTCCACGCTTTCGCTTTCGCCTCCTTTTCACGCTTTCGCCTTCCCCGCGCTTCTTGTCCTAAGTTCGCCCGCTTTTTTAGCGGAGGGTCCCTTTCGCCGCGGAGGGTCCATCGATGGCTCGTACTGGGGAGACCATGAGGCCCAAGACCGTCGTTGAGTGCTTGAGTTCCTCGGAGCAAGAGCACCGACAAGTCCCTGAAGGCGTTCCAGAAGGAGCACGAGTT
Source organism: Hyparrhenia diplandra (assembly GCA_015847255.1). Lineage (NCBI taxonomy): Eukaryota > Viridiplantae > Streptophyta > Magnoliopsida > Poales > Poaceae > Hyparrhenia > Hyparrhenia diplandra. The sequence goes on from JADLZK010008265.1 coordinate 28,003, forward strand.
TTTCCACAAGAGGCGTTTCCGCGCCTCGGAGGGCGAGACGGTGCCGCGTCCGAAGCCCGGCGAAGTCATCGTCTTCGAGGAGTTCTTCCACGGGGCTCCTCGTTTCCCCGTGTGCGAGCTCGTGCTCTCGGGGTGCTGCGGAGGTTCAACCTCCGCTTCCATCAACTCACGGGCGCCGTGCTTTCCACGCCGATGACGTATGCAGGCGTGCCGCTCCGTAGGGCCGGAGCCGACGGTGGACGGCTTCATCGGAGCCCACACCGTGCACTATCGGCCGCGCACCGCCGTGGCGACGGAGGAGGAGGTCTTCCGCGCCGTATGGCGTGTGCAGTTTCATCCCCCCGCAGCCGGGGTGGAGGCCCCCGCCGCGCGCAACGGAACAAGTGGAGCGCCGGCCGGCTCGACCGCTGGTTCTATTACCGTTGAGGGTGCGGAGGGCTGTATGGCGTCCGGAGTCCCTCGCCATCGCGAAGGTGAAGCCCGTGAAGACGGCGGAGGCGACGAGGGAGAGGACGCCTTCGCGTCGCCATGTCCCGCCACGTCTCGCGCTGCGGGACTCGGTGGGAGGAGTTCGCGGCGGGCGCAGTACAAGTCCCGTGGGGCGGGGTGCCCTCCGTTGAAGTTGCGGACTCGGCGAGTATGCCCCCAAGGGGCCGAAGGCGTTGAGGTTTGACCTCGAGACGATCCGCCCGAGCCGTTTGAGGCGGCGAAGGGTGATAAGGTGGAGTTCGCCGGCTGGTGATGGCGGAGGCCACCGCCCGCTCCGACTTCCTTATTGGAAAGTTGAGGCTTCGGAGGTCCGGCGGATCCGCGCCGCCTCGACCGCCGTCGCCGGGGTGAACGGGTCTTCGACCGCTCGAGTCGGCCACGAGGACCGGCCGACCGAGGCTGGTGCCGACGCCATGGATGCGGGGGGAAGAAGCGGGGGGTCCGCAAGGCCGCAGACGCTGGGCCGAGCCTCCCCGGAGCCCCCGCCAGCGGGCGCCTCCACCCCCACCCGTCGCTCGAGGGGCGGGTTCTTCGGGGGGGCCGGCGGGTCTCGGGTTGCCGACCTCGGCCGGCTCCCTTATCTCTCGACGATGAGGATGAGGCGGAGGACGGGGGCGGACGCGGAGGCGGTCGAGGAGGTGCATCGCTGGAGGAGGAGGCCTCCGACGACGGCCCGACTATGAGGAGGCCGAGAGGAGGAGTGGCGGCGGGCCCTCCGAAGAAGAGGAGGGGGACGGTGGGGACGGGGGTGGCGGGGGGCGCGGCGCGGAGCAAGTCCGTTGTGACTCGCCCAGACGAGCACGCGGGTGCCCGCCCCTATCGGCGGTGCCACGTGTGGGCGGCGGGTGAGATTTTGACGACCCTCCGAGCCCCCGGGAGTGGGGAAGGCCCTTTGGGGAGCGGAGGCCCCTCCTCGCTGCCTTATGTGGCGGAGACGATCGGCATCGATGATGTCGACGTGAGCTGCACACGGCATCGACCGCGACACCCCCTTCGCCGGCCGGAGGTTGAGCGGAGGATGATTGGGCGCGTCTTCGATCGCGGCGCGCCGCCGAGGCGAGATGCAGTGGCGAACCGCTCCCTCGCCGATATCCATGAGGATATCAAGGTGAAGACCTCGGAGTTGTTAGTGTTGGCGGGGCGGCCATCCGTGAGGGCCGGGACTCCGTCGACCACGCGGGACGCCCTGCAGGGAAGGCCTCTAGCGAGCTCAAGGAGAGCCGGCGGGAGGCCCGGAGAGCTGAAGGCGGCTATTGATGAGGCGGAGCGCCCGGAGGGAGGTGGCGGACCTTAAGGAGGGTGCGAAAGTTCTCCGGCGGGAGAATGAGCGCCCGACGTCGGAGGCGCGTGAGGTCCCGCGCAGCCGCGGAGGCGGAGGTGGCGGCCGGCGGCGAGGCTCAATGATCTTGAGAGTCGTCTTGGTATGCGAGGCGAGGCCTTCAAGGCGGCGCTGACGCGTTCTTGGCGAGTCGGGCCGCCTCTTCCGCTGCTCGCGAACCCGGACCCTGCCCTTGTTGGCGCCCCGATGCGCCGGAGGTGGGGGAGCTGCCGAAGGTGGTGGCTCGCGCGGCACTTCGGGAGCCGCACCGCCGCGGCCGCCTTCGAGGGGGCCCTTCGCCATCTGGATTGCGCGCGCATCGGGGCCGTTGTCGAGGCCCCGGACCGCTCACTTCCCCGCCCCGACGAGGTTGGGGCCTCGCCGAGAGCGGGACGTGAAGCGCTTTGCGACAGCCTTCATCAGCGCTTCGTACGGGAGGGCGGGAGCTTGCTCGAGTTTTCAAGGCCGATCTCGCCAGGGAAGGTTGGTCACTTGTTTGCTTTTGTTGTCTGCTCGCTTCTTTTCCTCTTTGTTTGCTGCTACTTCGCTGTCTTGTGTGCTGACTTGGTGTCGTTCTAGGTCGTTGCCGCCGCCTTTCGAGCGGAGGGGGCTCCCTGTGCTCGCTCCTAGGGGAAGCCGCCGCCGGACGGGTTGAGGTGCCGTGGTCGCCCGGCGACCCCGGGTGCCTCCGCCGCGGGCCGAAGGGCCGTGCCGCCATCCCGTCTTCCTCGGCCCCCGCCCCCGAGTCGCAGCTTCTCCCTCTCTCCGCACATCTCAGACAGCGCCTCCGCCTCGGCCGAGCCCCTGAGCCTGGCCCGCTCCCTCCATGCCTCCGAGACCCCTCCGGCCGCCCGATGCCGCCGCGGCCTCCGGCGCAGAGGTAGCTTAGGGCTCCTTAGATTGCGCGCCGGAGTTTATTCTTTCCTAGGCGAGACAATCATGTGGTGTGAAACTTCTTGGCCTTCGGGCTTTTAAGTTGAATGATGAATTGAGTTTTAGGGGCTTCGCTACATTGTTGCTACCGATTGTGCGTTTCCGTTGTGTCCGTGCACCTTCGTAGCTTGATTGGCGTTGGGGTTGGGGCTAACCGCGTTTGATGATTGCGTTGGGCGCGCAGTACCGCGGGGCTCGCGCGGAGGGTGCTTAACGTGGTTCCGCTGATGATGAATCGCCAAGATGTGTTCATTTCAGGGGAGACTTGGGTTCATGCCATGCAGCGGTTCCCCGGACTGCCCTTCGAGCGGTTTTGGTGGGGCAGGGTTCGAAAGTACGATGTAGCCAATCAGGCCTCGGAGGCCTTCTGGCGGTCCCATGACTTGACAAACCGTCAAGTGGAACGGGTACTTTCGGAGCCGGTGCCAGCGCCGGCCTTGGCGGAGGACGATATTGAGGACGATGAAGCCGTAGCCATCGCGACTTGGGCAAGCGGCTTGTTGGGTCGATCGCGAGGCCGAGTCGTTGTTCCAAAGCGAGAGGATGTGGGCTTCGGTGGAGCGACATGCGGAGGGTATACCGGCATCGAGTGCTACGGGGTGAACTTCCGCTTGTTCTTTCGAGCCTCGTGATACCGAGCCGCGCGACTCGCCAAGAGCCGGTGGAGGTGGTGGATGTAGAGGAGTTTGTGGAGCGTGTAGCGAAGGTGTTGGTTAAGGCCATCTTGTATGGGGTCGTGGCCTCGTAGGCCGAGGATGTGTGCGGAGGCTCACGGGCTTTCCTGGCGCGGAGGGCCGTGTAACTTTCCTCGTAATGTAATGGACGGGCTTTCCGGCCGCGGAGGGCCGTGTAACTTTCCTCGTAGCACCGCCCTCGTATTCCGCCGTGTTGTTTGTGCACTGGAATTCTAGCCCGGCAAAGCATATCTCGCCTTGACTCCGGAGGGTGAAGTGATGATGGCCGCGATGCCCGCCCTCCAGCGTGCCCCCAGCTCCGTCGGTGTGTGCTGTCCAAATCGGGTCCAAGTTCACCGCTTGGTTGTATGTGTCGTGTCGTCCCGCTAGGAAATCGCTAGGGCCACGTGACTTGATGGCCGTTCTCGCCGACGACCGATTGCGTGGTCTCCGATCTCGGCCGCCCACTTCGCTATTCCGCCCCACCGACTCGGGTTTCTGAATATGTTATCGAGGGAAAGCTCGAAGGTATGGTGACCTCATGTGCCCGGAAGTAGTGCTTGAGTTTTTCGTTGCCATGACCACTGCGTAGGCTACCTTTTCCGCTCTCTGTGTAATTTAGCTTGGGCCCTTCGAGGGTTTCGGAGACATAGTAGACGGGGATTTGCCTCGGACCGGTGCCCTTCGCTCACTTCTTTGACGAGCACCGCGCGACGGCATGTGGCGATGCGCGGCGTAGAGAAGGAGTCCTTCGCCGGGGTTCGGTGTGGCGAGGGTGGTAAGGTTTTTGAGGTACGCTTGAGGTCTTCTAAGGCTTCTTGTTGCGGAGGCCCCCACCGAATGGGTCCTTTCCTTTAGAGTTTGGAAGAATGGTAACCCTCGCCGGTACGACCTCGAGATGAACCCGCTAAGGGCGGCGAGGCGTCCCGCTAGTCTCTCGAACCGATTTTTGTTTCTCTGAGGTTCCATCGCGGTGATTGCTGCGATCTTCGAAGGGTTGGCCTCTATTCCTTTTACGCGCATACGAGGCAGCCCAAGAACTTGCCCTTGCTTACTCCAAATACACACTTGGCGGGGTTGAGTTTGAGCCTGGCTTCGCGCAGCTTGACGAAGGTCCTTTGGAGGTCCGTGATGTGGTCTTCCTTTAACTTACTTTGGACTACCAAGTCGCCGACGTAGGGCCGAGATGATATTTGTCGCCTCCGAACACCTCCGCTGTCATTCGTGCGAAGGACGAGCGGCGTTGCGGAGGCCTTCGGCCATTCTCCTGAAGCGAAGTTCCGAAGGGGTTATGAAACTTGTCTTGTCTTCATCCGCACGGTTCATCCAAATTTGGTGGTATCCTCGAGAAACAGTCCGGGGAGGGACAACCTTTCACACACCGCTGCCACGCGTCGACTAGAGAGAGCGATTCGGGGGAGGGGAAAATCGCCCGGGGGCATGCTTTGTTCAGCCGGTGAAATCCACACACATCCTCCATCCGTGGGCTCCGCTTTGTCTTTGCTAAGGCTTGCTTTTTCACCATGACAACGTTGGATAACCAAGTGGGGTATTTGTGGGGCGGATGACCTCCGCGTCTAGAAGGCGGTTTACCTCGCCTCGCGCCGCTACTCTTCTTCTCTCGTCCGACATTTTTGCTAAGCTTTTACGGGAGTGGCGTCCGGTCTTATGTTGAGGTGGTGCTCGATGAGGTCACGGCTAACACCTCAGTAAATCTTCTCGGACTGTGCAAACACATCGGAGTTCTCTCTCTGAGGCACCGCAAGAGCTCGCCGGAGGTCTGGTCCAGAGTGCGGATATGGTTACTTCTCTATAGGGATCAAAGCTAAAAAGCCGACTTTCTTCGTTTCTTTCCGCCGGTAGTGCTTTCGGGGGCTCCGCGCCGCCCTTCGGGCTGTCTCTCTTGGCCCCGCAGTTCTTGTTCTAGGTTGTGTACGTTGCGTTGCCCGGTGCGACAGCCCCCTCCGCGTTTCTTCTTTGCGGTCCGGTCTCCGAACACGGCAATTATGCCGCCGGAGGGCATCTTCATGCGAGAGATAACTTCGGGTGGAGGACCGCGTCGACGCGCGTTGGTGACTCCGCCGGCCGAAAATGGCGTTGTAGCTGTAGTACAGTCGACCACGCCGAAGGTTATGTTTTTTCGATCGGTGAATGGGCTCTTTCCCGAAGGAGACCGGTAAGGTGATTTTCCCCGATGGTCCCAACTTGCTGGGCCTCGGGCCGAAGAGGGGATTGCTCGCCTGGTTGTAACATGTTCCCTCGCCCGGCCCATTTTGTCGAAGGTGGATGCGAACAAGATACACCTGCGAGCCGCCCGTGTCTACTAGGATCCTAGTAACAGTCCAGCCTCCGATGTTGGTGTCGATGACCATCGTGACGGTGTGAGGGTAGTCTCTCGAGCTTCATGTCGCCGGCATTGAAGGTGATCGGAATGTGGGACCAGCGATGTTTTCTCGTGGAGGCCCCTCCGTACCCACATGATGGACCCTCCGATAGTGCTCCGCCGCCGTTTGTTGCCGTGGTCCTCGTTGGAGCCCCGTGATAGCGAGGATGACCCCGTAAGATGAGTTGGGCTTGCCGACGATTGTCCGGATTTCTTGCTTGACCGGGTGTTGCTGGGTCGAAGGTGGTGCGTGGGTGGCGGGTGGGGGTGGTAGGGCTTGGTTGTGATAGCTTGGTTGCGGAGGCTGGGGGTGTGAAACGTATACTCTTTGCCGGTAGTATCGCGGGCCGGCTCGGGTGAAGGTGCTGGAGTGGAAAGCCTGGGTAGTGGAAGCCCTGGATGTGCCGGGATTCCATAGTCGAAGGGGTGAAAGTGTAGTGGTTGGAGTGGGTGCTTGCTGGTTTTCTTGTGTGGTTAACTTGCTCTGCGGGCTTTTGCGAAGCGAGCTCCCTCGTCCATCGCCTCTTTCCCCTTGGCGAAATATGGGCATTGTTTGGTGTAATGGCCTTTGCCCTCTCCTAATAATGGCGTAGGGTTGTTTTTGCGGAGGCCTCATGTTGGTGTCTGGGTTCGGTCTGGGGGTTCTTGGTGGGTAGTTTTGCCTAGGGGGTGGTTGGTGGGTTTTTTGCTGTGGCGGGGGGTTGTTGGCGATGGTGCCGACTCTGACGGCCTCCGGTCTTGGGTGGTTGTCTGTACGTGGTGGTCGTTGTGGCTGGTGCTGATATGGCGGAGGTCGGAAAGCCTCTATCTTCGCTTTGTGGGCTGTTATCGGCTCGCAGCATTTTGTCCATTATCTCGTGTAGCTCCGCTAGGGTCTTGGTCGCCTCCGCTCAATCTTTGAATGACATGGGCTCGGGCGGATGCAAGAGACCACCGCCATAATGACGCTCGGTCGGAGACCCTCGTCCCCGCCTTGGTTTGGAGAAACCTCCGCCACCACTCTTGTAGGGGCTCATTTGGCTTCTGCACCACGTTCAGCAACTCGGTGCTGTTGATGAGTTCGGAGTCAACTCCCTTGAAATTTGCGCGAAGGGCGTCGCGAAGGTCGGACCAGCTCCGGATTGAGTTGGGGGGCAGCGTACAGTACCAAGATCGAGCCACTCCTCTTTGCGATGATCACAAATGACTTGGCCATTGTGGAGTGATCTCCTCCCGCGGCTTCCACGCAAGCCAGAGCTCATAACGAATCGGCTCGGGGTCGGAGGCCCCGTTGTATCTTGGCAAGTGCCTGGTGGCTGTATGCCGGAGGCCATTCCGCGGTCCGAAGGGCGTAGGAGAGCGGGGATTTGGGGTCGTAATGATGATTTTGCGGAGGTCGCGCTCGGCGTGGCGGCGATGCCGTCCCCCGATGGGCATGGAGGGGTACAGTTGGCTTATGCGGAGGGTTGAGGATTGCGGGTGTTGCACCGTGGTTGATTCTGTTGAGGTGGTGGTGGGGTTGGCGGAGGTGGGGCTTGCCCTGAGCGGGGTTGCGGATGATTGCGGGCTGCGGTCGCCCTCCCCGTGACTTCTTGCACCGCTCGAGCCGGGCTGGTTGATCCATGCCGGCTCGGTCGGGCGGCCGGCTCGACTGTTCCTCGAAGGTCCGCGGCGCTGCCTCCGATCTAGGGCCTGCAGCAACCTCCTCTTTTCTGCGATCTGGGCTTGGAGGGCCTCTAGTGCCTGCTCGCCTTGCTCGGTTTCCTCCTCTTCATCTTCTGTAGCACTTTCGAGGAGCCCTCCGAGCGGATCCGTAGGGTTCGCCGAGGCGGAGACATCGCGCGCCACCGGTTCTTTGGACCACGCCCCCCGGCCCGCGGAGCGAGCGCCTTGCCGGGCGTCATGGCCTTCTTCCCTGGTGACCTCCGATATCGGGATGACCGGGGGTCGGGATGGCGGGCCCTCCGCTCCCGCAGCCCGGGCGCGGAGCGCTGGAGTGCGTGGTGGCCGCATGCCGGCGCTTGATGGGTTTGATCTGGGGGTCCCCTTCGGGGCGGAGTTGTTCGGCCGCGGCGACGGGCTTCGGTTCGGGCGGTGACTGGCATGGCTTTGGACTTTTGTGTCGGTCCCCACGGACGGGCGCCAATCGTGGGGATCGCTCGTGCCCCCTTAGCCTTCGCTCCTCGGGGGGCGGGAAGGGGGCGAGGGTTCCTGGCGGGGTGAGTCGAGAACACAAACGGGGAGCGGGGCGACCTCCGTCCGCCGACCTTCGAAGTTGCCGAGGGTCGAGGCGTCGGAGGGCGCCCGCCCCGAAGGAGGAGGATAAGATGATGCGTAAGGCGAGACGTGGGTGTAATAAAAACGAGCAAATGGCACTTAAACTGGCCAACAACCGATCCCTTTCCTTGTGCCCGCACCGGGTATTTATAGGAATTCAAAGGGTCAGAGGGGCCGATTTACAATTTGGTACATGGTAGGTAGGAGAACACACGCTTACAACCGGGGCCTTTCAAGGGCAAGCTAGTAACTATTCGCACAGGTCGAAGACGGGAAATACACGCATGACTTCCCCCTTTGGGGGTGTAGGGGTTTCCTCATGCCCCGCCGGTTCCGTGCATCCGCGGAGGGGGCAGTTCGGAGGGTCCCTCCGCCGGCCTTTCTGTTGCTTGTTCGCGCCACTTGGGCGAGACCCCCCCTCGCCGGCGCTCCCCTACGTCGCGTAGGGGGCCGTCATGCTCCCGGCTTCGAATGCCCGCTCGGGGGGCCGCCCCGACGGAGGGGTGACGCCGCCGTTCGTGTCTTCGCGGAGGGTCCTCCGCTTGCCGATCCCGCAAGACTTCGCAATATGTTAACGGAGATTAGTTCTTGGCCCCCTGTGGTGAGGCCCGCGGGGCTGCCGGGCTGGCGAGGGTCGCCCTCCCCAACACCGGTATAGCGCCGGGCCGGCTGCCGCGGCCGCCGACACGTCGGCGGCAGGCGGGTCGCCCCGGCGATGAGCTCGGCGGCGGGTGCCGCCGAGCCCGGGCGGAGAGACCCATCCGGTGGGTATGGGCCGGCGGTGGGGGAGCTGGAGGTATTCCATGGCGGCGGCGGCGGGATTCGAGGTCGACAGAGGAAAAAAGAAGAAGGAAGGGGAAGGGCTGTCGCCGCCTGCCGTAGGGCGCCGGGCGGCGGGGCGGAGCGGCGGGCGGAGGCGAGGACGACGGCGACGGGACGGGTGCTCGGCGAGGAAGACGAAGGGCGTCGGCCGGCCAGGCAGGCCTTGGGCCGTTACATGGGCGCTTGGTTTGGTCGGCAGCTAGCACACGCCCCAGCAGTGGGCGGCAGACGCTTGAGTGCGAACCTAAAGTTACGCGAGAGGTGTGGGGGAGAAGATAAGGTTTGGATTCAGAGTAAGAGTTCCCAAGGAATTCTCTCTCTTCGTGAGAAAAGAGGACACCTCGGCGCCAAATGAGCTCATCCGACGATTTTGGTAGGGAAAGAAAAACTTCCCTACGGTTTTGACAACGGATCCTAGGGAAATATTTCTTTCCCTAGGGTGTATAAAAACCCTAGGAAAAGAATTAAACCCAAGCGAAACTTGTAGATTCCAATAGTGGGTATGCCATTCAATAGGGTTGAGACATGACAACGATGTATTAATTTGTGGTAGTTAGTGACCTAGAATGCATTTAATATAATGTTTTGAATAATGAGCACAAGGTACGGGGTTTGTTAATGGAATAGATGGATGATTTCCCGAACACAAAGGTACCACAGACCAAGAAATATAAACTCAGGAATGTAATGTTTCCTTCTCACCCTATTCATGTAGGAAACTACTATACGATACCACTCTTTTTTTTTTGAGATTACACAGTACAACGTAGACGCTCAACACGCACGCACACTCACCCCTATGAACACACGTATGCAAACCCTACCCGACATGGCAAAGATCACTTGAATGCGGCAACTGTCCTGTTTCACTTGAATACATATCCGAATTTCTTCGCTGAAACAGAATATGGCCAGTAAAATAAAACAACAGTGCCAATCATGATGCCAATTCCCGGTACTGTTTTCATCCCTAAGTAGAACCAACAACTTAGAACCACTCGAACAGCTATTGAAAACATAGTCGAGACCACCTTGCCGATCATTCATTGAGTGTAGGCCGCAAAGAATAATTTCCTTCGCGGTTTTCATGATATCCTTGAGAGTTTTTGACCGTCAAGGATATTACGTTCGGTGGTTATGGTTGTATCATGAGGATACACGCGAGACTTCTTTGGCAAGAAAAACATTGGAGATCATTGCTCGCACATATCAATAATGGAAGAAGATCGAAGCGATAACAAAGCTGTCTTACATTTTTCTTCTTCTTATTCGTGACATCACCCTACTGTTTGTTATTAGCAGTTGAGCTAAAAGCTTGTAATAAGACTTAGTTGCGTGAGATTACAGCGACCAACTACTTCATCTATAACTCCTATATAGGAGCTCCCCACTAGAAAATTTTAGAGAGTTCTCAGCCCTCTTATTGGTCCACGTCAGAGATAACTGAATGATAACTGAATCTTAGGAAAGAGGCCTCCTCCGCTGCCGATTTCTTTCTATATTCTGTGGCGCATCGTCAAGTCTGGGCGGCTGGCGGCCTCTTCCCCTTCGAAGCATCGACCGCGGCCTCTTCAGCTGCCCGCCCAGTCCCCAGCCGCGGACAGCTGCCGTCGGCATCGGCTGCCGCTCCGCCCAGGCCCCCGCACGCATCTGCTGCGCCCAACCGCACGGGCCGCCATCGGCAGCAGCGTTCCTGACGGTGGCCTGGTGGCGGTGGCAGCGACCCTAGGCAAATCAGGACCGCGGGCTGCAAGGACGACGGTAGCGGTGCGACCAAGGTACACACTACTTCACATCCGGTCCTCTCCTGATTTGTTATTCGCGTGCTGGTTTGGTTATTCGTGTGGTAGTTTGCCGGTGGTTCAGATGAATACCAAGGAAGGAAGGGCCGTACAGTATGCATCCTAGGTGTTCGATGGAATTCTGAGAAGTGGCGCAATTATCCAGGTGCTGGTGGGTAAGTATCCATGTTTATTTTCTAGCTTTTGCTTGGTATTGAATTACTCATTTTTAAATAAACTAGGCTGTCAATTAAGTTCTTTATTTTGTATATTTTCCTAGCCATCGATGTATAACGGTAACTTTTTATTGAGATACCTGATTGTAGCAGGATAGTCATTTTCTAGAGAAGGGAAGCTGGAGAGACGTGCTCTAGAGAATTGAACTGGAGGAGATGCGAAGCTGGAGAGACGTCCTCTGGTAATTTCCAGAAGTGGCTCCTGCTGGTTAGTTAGACTACCTTCAATAAGTTAATGAACTCTGTTGTATTTATCCTTTGCCTTGCCTTTGTCATATTCTAGGAATCTTGCAGATTCATAACCAATTATAGTAAATATGACATGTTGAAGCAAATTTATGGTCTAATAAATTTTATTTTATTGTATTGCAGCAAATTCATAGCTGTGGGCACCTTGCAAACTCTATCTTTTTGCATTGCTTCAGTTCAGATCACCTTCATTACTTCAATCTATTTGGGTTCGTCACGGAGAACCCCTCTAGCCGCAGCGTCATATGTCCAGCTGCCTGCGGTTCCCAACGCCGACGGCAATGTTGGCCAGATGTTGTACGTAATGCCTCAAGCCTCACTTCCTCTAATTGGTTTTTAATTGGCCATCCGGCAATCAGAAGCTCTGAAGCCATGTTAATGTTCCTGATGCAGCCTCCCCTCCTTGCGTCCCTATGAAGATCCAACATGATGCCATGCGATCTGGCCGCGGGGTCTGGGACTACGTTTCATATGTGAGATCAGGAGAATTTTGATGGTTCGTCAGCGAAACAGGTAGTACTATACTATTTGTTCAGCTTTTTGTTGGTGCTGTTAGACTGTTACAAAGAGCACTTAGTAAAACATTTGGATACACATTGACATGGTGCCCAGCCATCAAAGTTGTAGTACTGTATTACACTAACGAATGCATGTTACATACATGCAAGATTGTAGATTATTGTTTAGGTCATATATGGAGGGATTGTAGATTATTGTTTAGGTCATATATGGAGTCCAAATACTGATTGGTGTCTGTTGTAAAAAAAAAAATACTGATTGGTGTCATTTTGGAGGCCCTGGGGTAAGCTGAAGGTGAACAAGCACTAGTAACGAAATGATTTTGCGAGCACTTGCAAAATCTTTTCCGTGGCGGGCACTTTTTTTTGCCCGTCACGGAAAATACTCCGCCACAACCTGTTTTTTTTTTTTTTTTTTTACGTGGATAGATTTTGCGTGGCGTTTATAACAAGCCCGTCACTGAAAATAGATTCATTTTGCGTGACGGGCGAGTTAAGAAGCCCGTCACGCAAAAGAGGCCGAGGCCCACGGCCAAGCCCAAACCGGGCTCCCTATCGGGCCCCATATATAATGCAGTCCTAGGGTTTCTAGGACTCCACCCTCTCATTTTCATCACTCGGCCCGGCCGGCCGACTCCCTCTCTCTCACCCGACTCCTCGTTCCTCTCGCAACTTCTCCTCTCGGTGACTCCCCCTCTTCGTTCCCACTCTCTCCACACTCTCCACCACCGGCCAGCCATCCTCCTCCTCCCTCCCACTCGCGGCGGGGCGGATCCCGGCATGGAGGCGCGGCGGATCCGGCGGTTCCCGGCTTCCGGGCGGCATGGAAGCGCGGATCCGGCGGTTCTCGCGGCCGGCGGCATGGAGGCGGCGGATCGGCGGTTCCGGCGCCGGCGGCATCGAGGCGGCGGATCCGGCGGTTTCAGCGGGCGGGCGGCATGGAGGCGGCGGATCCGCGGTTCCGGCGGCATGGCGGTGGATCCATGCGCGCGAGGTCCATGCGGCGCGGCGGCGAGGGCGGATCCTCCGTCGGTGGAGGTCGGAGCTCTACAACACCCCCTCCCCAACCTCCCGGCGGTGGTGGTGGCGCTCGCGGTCGCGGATCCGGCGGCGGCGCATCTCAGCAGATCCCCGGGCGCGGCGGCGGGTAAAGGGCCCTGCAGGCCAGATCCGCGGCCGGGCGTGCCACTGGCGGCAGCTCCCGGAGCGGATTCAGCGGCGGCGCTGCATCGGCGGCGGTGGATCGGCGACGCAGACTGGCTCTCGGTGTCGGGCCCGTTTGGGCTGGCACGGGCTCGGGCTTTTTTTAATTTTTTTATTAACCGTGGCGGGCACGGTGCGCCGTCCACGGATATTTACGCATTTTCCGTGACCTTTGCTTGGTGACGGGCACCCTTGCCCGCCACGGAAAATCTCAATCGCCCGCCACACAAAAGTCTTTCGGTAGCAGTGAAGACATTGTGAAAAGGTGATTGTGAATATAATAAGTTACTCCATGTTTTTCTAATATATTGTATTGTCCTTGTCAGGTGCCTTATTGGTGTTGTTTTAGCAAAAAAAAATGTTACTTATTTGCTACCTTCTTTTTTATCTGACTACAGGTATTAGAATACTAAATATAGATATAACTAGAGAGAAATCGTCAAATCGAAAACGATAAGCATGCCATGGATTTGAATTGAACATGCTCTTGGATTTTCAAGAGCACAATGAACAGCCCCATCCTTTTATTGCCTGCAGTGGTGTGGTAAACAACATGTATTTACTAATATGTATTCCAAGAGGGATAGTTGTCATGTTTCAACAGACATCTGGGCATGTAAAAAGTCTTAGGATATTTTCACCAAATATGAAACTTTCATCTTGATAAATTCAGTTTAGTACTGAAGTAAACCTATCATGCTGTGTTATTGTACCGAAGTACCATGGTTGCAAAAAAATTATCTATTTGGCATATTCTAATCAGTCAATAAAGAAGATGCATGCGACGATTTCTGCAAATTGCATTCTATTATCCCTACTGTATTTGAAGTTTTTTTATACGGACCCATTAACTATATTGGATTAAATTTTAGGACCAGTATTACTCAACTTGGAAGAAAATCGACTCACTGATCTTTCGTCATTGTTGGTGGAGTCCATTAGCCCGACCGCCAGACAAAGAATCAACATATGCATAAGAGTTCACCGGGAAATAACATAGTATTTCCATCTTTTTCTTCTACAGATCATGAATACTTATGCATGTGTTAGTAGGTCTGAGGCATGTTATCTCCCATGAATGTATTATACCTTTAATGTATTCACCAGGAGTCAGAAGCCTGTGGAACATATCTAAATAATTCTCTCTTTGCTATTGATAATGAGTGGTTTTTTATAGTAAGAGTTGTGTTTACCTTTTTTTTCCTTACCGTGCACCGTGCAAGGTTATTATATTATTATCTCTATGCTTTGTATATGGCTATGTCATAAGTTCAAACAGTTACTAGACAAATGTTCATGAATTCAACTTATTAGACTTTGGTGTCGGGTGTATGACCTTTCTTTTCCATACAGGCACATATCATGGAGGTATAAGTCCTCATAAATCATCTATTTCATTTACATTAAATTCTATTGGTACCTATACATGTATCCAGATAGTCTACACCTGAAGAAAGAGTGGTTTGCTTTTCCATGCTTCATTAGTGTCTGCCTCTTTGCTTAAGTTTGAGAAGCCCGTTGCGGTTGGATTTTAAACTTTCGGTGTTGTTGTGTAAGGTTTATTATCCTCAACTCTCTTTATTTACTTTCGACAGATATTTATTTATGCTTTAATAACCTGGGATCAATGTAGTTTTAACATGTTCTTACCAAACTCTCTGTGTGCTGTGCTCATAAATTTATAGGACGGGTCATTGCAAATTGTTCTCAACATCGACTATGAAGAACGAAACAGGAGGAATTATGTCAAGCTGCAAATGACTCACTCAAATAAATAATTGCGAGTCCTTTTTAAAAATTAACGCAACATACATTGTTCGATCTTAATAATGTTTTTGGTTATAATCGGTTCAGATACTTCAGTTCTAATAGCTTGGAACTTTGGTCTTAAAAAATAGTTGTGACTACTCAATACACTGGTATTTCAACTCTCTATAATAAGATCAAATCCCTATCGTGTAGAGATGATATCATTAAATTTTCTCTTATGATCATTTCTAATTTTCTTAATTCCCGCAGCAATGCGCGGGGAAGATTCCCCTAGTTTTCTAAACAGACACTCCATGCCGGTCTCCAGTTAAGCTCAACGGATTCCTACAAGTCACCTACAATTCAGCTCCAATCATGCTCACATACGCACAATTTAACCGCAATTGTTGTCTTCACCACCAAGGTGTGCAGGCCTGTCGCCTCATCCGATGGATGAGCAAGGACTGTGCTACGGTGGCTTTATGTGTCTACACAGCAGGTTTGAAGGTCAAGGCTAATTAATCCATCGCACGCACAGACTCGATGGATGATGTGATGGATCAACACCCAACACTGGCTCTCTCCGAAGAAGAGGTGGATAAACTCCCAGACACCTCCCATGCCTAGAATCGTGGGTTGAAAATGGGGAACCAAATTGCCAATTCTATTCTATGATCTCGTTACTTATATTAGGTTGCACACATGGCAAGGTTTTGGACGGCGTGGGCTCATCACAGAATGCAAGTCTCTTTGTTGGCCCGGCCTTTTATAGGCATAGGATTTATGCTCTCGAACATTATAAATATCAAGCCATCAATTCGGTAGGATATAATCACGATATTCAGTGTCTATATAATGTGTGTTGTTTCCTCAAAGGACTACCTACTTCTGCCACTTTTAACATAAATATAAAGTAATGTCCTAAACATTTCCAGCCAATGTCATTATGCAATTAATTAGATCAATATCTAATGGATCACTTTAACTCATTTTATATGACAAACACTACAACATAAATAATTTTGTGAGACACTGCCAAATCATTAACGGAGGCAGTCACAAAATCCAATTGCTGGCCTCCTAAAATGGAATTATGGAGGTAGTTAAAAATTGACTGTCACCTAAAATGGATTTGCGATGGCGGTGGGCCTAATAAAAGGTACAAACCCGAGAAAAGGCTTGAGGTCTAGGAGGCTCGACACCAATAATGAAAAAGTCCCGTGGTCTAGGACCACACGTGCAGCAGGGTCAGCAATGGATCACGTACATTGATCAAGCAAGGTGGAGCACAGATCAGATCCGGCAAGGTCGAGCCCAGATCCGGTAGACGGGGCTTGGATCCGGTGGTGCTCGTGCGGTGGCGATGGATCTGGTGAGGAGGAGCTCGATCGATCTGGCGGTGCTTGTGCTAGTGGTGGTTGTAGCGAGACCGAAATTTAGACCAGCTGGTCTGGGCTGCAGGTTTATTTGTTTTCTAATTTATTGACCGAGGCCGGCATGTCAACCACCTATGTAAAGGCTGGTTAACCATTGTTGTGAAACGCGCCGTCAGCGGCTAGGACCTTCCCCTCTCCGCCTCTCATGATCACATAGTAGATGAAAGAAGTATAACAAGTAGACACAATATAGGGAGACTATTCTTTATTCATCTGAAATATTGGTGATTACAACATAGAGCTCCCATATATATATAGTCCTGCCAAGACCTCAGAGTTTCGGTAAGAGCCCACATACAAACGGACTAGGATTAGGATTCATCCTTCTCCTTTCCTTCTAGGATAGAGTCCGCGTGTTTTACAACACTCCCTCTTGGGCGATTACCACGATATGCATTTGCCTCATCAAAAACTCCACCCGAAAACCCAGTGGGAAAAACGGTTCTTGGAGAAAAGAGTACATCGCATTCGTTAATTGCATTGCACATGTTGTCTCATTAAAAACCTTGTGTGAGAAACCTCGTAAAAAAAAACTCACATAGGAAAAAAAGAGTACAACATTTAACCTTCTTGATCATGTATTCTTCAGGATATTCTATTCTTCATGAATAGATATTAATCTTCATAGTCTACGATAAACTTCAGTGTTTTAGCAAATATGATCTACTCGATCTTTATAATTCTAGTGGTTTACCTTAAAGGCAGATTTAATAAAATATGCTCCCCCTCATAAAACCAAACTTTGAACTTCAATGTTCAAACCACACTTTTTTCATAAACATGTGTAAATAAAAGTTGGCTCATAATTCTTCTATGAATTATATGAGAGCAATATGCTTCATGCATAATGACCACCAATTAGTTGTGCAAAACAAATAAATATTATCCTTAGGAGAGAAATAGATCCTTCGAGAGGATTATGGGGGTAAATAAATTAATATTCAATATCTTTAAGATAATGTATCAAACTTATACTAGAGTTTGAATACTTATAATTAATCCTTAGTGGATTTTTCAAATTGTATTCTATAAATCTTCAAGATTTTGATTGTACAAATCCAGCCTTGCATTGGGCATTTAGGGATAATTCAATTGCCAAAACCACCATTATTCTCATACCTTCTATGGTATTCTTAGAGGATATCATTATCTTCATGCTAGCTTTTCATACACTTTCTAAGTGTTTTGATGACACCTTCACGGTATTTAAGATTCCTCTTTTTCTTTCTCTCGGGTCTATATTCACTTCATGGATGAATGGTGTTTATTCAAAAATTGATTGGTAAATCCTTCATGGATTAATTCCTTCAAGGATGTACATTCATTCTTAGTGAATTAACAATTCTCTTCTATGAGATACATTCTCTCTGCGAGATGGGTGATATACACAATGACATAGCGTTATTCACTGTAAAATCATTGAATGATTGCGATCCTTCTAGGACATGCTCTTCTTGAGACTTGAATATTCATTCAGAATATATATACCTTAGATTTTAATACTTAGTATGAGATTTCTACAAGTTACGATTTATATTCTTCGGGAATTATATGGATTTTCATAATCCACTAATTAACTGCATATTCGATATTCATTTGTTTCATTTGCCGCTGATATAGCAGTAACATTCATTTCTTCTTAATAGGAGATTGAACCTCAATTGCTTTTTTCTTCATTGACCCGATATCGCTACAAGCGATTTTGCCATAGACTTTATTTTCCGGATCCGGGTTCTCATAAGAGAAACATTTGCAATTAAAGAGGAGTTTGTCGACAATTAATTTTTTTTCTCCCAATACTCTCACAATGTGAGAATATTCTATCTCTGTCATTTCCCAAACAAGAGATGATATATTGTTCTCGCATACCCAACACTAGTGAGGTGCGCTAATTGTGTTGGATGTCATCTTCATGATGATCCTCTTCATGAGGTGTTTAACCTTCTTCGTGAGGCGTTCTCTTCATGAGAATAGAGGAGTTCCATTTCTTTTCTATTTAACGTGTATACGCTAAACTAGAACCAGGCGTCCCCGTAGATTTTAGATTAATAGTATATAACATTTAGTTTACTACTAGTAAACACAACTTCTCGGTTCATAACTTCAAGTTACTCCTCTCATTTCAAAAATATCCGGCATATGCTCAGGCTTCACAAGAGCATTAGTCAAACTATTGTATATGACTTAGTGTGTGATACTATTCCTGCTTCAAGCTCCTAGGAATATTTTCTCTTAAGATCATTTTCCTTCTATGGAAATAATATTTGGCATTCAAAATATAGGCTCTCTCTCCCTAATGCCAATATTAGATCATTAATAGCATACTTCAAAATATATCCCCTATCATGGGCTTAATTCAAATTTATATATCTCCAACTACAAGTGGAGGCTCATTTATGTATGCTATGATTAAATTTATGGGAAATATTCACATACATATTTCAACATGGGGGTTATTATTCATTATGCAAGTGAGCTAGAATACTTAAAATGCATTTAAGAATGTTCAGCATTCCTACAAAATCGGGATGTTCTCCCCTAATATGCACAAAACATAGTTTAGAAAACTATTTCATTCTCTAGCTTCTTTATTAATTAGCCTAACAAATTGATCCAAGTACTCATAAAAAAATGGATCATACACTTCAAATGTATAAAATACGTAACATTTAAATTCACATGGAATTTTCTTCTAGAATTTCCTAATTGCCTTTAATGCAAAATTCTCTTGATGCCTTTTCTTCATAAATCCCAAATCATCATAATTGTGTTATCCAATATCTTAGTTTCATAACTATTCATCCCATCAAATCGGGTTAGTCTTCATTGAGCAAAATATGATAAACTCACTCCCCCGATCTTAGGTCGCTTGGGCCCTAAACCAATTTATTGCTTATGCATACGATGCATCGAAAGCAAATCATTCTTTAGTTCAACGGGAACCATATAGACATAGCATGCTAGCTAGCCAATTTGATTATGAGGAAAGCGCCAAAAGTAGCTACTAGCTACAACTATAGCTGCTATGCTATTATTAATGCAAGAGTGGAGATAGTTACAGCTCAATGAGATACACATGCATGTGTAATGTGGAATATTAGTATTCAGTCTAACATAATAGATAACAACAAAATGCAAAGCTACTAGCTTACTTGCATTAGTGCAATAGAGAATGTTAACTCGGCCAGAAGGGACGCGAGCAGAACTTCAAGCTTTGATACATGCACTTAAAGATTGATTTAAGAAGGTCGTGCCTATTAAATAATTATTACCCACATTTTCTTATGCCTTTGCCCAAAATTCCTCACCCTTTTCATGCCATAACTACTTCAAATAGTGATTTGCTTTATGCATCTTGTGTGAAAGTCACTTCTAATACTTCATAGAATACAATGATACTTCTAGTACTCATTGATTATGACATGAAATTCATATATCTAATGTACTATTCAAAGTACAATAATAGATTTAGGGTAGGATGTAAATTCTAGTTCACGGGCTAAAATATTAAATACTTAGGATTATACAATTTCTTGGCTAAATCGATTCTTTCAAGATCAATTAATATGCCAATATAGTCCAATTGTTCATATGCTTTAGAAAATTCAGTTTCCCATCTACCTACATGGTAGTGATGCACAAAGAACTATAACCTTTTTGGTTATTCAAGGCTTCTTTTGTGGATAAATGAATGCAAAAAAAATTTGATAGGCAATAGGCAATTGTTTATATGTGAAACATATAAATCTAATTTATTCTATAAGAAATTCGCACACATTACTTCAAGTAATAAGAATTGCAACTAAGAATATAAAGTATTTCATAGTAGTCTTCAAGCTAACAAATTAACCACTAACCACTTAATTCAACGGGAATTAAAACTTAATGCACCATCACCAATACTATCAATTCTTCAGGATATGAACTTCAAATATAATAAGCACATGATCTAAATACATTCTCGCATGTCTTAACTTCTATACTTGACAAGCGGTAGCTTCATGCTTTATATTCAATAGTTATGATATGTAGTCACACGCCTTCAAGTAGTGTAACATATGCAAGCCACATATTCAAAATTATTGCAACTAATATCCTGGGTTTATAAAGCTGTGCTCTAAAAAAATTCTAACTCAATTTTCATGAGTAGCTTCGATGGTAAAATCAAATACTTCATGTATTACATTGCTCTTTGATATTCTATATACAAGAGACATTTCTTCGAGAATGTAGATTGATAAAATCTATTTACCATCTTATCTTCTAGACATTTAATACAAAGCTTCAAGCTATTGTTTATAGAGCAGCATTAAGCATACAAGCTTTAAAATTGACTTTCAATGCAATTTGATATTCTATAATTATAATTTGGGATTTTACTCATGCAATGAGTCCCACAATGCATTTGTTACTTCTATCGGCCATGTACTCATTCAAAGAGTAATTCAGAAATATATATATATATATATATATATATATATATATATATATATATATATATATATATATATATATATACTGAGTTTACTACACTTCAATGGTAGTAAAATATCCTACATGGATTAAATAATGACCGTAACAAATAATTTACTATTCGGAGTAACTCCAGGATATTGCTTCTTCTTTTAAGGCATGCATATTAACATAACTTGGATCATATGCATATAAGTTTACTACATGTAAATAGTAGCAAGGTGCAAAAAAGATAGTGGATGGTTACTCAAAATATTATTAGAAGCAATCTACTATTAAATTCAGAAAATAGAAACAATATCCATTAAATTTCAATTTTAATGTGTATATATAATACACACTCTTATACATACGGGTATAAGAAAAACAATAAATTTGCATAAATAAGATGGGTTAAATAATCAGGGAAAAAACTGAAAACACTCTGATTTCATAATTCACAGGAAGTGCATGATCAACTCTACGAGAGTTTAGATCCAATTCAATACTCGGGCTACGTTCTCGAATTGAATTAGAGTTAAAACTCTAACCAGCCTTTATCTTCAGGAATCCAGTCCACGGCGTTGTCATAGACATATAACTGCTTGCTTAATGCGTGCAAATGACTGACGCTGTAAAGGCATGGCATGACACTTTGACAATGCGGCTGCAAGCCCTCTGCGACATTCTGGTCGCGTTCTAGTGAAGGCCGGATGATGATACGTGGTACCATCTGCGGTGGCGTGCAAGCCACGTACAGGATTTGTAGCCATGGCGAACAGGGGGTCCGAGGCTGCAGGATCGGTGACCACGGTGGACAGGCAATGAGCATCGTGTAGCTGCGGCGCAGCAGGAATAAACCACATGCAGGTGGGATTAATTAATGACCGCCACGGATGCAAACCGACAAGATGCACCGGCAAGGCCTGTGTAAGTCTGCAAGATGCTTATGGTGATAGCCATAGTGATAGCGTGCGTACTAGCAATACGGTCCTGTGCGCTCATGCAGGAGCCTAGGTGTTCTCGTTTTTTTTTTAACCCAGATGCAATTGAATGTATATATAAAACATCGAAGAATACAGAGCGTAGATCCATATCGGCAGGATGTTACTGGTCTACACCTTCGTGTGTGTACACTACAAGTATAGATACACTCCATGTATATATATGCATACTGCGTGTACATACAGAACAAAAACAAAACAATTGCCCAACTCGATCTCATCCAGCATATGTTAGCCAAAGCTAAGGTGCATGTAACGAAAATACGTATCGTGGTGCATCTCAGATCTGTCTTCATGCAAACCGGCTTTCGAAGAATATTATATGGTAGTTCACTTTTACCATCATTACGAGTAACCGAAGCTATTCGGTCAAACACAATCTGCCAGACATGGTTCTTTCATACCTTTGATTCTTGAATTCGTGAAGAAGCGAAGGCTGTCATGTAGGACAGTTCGGCTAGGGCCGTGGGGACTGCCGGCGTGACGATGAGTCGATGCAAAGGCAGATTCGGAAGCAGGCAGAGGTAGCAGATCCGTTCCGCTAACAACATCGGGATGTCGACGCCGCCGGCGAAGTCGCGCGGACGTCGGCACGGCGTCGCCGTGCCGAAGATCGGCGGCAGCTTCAACAGCGATGTCGACGAAGAGCTTGTCATGCCGATAACGTGTTGTGAAACGGCGTCGTCAGCGGTTAGGACCTTCCCCTCTCCGTCTCTCATGATCACATAGTAGATGAAAGAAGTATAACAAGTAGACACAATATAGGGAGACTATTCTTTATTCATCTGAAATATTGGTGATTACAACATAGAGCTCCCACATATATATAGTCCTGCCAAGACCTCAGAGTTTCGGTAAGAGCCCACATACAAACGGACTAGGATTAGGATTCATCCTTCTCCTTTCCTTCTAGGATAGAGTCCGCGTGTTTTACAACAACCATGACCTTTGGTCCGAGACATTTTCGATGCCCACCTTGGTGAATCGAAAATGGCTGACTCGGTTAAGTTTTCTGTAGCGGTGATGATATCCCTGTCCCACCATGTTTCCAAAGCAGCACCAAGAATTGATTGGGATAAGGTAACAACGCCACATCATCCTGCAGTGAAATATATTTCAGCTTCATAATAAATATGGCATGAGGAAACTGATGTGTAGTGCTTATTGTCTATGTAACTAAGTAGCAAGGGGATGTCAGACATTATTTAATAACTGCATGTGATCCTCCTGGCTCAGTGCGTTGGTCCTGCAGCATGTGAACCTACCAAGGGGACTACAAATGCTGCACAACATGATAGGCATAGATAGCATCAACTAGGCATGGGAGGTGTCAAATAGCCAATGCAAATAGCCAAAAAGCATCCAATACAGGTTGCAGCGTGACACAGCACTAGGCATGGGAGGTGTCAGGAATTTAGGTGCCTCTTTTGGGTATCCTTCAAGAGCATAGCATCGACCAACAGGATGATGCTCTTTGCTGTACAGTAGCGCGGGATTGCTTTGTTCTTATTTTAGCCGAAGAATATAATCTTCAACTGATCGAAATTCCACCAGTGCGACATGAGTCAATGTAGTGCCTTGCCATGGCCTACCCGAACTGCCGGAGAGCATGCAGAGCCTCACAACCGTCGGAACCCTGGGAATTCGATTCAAAGATTCATTTTTCCAAAAGAGAGAAAAAAAAGCACCCAACGGCTCTGTGCGTGTTTGCAGCATCACACCTTGGCCAGACAATTTAAGACAAACAGTTGTTGATCCTAGCACAGCTAAATTCCAATTGACTCCCAGTCCCATTTGTACATGGAGGATGATAGTGAAAACACGGAGAATAAATCAGACTAGTATCCCTTTGTGTTCTATAAACCTAACAATAACACGCGCAACATGTATCCATCTCAATCCCCATGTGACAATACACATGTACATGCATGGAAACAAGATCTAAAAATGGATCTCTACCTACTACCTATCACAAGTACATAATTTTTTCTACGTGACACCCCCCAAATCCATACAAATCGATTTTCCGTAGCCAGCAGCTTAAAAATGCCCGCCACGGAAATAAATTAAACGTGACGGGCAATATTAAAGGCCTTCCATGGAAAAGATAAAGGCCCCAAAAGGCCTGTTAAGATCCTCTGCGTATAAATACCAGAACTTAGGGTTTAAGTAGCACTCCCACCCCTCTCTCTCTCCCACCAGAATCTACCGGGTTTCTGTCCCGTCTCTCTCCTTCCACTCCCTCAACCAATCCTGCCACCCCACCTTCCCTCACGACGACGCCCCGATCACTCTTCCTCTTCACTCCCCCTCCTTTTTCCTCCACCACGCCACCGCCATCTCCTCCCCGAGCGACCGGGCGGCACCCCGTTGGCGGCAGCGGTCCCGGCTACACCAATGGTGGCGGTTCCGACTCCACCCGTGGCGTTCAAGCCATCGGCGGCATATCCAAGCGGGGCCACACGACTGGCAGCGGCGGTTCAAGGCGTCGGCGGTGGATCTAGGCGGGTCCACACGACCCTCGATCAAGGGCGGCGGTTCGGCTCCACCGGGCGGGCGCAGATCCGCTCCACCCGGGCGGAGACTCCAACCCTTTGAAGATCCGGACGGTGGTGGACACTTCACTACTTCAGCGGGCGTGACTCAATCCGGCGGTGGCGGATCCGCTCCACCGACAACAAGTGATGGCTGGGCTGCCTCTACCTCTCAACGCACGGATCAGGGTGCGTGGGCTGCGTGTAGTGTGCGGACCCACATCATCGCCCAGATCTAGCCGCCGCCTTGATCCCATCAAAAACAGATTTAAGCAAATATGTTCTATGAAAGACAAATTAAAAGATGATCACATAAAAAACAGAGAAAAAATAGATTTATTCAAATCAATTCTATGGATGGCAAATTATAACATAATCACATAAAAAGAAAAAAGATTTCATCAGATCTATTCTATGAAAGAAAAAAATAGAAGATAAGTTCACATAGAAAAACAAAGAAAAAATTGTAGATTTTAAGAAATGCATAAACAATTACTCCACTAGACCGAGAAAATCACAATACATAATTTTGCATAAACGTGTTCTTAGCTACAAACTTAAATTTGCACAGAAGAAAATTACATTGCATACATCAGTTTGTGGAAAAAAAACGTGTTCTTGCAGATAGGTTCATACCAAGTCGTATTTCCTCTCTGCGAAATTTCGTTTCATTTTGATTTGTGTTGATTTTGGTTGAATTTTTAAATCGTTTTCACCATGTGTTCTTTTTCAGTTGGTCTTTGTTCGTGGGTTGGTGATGGTGCCCGCGCCACCGGTCTTAGCTGGTCCACCTGCATGTGTCAGCACCAGCCAGCACTAGGCATGCCGACATACTTGAGTGCCGCTCTCCTTCTCCTTCCGTTTGTCTCGTGTCTCCAACGACACTCAAAACCAGTAGCTCTATAGAACTGACGTGCTCTCGCAGTCTCGCGTTTCTTCCCTGCATTGGCCAGCACCTCTATTAATATAGGCGTCAAAGGCAAGTGCATGCAACTAGTTGGCTCTTCAAGTGTAAGAAAAAGGTATAGGAGTAGACTCACGCTATTTACTGCAGGGATGTGCGCGGGCTTGCATGGGTGTGTGCTGACTTATCCTAGACACTTTGTGTTGTCCAAAAAGGGTTTGCGAGCCGTTATCAACATCAGATCTGATGGCCACTACTAAGAAAAAAGAGTTTGGCCCAGTGACGACTGTGGTTCTGTTTTCTGAAGCCAAAGAAACCTCATGCGCTAGCCGGCTCCTGCATTGCCCTAGCCACCGCCAATTCCCTACAGATACATTCACGGTTATTATGTAATAGAAATTGTTATGCACATTGCTACAGCTTGATGCTGTAACCCCCGCCGTATATGTAGAAGCTTTGGAGGCCTGTTGCTACAGATATGTTAGCAAAAATAGATGCAAGAATAACAAAAACTTCGTGCTGACATCCAAAATTGGACATTTATGGTGAAGGAGGTAAAAGGATTTTGTCGAATCATATAAGATTAAGATGCTCAATTCTTCTCCTTATTATGCTCAAGCCAATGGACAAGCGCGGAATCCACTAACAAAACTCTGATCAAGCTTAAGTAAGAAGAAAATAGACGAACATCCAAGAAGGTGGCATGAAGATGGCATGAAGTCTGTTGCTACAGATATCGAGGCATGGTGCAACTAAAGTTACTCCCTATGAGCTGGTGTGTGGTAAAGAGTCGGTGTTACCCATTGAGGTAAATTTGGATGCATATAGATTTGCTAAGCAAATGATCTATCTCCTACTATGTATCATGATTTGATGATGCACAACATCGACGAGGTAACTGTCAAGAGAGTGCAAGCTCTAAACGAAATAGAAAAGGACAGAGCCCGTGTTGCTAGAGCCTACAACAAGAAAAGTCAAGATGAGCCCTGACGCTGAGTGCCGCTCTCCTTCTCCTTCCGTTTGTGTCTCCTGTCTCCAACGACACTATAAACCAGTGGCTCTATGGAACTGACGCGCTCTCGTGTTTCTTCCCTGCATTGGCCAGCACCTCTATTAATAGGCGTCAAAGGCAAGTGCATGCAACACTAGCTTGTTGACTCTTCAAGTGTAAGAAAAGGGTATAGGAGTAGTAGACTCAGGCTATTTACTGCAGGGTTGTGCAACACTTCTCTGTTTGTTTCTTGTGTCTGTATGTCGCAGTTGGGAACGAGGGTAGCACAGCAGACCAGATGAGGGGAGGGTAGATCGGACGACGGCCACATGCATGAATCGGGTGACTGATTCCATTTTTCACCCAGGTAACTGATAGATTTAGTGTTTTCACATACATTTTTTTTATCTAGATCGATTTTAACTTTTTGGCCACGCATCTATAGAGGAACCACATGGATTACACTCTCTTCTATAAACTTATTAAAACTTTTAGGTATTTATTTTTAGAAGGTTTCAATGCATTATGAATAGGGATGGTTTGCACTAAATATTTTTTTTATTTTATCATGCTGTAGCTTGTATGCCCAAATTGCCTTAGGACACTCAATATTTTTTTAAAAAAAAACATCTAGGATTACATCGTAGGATGTAGAACTTTAGGAATAAAAATGGCTCGCAGTTTAAATTATGCAAAGATAATCTTTTGAAAATCTGGGATCATTCTAAGATGTGGGACTTTTAGAACAAAAAATGACTCAGATGCCAAATCATGCGAATACAAATTGGATATACTTTTCACATCTAAAAGAAAAACATTCTAGTCTATTAAAAAATTGGACATACTTTTCATGACGACAAAGCATGCAGTTATTAGTAAATCCTTGATTTACAATAGCGCATCTACATCAGGGAAAGGCAACACGGCTTCACCCCTGTTTGAACATAAAAAACTCTCTCGCTAAACATTTTCCATTTAGTTACTATCTATTCCTTTATTTGACTGATAATAATCAACTATGTTCAATATATGGTAGATTATTTTCTGGTGTTCCTCCATTTTTATAATAAAAACAATCCACAGAAAGAATAAAAACTATGATATTTCAGGCTCTCTGACTTCAATCTCTAGTAGAACTCATACTACAAAGAGGCGCTGTAAGAACACCTCCCTTTTTGAGTAGGGGTGGTTTTTGTTTTAAGTCGCCCCTATAGTGGTATTTTCCCAACAAGATCAATCGCCCCCTGCCGTGTCCAAGCCACAGCACCTGGCTACAGTATACTCGTACCGAGCCATATAACGACCCAGATTAGCCGTCCCAGCTTCTCGGTGTTTTCATCCAGAAAAGCTCAATACTTGTAATAAATTGTTGTAGGATGCAGCTCCGAAAATAATCTGACGCTTTCCAGTAAACTCCTAGGGCGAGCCAAATCCAAGCATAACGTCCAAGTTTTCTGACCTGCTAACCAAGGTGAAATCAAGGAGCATGTATACAACTATTGAACTCTAGCAGTCGAAGTAGAAGAGAATCTCAAACACATGTTCCAACGTAATGCCACCAAAGAAGGAAAGCCTAAAATCCTGATACCTCCAAATCCTACGCTGCATGTTATCTACTCATGTCTAATCCGGTAATCCCTCTTGAGCTCAAACCGAGAGTACTATTCGTTTTCCCTCATCTTGGCTCAGCAAGGAGACGCTCCTACTACTTCTGCTGCCTTTTAAAGACCAAGCAAAAGCACGAATTATTAAGAGATCCTCCGCTCTTATGCTAGCCTAGGTACCGATCGACTACTCTCCTAGCTAGTGTCCTCTGTGGTGGTGCCTTCTTATATTATATATGGACAACAACTATTTTGATTAAAAACACTTCTCTGTTTGTTTCTTGCATCCGAATATTGCAGTTGGGATCGAGGGTAGCACAGCAGACCAGATGAGGGGATGGTATATCGGACAACGGCCACATGAATCGGGTGACCGACTCCATTTTTTCACCCGGTGGTCGATATAGATTTAGTGTTTTCACATACTTTTTTCTAGATCGATTTTGATTAGTAACTTTTTGGCAACGCATCTCTTCTATAAACTTATTAAAACTTTTATGTATGTATTTTTTACAAGGTTTTAATGCATCATGAATAGGGATGGTTTCCACCAAATATTTCTTAATTAGTTTATCATGCTGTAGCTTGCATGCCCAAATTGCCTTCGGACACTCAATATTTTTGTTTTAAAAAAACATCTAGGATTACATTGTAGGGTGTAGAACTTTTGGAATTAAAAATGGCTCGCAGGCCAAATTATGTGAAGATAATCTTTTGAAAATCTGGGATCATTCTAAGATGTGGGACTTTTAGAACAAAAATTGACTCAGATGCCAAATCATGCGAATAAAAATTGGACACGCTTTTCATATCTAAAAGAAAAACATTCTAGTCTATAAATTGATGCAAGAATAACAATAAACTTCGCTTATAAAAATTGGACATACTTCTCATGATGCCAAATCATGCAGTTATTAGTAAATCCTTGATTTACAGTAGTGCACCTGCATCAGGGAAAGGCAACACGGCTTCACCCCTGTTTGAACATAAAACTCTCTCACTAAACATTTTCCTTTATTTGATTGATAAAAAAGAAATTATGCTCAACAAAAAATATGATATCTCAGGCTCTCTGTGTCCTCTAGTACAACTCGTTTGACCCAATGTCCAAGCCACGGCACCCAGCTACAATATACTCGCACCGAGCCATAGGACGACCCAGATTAGCCGTCCCAGCTTCTCGGTATTTTCATCCAGAATGGCTTGTCTTGCAATAAACTGTTGTAGGATGCACAGCTCCCAAAAATACTGAAGCATTCCAGATTTCTCTTACGGGAGCCCATTATATGTTTCTTCCCTGGTAACCAAGAAGAAATCAAGGAGCGTGCATACAACTATTGAACTCTTGGAAGCAGACCTGATGTGAACTCCAATCCCATGTGCACACGATTTGCCAATCATACAGCAAAGCCTAAGATCCGGATACCTCCAAGTCCAATTCCTGCGTGCATGTTGTACACTTCTTCTAGTCTTGTCTCTAATCCATCTTGAGGTCAAATGTATTTTTCGTTTCCTGATCCTCGTCCCAAGAATGCAGGAAAGCCTAAAATCCTGATACCTCCAAATCCTACGCTGAATGTTATCTCATCATGCCTAATCCCCCTTGACCTCGGTGAGGAGATGCTCCTACTACTTGTGCTGCCTTTTAAAGGCCGAGAAAAACCAACAATTAAGAGATCTTCAGCTCTTGTGCTAGTCTACTGACCTACTGCATGTAATGGTGCCTGGCTTCTTAATTGTGGACAATAGTTATTGTTGCATGTGAATCGTCAGCTTTTTTTTTTTTTTTCTCAAAAAATGCAGGACAGATGCGCTTCATCATATTAAGAAGAAATATGGGCAGGAGGGATGGCTTTCTATCTGAATGATAGTTTGATCACTTGGTGTTCACACAAGGAGAGAACTGTGGCACAGTCATCTTGTGAAGCAGAATTCATAGCTGCAACAGGAGCTGCAATGCAAGGAATGTGGTTGAGGAGTCTGTTGAGTGAGCTGACTAACACAGAACGCAAGTGTGTGACATTATATGTTAACAACAATTCTGCAATTCAGTTGATGAAGAACCCTGTCTTCCATGGACGCAGTAAGCACATTGATGTGAAGTATCATTACATCGAGAGTGTGTGGAGCGTGGAGAGATCAATGTCAAGAGAGTGAGTACTCTGGAGCAAAAAGCTGATGCACTGACTGTGGATACGGGATCACCTAAGGACTCTACAGAGTTGTTCGCAGGATTCTATCCTAGCCTGCGGCCACTAACAACTCACAGAAGGCAATGGAAGCATAGCTACGGTAGACTTCTGTTGTAGTCGATAGAATCCTAGTCGATTACCATGTAATGAGTGTGGGTGTTCGAATCCTCTACGGACAACCCCTCTCGCGGTCCGACTAGGTCCGTAGCAAAGCACTTTGGCCCCTTGGACTATAAAAGGCGGCCAAAGGGCACCTCGTAGAGGAGGAGGCAACTTGAACACATCAAGTGTGTAAACTTTACAACCAATCCTCGGTTGACCCCATCAATCAAAAAACAGGGCTCACGCCGACCGGACGTGAAGGTCTTTACTCGATCAAGGATCGAGGGCCCGAACCAAGATAAAAACCCCCGCTCTCCATGTCAAGCGCAAGAACATACCGGCGGGCTCCAGGTTCATCGAGGCTCAACAAACCGCCCGGTTCACCCCGCGGGCGGGCTCTCGGTCGTAAAACATCGATACCGGCGCGCGGTAGGGGGCTCGTCGAATTTCAGCACGAGAGTCCGGCAGACCACGAGATCATGGGCTCGCCGACGAGAAGGGCGATCATCTTCGGATCATGGACTTGCGAGATCGACCACGACGGCAAGACTTCGGCTACGCCATCGAGGAAACCAAGACCGAGGAATCAAAACTCGCCGAGAAGCTCCAGCGAGCTTGACGCCACCGACATCGCCTCGAAACGGAGAACAAGCTCGACATCGACTCGGAGAACTACGCCGCAGAGCCGGAAGCGAAACAAACTCGGTGAAGGAAGACGCCCAAGGTTCCCAAGACGGACTCAAGACAACTCGAAGCCACACTCCTACTCCGACTCGGATAAGGGAACCGAATTCAATTCAAAGAAAGAATTTTTTCAAAGGCTACCCCGACTCGGAGAAAGAAGGCGAAACCGAAGAGGAAACGGGTATCACCCAGTTACCTTATCAATTCCCCACGGGACAACAACGCGGCGTTTCGCGCACGAGGCGCATCAAGACAACTTTCAAAATGAGGTGGAGATTCCTTTGAAGGGTGCACAACGAGGGCTCATCCTAACAAGGACACCGAGGAGTGCATCATCCATCGGCCTAGAACCCTCAACAAGGCGTAACGTCAAGAAGCGGCGATGTACGGGGATGGCAAACAACGGATCTTCCCTGGACGGAAGGAGTGGCGCCAAGGCAACCGGCCGCCAACGAAATACTAATGGTGGCAAGAGCCCGCGTGCCGCTTAACCCTCCCGTGATGCCCCGACGACATCAGGTCCACTGACGAAGGCCTATCAAACATCTCGGCGGACGAAAGAACCCAAGAAGACGAAGGAGAAGACTAGCGTCATTCAAGGCTAGAAGAAACAAGTGAAGGGAGGACGCCGAGACAGAGCAGGAAAGCGCAAACAAGCCGGAACAAGTACCAAGCCGACTCGCGCGAACACGAGAAGATGAAGTCCGAAAGAGAAGCCGCAGACGATCATCGGATAACACACGAGAAGCCGCAAGAGTTGGCCAATCGCCTAAAAGATCGCTTCGAACCTGAATGATGAGGAGAGGCTCATCAAGGAAGCGCTTCAGAAAGCCATCCAAGAAAGAGACCCCGCAAGGTCACAGTCGAGGGCAAACAACTCGCATGCTCCGAGAAGCCGGTCTAATGTCTTCGAGAGGTTAGGCACGCCGGAGAATTCCAGAAATTCGAGGCGACCCCGGAGGGATGGCGGAAGCCAGAGACCCCCGAGGGCTAATCCAACCCCAAGGCAAAGCCGATGAGAAGAAGTCGCGGAGTCCTCATATAGACCCGCAAGAACCCTGACGAAGGGCGCAAGATCGTCAGGACACCCCGAAGGGAGGACAACAGGGGGCTACGACAGGTTCCCTTGCTTCGCGGAGAGACTACAAGAGGTCAAACTGCCCGCAAAGTTCAAACCACTCGAAATATGATGGGAAAAAACAGAGCCCAAGCAATGGCTCAAAGTCTACTCACAATCCATTGAGCTGGGCCTGGAAGAGATGATGATGCAAAAGCCGTTTTCTTTCCCATGGCTCTAGAAGCTCTACCGCTCCAATGGTTCGACAAGATCGAAGAGGGCTCAATAAGATACCGGAAAGACTTGCAGAAATTATTCGCGCGATAACTTCAATAGAATCATTACCCATCCTATTACACAGGCCGAATTGAAGAGCCTCAAGCGAAGCGGGGAGAATCCTTAAGAGACTACTACCAAAGATTTGGCGAGATGAGATCCCAAGTGCATGATGACATCACGTAAAAGAGAAGTGGTGGACGCCTTCGTAACGGGATTTCTCAAAGATGGCAGTTCTCGAACTTCTACAAGGATAACCCGAGGACCAATGAACAATTCAAGACTTTGTGGAGAAGATGATCGGAGCCGAAGAAAGAACCCGTGATCGCTTCCCGGAGAGAAAGAACACGGAAGGCCCGAAGAAAGATCGAACAACTCCCAACAAAGACAAGAAGAGAGGGTCGGACAACACGCTTGCATTGGCGGAGAAGCCAAAAAGCCCTACAAGCCAAAGTACAACAACCACAAGAGCAACGGCGTGGCAAAGACAACATCAAGCTAGAAGATCTACCTTTGCGTGTACCATCCCGGAGCTCAACACTCGCTTGAAACCGCACGACTTTCCAAGAAAGATATAAAGGAAGAGATTCGGCTCAGAAAAGGGACGATCAAGAAAGCAAAGGAGAAAACAATGACGGACAAAAGACAGGAGACTTCCAGAAAGCAACAAGGTCTCTAAACGTCATATTCTCTGGAGTTCCCGGATCAAAGAGCAAGAGACAAGATAAGCTAGCACTCCAATCGATCATGGCAGCAGAGCCCGCAACACCACGCTACCTCAATTGGTCCCAATACCCGATTCAATTCACAAGGGAGGATCAATGGACAAGCATAGGCAACGCCGGCCTGTATCCCTTGGTGATAGAACCCACCATATTTGGAGTAACAAAGAACCAAGGTACCGATCGACGGAGGAGCAGGGCTGAACATCATATTCTCAGAAACACTGGACAAGATGGGACTGGACCTCTCTGGATTGATTGCTCCATCAAACACCCCATTCTACGGGATAGTTCCTGGACGAGCAGCAATACCAATTGGGACAGGTCACCTTGCTACCACCTTGATACGCCAACAAATTATCGGACAGAATACATCAAGTTCGAAGTGGCAAATCTCGAGTCACCATATCACGCCATCATGGGAAGACCAGCAATTGCAAAATTCATGGCTATTCCACACTACCCGTATCTATTGCTAAAGATGCCGGCGCCATTCGGGATTCTTTCAATCAAAGGAGATCTCAAGAAGGCTTTCGAGTGTGATGTCCAGGCCATCGAGATAGCAAGCAAAACTGGAACGCTCTTGGAGAAAAGAGAAGTCCATCAAATGGCACGTGAGACGAATCCGTAAGAACTCGAGATACCGGCCAAGAAACAAGCAATCTTGGTGCCCCGGAAGAAGCCGACGTCAAGCACATCGACTTAGAGATCGGGCGATCCATCAAAGAGC
Source organism: Hyparrhenia diplandra (assembly GCA_015847255.1). Classification (NCBI taxonomy): domain Eukaryota; kingdom Viridiplantae; phylum Streptophyta; class Magnoliopsida; order Poales; family Poaceae; genus Hyparrhenia; species Hyparrhenia diplandra. The sequence continues at coordinate 61,302 of JADLZK010008265.1, forward strand.
GGCGATCATCGGTGCTCACCTATCTCCTAAAAGGAACTTCGCGCCACCCAGCTTCCTAAGGCAACACAAAGACATATTCGCCCGAAACCGGCGGACATGCCCGGCGTACCAAAGGAGCCGGCCGAGCACGTAAATTGATACCAATATGGGATCCAAACCCATCAAGCAAAGACCGAGGAGATTCTCACCGTAAAAAGAAAGAAGCCATCAAGAAGGAGATCGCGAAACTACTCGCAGCGGGGATTCATCGAGAGATCTTGCATCCGGATTGGCTAGCTAACCCGCCTCGTGAAGAAGAAGAACACCTCGGAATGGCGCATGTGCGTGGATTACACAGACTGAATAAGCACGCCCAAAAGATCCATTTGGGCTGCCAAGGATTGATCGATAGTGGATTCTACAACAGGATCGCCCTACTATCGTTCTGGATTGCTACCGGGCTACCACCGGATAGCTCAAAAGAGAAGATCGAGCAAGACCTCTTTTATCACCCCTTTCGGTGCCTACATCGCTACAAAACAATGTCCCTCGGATTAAAGAACGCCGGAGCAACGTATCAAAGAGCGTCTGAGACTTGTTTGGAAGGGCAGATTGGTAAAAACGTCAAGCATACGAGACGACGTAGTGGTGAAAACAAAGGAGCCGACACACTCGATTCAAGACACGGAAGAGACTTTCAACAACCTCAAGAAGTGGAAGTGGAAGCTCAATCCAACAAAGTGTGTTTTGGAGTACCGTCGGACAACAACTCGGGTTCTTGGTCACAGAAGAGAGGCATAGAAGCCGACTTCAAACAGATCAAGGCAATCAAAGAGATGAGACAACCCAGAAATGTCAAGGACGCCCGAAACTCACAGTGGTGCATGGCAAAGACTCAACAGATTCATATCAAAGCTTGGAGAGAAAGGACTACCCTTCTTCAAATTAATCAAGACCAAGGGAAAGTTCGAGTGGATCAAGAGGCGCACAAGGCATTTGAAGAACTCAAACAAGTACCTAACGCCAAGACGGGTCCTCACTCCACCAAAAGATCAAGAAGATCTCATGCCCTATATAGCAGCAACAAACACACGATGAGTCATTTCGGTGATCATCGTGGAAAGAGAAGAGCCCGGGAACAAAGATCAAGACCCGGAGGCCGCTTTTACTACGTGAGCGAGGTCCTCTCGAGTCCAAAGCTCGATACCCTCACGCATTAAAACTACTCTACTCCATACCGATCACATCAAGGAAGCTACGACACTACGCCCGACAGACCACAAGATAACAAAGTGGTTACCGACTCTCCACTAGGAGACATCCTCGCGGAACAAGGATTCAACGGGGACGCATATCAAAATGGGCGGTTGAACTCGGAGCACTAAATCTAGAGTTCACCCCACGAAGAGCAATCAAATCCTAAGCACTTCCGGACTTCATTGCGGAATGGACAGAGCTCCAACAACCCATACCCGAAGACATCAAGAAGCATTGGAGCATGTACTTCGATGGTTCATTGAAGCCCGGGGAGCAGGAGCCGGATTCTCTTCATATCTCCGTAAGGAAGTCAACTCAAATATGTGCTACAAATATTGTGGCGCGGCTACCAACAACGAGGCAGAGAATGAAGCACTCATTCACGGCCTCAAAGTAGCGAAGACTCGGGAATCAAAAAGACTTCAAGTATACGGCGACTCGCGGTTGTCATCAACCAAGTCAACAAAGACTGGGGACCGCACCAAAGGATAACATGGGCCTCTCTTTGTAAGAAATACGCAAATTGGAAAAGAACTTCCAAGGCCCGGAAATCCCGCATGTGCTCCGAGACGCAAACGTGGCGGCAGATGTACTAGCCAAACTCGGATCCGACAGAGCTCAAGTCCCACCAGAGTATTCGTCGAAGAACTATCGGGCCCTCAATCAAAGAGAATCCGAGCCGTAACACATGGAGCAATCAGCCTTAACAGAGTGATGATAATGTCTCCGTGTCGCAGAACCACTCCCCGGATCGAGGACATCGCCAACTTCATCGAAACAAGGCGCTACCCCAAGACAAAAATGAAGCAACAAGAATCTTGAGAAGAAGCAAGAACTACGTGCTCATTGGGGACAAACTTTACAAAAGAGCAAAGCATCATCGAGTATTACTCAAATGCGTTAGCTCAAGAAGGAAAAGAAATCCTCAAAGAGATCCACTCGGATGTTGTGGAAACCATGCAGCGTCGAGAACCCTCATGGGAAAAGCATTCGAGCAGGATACACTTGGCCAACAGCTCTCAAAAGACGCAGAAGAACTCGTCGAAGATGCAAAGGATGCCGGATGTTCGAAGACAGCGCGCGCATTCACGCACACAACCTCGACCGCATACCACCATCATGGCCTTGAGAACGCATACAAGAAGACTTGAGATCGACCGTGCGTAAGAAGTCGAGAAGATGCTATCCTTCGTAACGCAAGATACCGCGCAAGGACTAAGAAGGCACTATGACAAGAGCACACGCCCAAGAAATCTTCCCTTGCAATCCTTGTTCCTTGTTGTAAAAGGCATCCTTGTTGCGAAATCTTCCCTTGCAATCCTCTTCTACTTCGGGGTCTCGACCCCACCGCTTTTACTATGTGTAAATTGGTAATAGTCGCCGGTTAATAGCTTATGGTGCCGCGACGAAACCGAGGGCCCCCCGTGGAACAATTTGCCACAGGATGACGCCGCCGGCACGTGGCCTGGTATCGAAGTTGTTGATCAGTTGTGTTTTTACCAAGTTACACCACCATACCACTCTTGCAATAAAATATTCACCTTGGTAAAAATATTCCGGTGTTCAAATGGGAAATCCACAATGAGTCGATGGAGTAGTGTTCTTTCAAGTGACAAAGATAATATGGTTTTTGGAAAAGAGAGGAGGATGATCCGGAAAAGAATAGCCTTAATGGACGAAGTACTTAAAGCACCTGTTTTGGCCTGGTTATCGTCGCTGTATTTGGCTCGTCACCGCATACCGACGGACGCGTCAAAGTGTCGAGGGGACCCCACTTGTGCCTTCGCCGTGTGGCTCTGATGTTGTGCCGCACTTTCGCCGCCTCGCCGCGAGGCGCCCCTCCTTTTTCCCTCGCACTCGTGTCGGCTCTCAACACTCGCCCTCGTCCCCGCACCGGACCCCCCTTCTTCGCCTTTTAGAACAGCCTTCGCGACGCCTCCTTGCCGGCAAACCCATCCATCTCATCCTCTCCCTCTCCCCACCTTGGTTCGCGCAGAGGAAGCGTGCCATGGCCAATCTTGTCCGGCACCCGCCGGCGATGCTCCTCCACCCGCCCTACTTCCCGGCGTGTTGTGCCCCACCTCTGCCCACCTAGCTATAAAATCCCCTTACACCCTTTTTTTTCCTTTCCCATCTCCGGATCGGAGTGGAGCTCCCGAGTTGTTTCTCTCCACCGGTTCTCGTCGTGGAGAAGGATTGGAAAGCCACCAAGCCGGAAGGAAGGAGCGGATGGACATAGAGCTACGAGATATGGCGTTCGTTGAAGTATTTGTTCTCGGGATGCTTTTCATCTTAGCGCTTGCAATGATCGAGTTTTTTCACACTCCTGTTTCTCGGATCTCGTTGGTCTTTTGCCATGTTACGGATAATCATTATCCTCGTTGTTCCTGCATTGCCCTCACTTATCTAGGCTATTAGATTAGGCGTTTAGTTGTTCGTCCGTGCTCTTAGCTGTGTTGTTCTAGATTTGAGTGGTTTAGTTTTCAAAATCGTGTAACCTTTCGAGTGTGCTTTCAGATCTGTGTATGCTAATCGTTTCTCTTCCCTTCTCGTTCTCGCTCTCGAATCTCGGGACGAGATTCTTTTAAGGGGGGTTGATTGTAACACCTCCGGGTGTTACGATCTCGCTTAGCACCGAGGGTTAAGGCCTAATAAAAATTAGCAAAACAAATTTCACAGCTTTTCAAATCTTTGTGCACCTGAATGATAAGTAATTCCCATGAACGAAATTTTATAAAAGAAGTATATGTATACACTCATGTATTTGTTTTGATAGGTATAATGCTTTAGTGTGCTTATGTGTTCCTTTTCCGTACCTTTGCACATAAGCATATATGTATGTATATACATGTGTGTGTATATTAGTGCTAAAGAGATAATAACATAAGGTAATTATTTATATATTTTGGTAAAAGATAGAGAAAGAAATTGAAAAGCTTAACACACGTATACAACAATTTCATGGCCGTCTCTGGCACGCCCTTGCCTCGTCACTTCCCGAGCATTGCCAAGCCCGTACCATTCCTGCTGGTTCTTTGCAAGTCGCTGGTGCATAGCGCTCCCACGCGCACGGCGTACGCGTCCGTCGCCTTGCTGCTGGAGCTGGAGCTTTGCCGCTGCCTCACGCCGCTGGGAGCTGCTCGGCTGCTCGCTGTTCACTACCGTCGCGTAGCCTACCGCTCTGCTGCTACGTCGCTTCGGCTACGCCTGGCCGCTCGTGCGTGGGCTCAGCTCAGTCCCGCTGCTGTTGCCACTGACCCTCTGCTCGCTGCTCACCAGTGACACGTCCACCGCCTTGATGCTGCTCCCTCTGCCAGCACCGTCGTTTCACCTTAAATGGCTCCGCCATGGCTGTGGCCCGTTCGAGCAGGTGCACGTTTTGTCCGTGGTGCCGCCCGCGTAAATTCTTGCTAGTGCCAGCCGTATCCCGCCAAGACAAGGACGACCCCGCGCCTAACTCGGCCACTGCGACGACGGGACGCCTCCCTGCTCGGCCCTGTCTCGCTAGCCGACGTCGCCGCGCTGTTCACGCTCTGCCGCATCCACGTGAATTGGTCGCCCCCACCCATCGCTCCCCTTCTTAAATCGGGTGTGCAGCGCTTTCCACTTCAATTCGACGCACCAGTCAGTAGCTAGGGCAGTTAGCTAAGCAATCAGCCTGCATAGATGCACTTCTATTCACAGTCGCCGGTCGATTTGGCGTTCTTCCCGTCGCCGGCCGTGTGCGCCGCCATGACGGTAGAGTTGGGGGTAAGGCCCTAGAGTTCGATTACTTACGTCCCCGAGCTTGCCTTGACCTTTTATATCTGGTGCTCGCGCTATCTTGACTAGGTAACTGGCATACGCCGAGCTGACGCGGCGATGTCCGTGGCGGAACGCCGTCGTTCGCGGCGTGCGCACGTGGTCAGGCCACCTCTGCAACTATACACCCCAGACGTCATCGTAAAGAGGATTCTGGTGAGCCTCTGAAGCTTCTTCGCTATCTCGTTTCCTCGGAGAGAGCGTAGGATCACCGGAACGTCGGCGTAGCCGCCAAGAACCGCTGCACCGCCGCTGTAGCGATCGCTCGAACCAGTCCCGGCGTCCAACTGGAGCTCTAGGTTGCCGCCTGCGCCGTAGAGTGATTTCAGCTTATTAGTTTGGGTCAGAACGAGTCCTAGTGGCCGGCGTAACCGTCCAGTGGTGACGCTCATCGCACCGTCGTGTGCAGGTTCGTCGGGGGCTTCTCCGATGCGAAGATAAGATAGTATGAGGTCCTTTGTGCATAAGTCGTGACTATACAAACAGTGCTCAATGTTGTCGCGTAATAACTAGTTGGTTGAGGGACTCGTTTGCAAAATTGCTGATGCACGCGTGAGCTCCGCGCTGCTGGGCCGGCCTGCTGGCGCACGACGCCTCGCGTGGATCGCAGTGTACTGCTGGGCTGAATAGCTTAGCGCAGGTCCTTTTAAAAGTTAGAAACGATTTTCTAAATTACTTTCTAAAGTATAAGCTTGTGTATTTAATATAGAATTGCGTAGAAATCCAAACGTTATGGAACAAGTTTTGTTAGCTTCCTAAAACCCAAACCTTATTCGGCGCACGCGCTCTACTTCACTTTCTGGCGCACGCATCCTCTTTATGTCTAACCTGTCCTTCGTCCTTTCCTTTTTGTTTATTTTTTGTCGTAATCATGTCCGGAGCCCCGCTGCGTGAGGATTAATTTAAAATGATTCAAACAGTGCGACACACCAAATCCGGACGACCGTTCCCCTTTCTCCACCCTCAACGCGCCGTTGCAAATCCCTCGTCGGATTGGCGATTTTTGGTCGACGGCGGCCGCCTTTCCCGGGCTCAACGCGCCCGGTAGCTGCTCGCTTCGTTGCGCGGCGGGCTTCCTCCGAGGAGCGACGCTGTGGAGGTTGGCGTCGCCGGCGACGCGTGGTGCGGTGCTTTCTTCGCCGCTGGCGTTGTCGATTCCGATGAGGTATCCCCGCCGCCTCCTCGGGTCATCGCCGGATCGCGGATTTCAATTTGAGCCGGTCTCGTTTTGCAGCCTGGTGCGGATTCGTTTTGTTGAGTTGGCATCGAAGAATCGTTGCGGGAAGCGAGGAGGCCTCGACGGATCCGGTGACACCAGGACCGTTCGCCGCCGCCGGGGGTGGGCTCGATGTGGGCGGATTCGTCGCCGCGCGCCTCGATTTGCGCGGATTCATCGGGCGCGACCATGATTCGAGGCGAGTGGAGGCTAATTTGAGTGTGCTGATGGTCGAGCAGCGAGGGGCCTCGGCGCGAGTTCGTCGCCCGCCCGCACCCTCGCGATCTGCGAGGGCGTCGACCTGCGCCACCGCGACGGCCTCCAACAACTCCAGCCCCTACATGTATGCGTGCGGTGCCGCCACCTAGCTTGTCCGCGCCGCCATTGTCTACTCTTTGCTCTACTCTCGCTGGGCTCGCGACGGCGTGTCGTACATCATCCATTGGTGGTCATCGTTGTGCTGCAGGAGGTGATGGAGGCCACTAGCTTTGGCATCGGTTGGGGCATATTGCATTTTGTGACTTGCTGTTGCTGCCTCTGCAAGTCTGCTTAGGCTACTGAGTTCGATTCAGATATGAAAATCCGTGTAGGATCAGATCCTTGGATGAGATACTTTCTTCCATAAACTTAGAGATGTAACTCAATTAATTGCATTTTGAAAAATATTTTTTATTACATTCAGTTATGATACTTTGACCTGTTAAATTGGACTGTATTGGTGTCTTAGAAATAGCTGAGACAAAAGAAAAATGATTCGTTTCATGTTACTGTGGTACAGGTTGGGTTTTTTGAGGATGATATTTTAACTAATGATAACATCATATCTTTTTCTATGTTCTGCAATTTATGTCAATAATAAATATGACTTTCTTTTATATTCGTACACTCCTAGATGAAATAATTCCCTAGTTGCTTCTTTTCGCATTGCAACTTTTGCTTACTATGTGTCTTGTTTGGAGTATGTAGATAATATAAAATACTTAGTCTCTGTAGTTTTTTATTCATGTAAACAAGATATGAATATATCCCTTTGAATAGCATATGACAACTCTCCACGGTTTGTCTGCTTAATTTGTTTACACTATCAGTTGTTATATAATCAAGTGACATTTTGCCTTGTTGCCGCGGAAGGGAAATAGCATGATTTTAACATTGGGATGAAGAAAATAACACTTGAATGCATTCAGGTTCTCTCGAACTAAAAACAGCCACTCTATTTACATGTACAGTAGGTTCTCTGAATGCACTTTGTATGTTCTCTTAATGCATTCAGGTTGTCTGTTGTTATAATACAATTTGATCTCATGCAGATTTCTAAATGCACATCTCTAAATGCACAGAGAGTCACACTAATACACCCGTTGGCCTCACTTTGGCTTTGTTCTCAGCCTCACTTTGTTTCATATAACTTATTGTTCTGAACATTCAGTTTGCTCACTAGGAAGTGAACTATATTCAGGTTTTCGTTTTGGTCTCTGTTAGTTTTTGAGAGTTGAGTCTGCAGTTATGTAATTTCAATATGAAAATGGTTTGGGCAGCTTGATCGGGTTTATTTCACTAGTAAGTTTCAGATCTAGTAAATCTAAACACTACCAAAGCTATGAGCATGTATTTTGTAGTATAAGAATATGGTCGAGATTGCATTCACATGATGATGTGGGCTGTGTTGTGAATTTCAGCTCTTTAAGTTCTCATTTTGCTTCTTCTTGATTATTCCCTAGCGGCCGTTGCGTTGTTTCCATTTTGCATTTTGAAGATTATACGATTATTGACTTGCCTCCATTTTTCTCAGGTCATGGTACGTGGGACTACTTGAATAAAAGAACACTTACGGACAAGAGTGATTTTTATTATTTTCGTCCCTGTTCTTTATTGAGGTATAGTTTTGTACTCTTCCTACGATTTACAAATTAGTGGCTTTTTTCTTTGGTAAAATGTTTTCTTGGTTCCGTTCATAAAAGCGTTGCAGATTTAATATTCCTATGTTATTCAGAATTTAACAAATTACAATGAACCTTGCTAGGAAAAATCAAGTCAACTAAGTTTTGTAATCATCCATATCATCACAATTTACGCTTTTAATGCTTTTACGTATGTCATATATTTGTTTATATATCTTTTGGTTTTTCATATTGATGTTTTTAATCCGACTTGTGCTTGCGTTGGTCGGAGCTCCTTTGAACGCATTTGCGGCTTTGATTTGGGCAGAGTGAGGGGCTACGACAAGTTTGCCGCCCAGTTGACATCCCGGTGGTACGCATACCTTGGTGAGGACCGAAAGGAAGGATTCAAGCCTTACTGCGCTTCTTCAGTTTTTGACAGTTTGTCCTTGTTTCTCGTCATGTGGGTCTTACTGATTTTTTGAGCTTGGAGTATTGGTTTAGTTATTTCGGGTTCCATCAACTTAAAATGATGCGTAGTGGACTGATAATTCCTGCATCAACGATGAATGCTAATGCTATCTCGTTAGGAGAGTGTGAATGGGGCTTGGATGAGGGGTGCGGTCAAGAATTTGTATGAATGTTGTTTGGTGTGATTGGTTATATCTTATGTTGTATTAATTATGCTTGTTACCTCCATATTCAAAGACAAGCCTCCCTGTTTCAAGCGAGAAGGCTGGGGAGGTGTAAATATTTCATTACTCGTGGTGCATTGCCCCATCAGCTTGTGTAAATCTAAATCTAGCATACTAGTTAATACTTGCGGTGTTTTGAGCACTTTGCAAGCTTATATATGCAAATCAACCAAGCATGTAGAGTAAAGACTAGGTGAATTGAAGTTAGCTGATGCAGCCACATTAGTTTTCCTTGTGGAACATGGTGCAGAGTTACTGAATGGTGTGTGCCCATATTTTATTAACATGATTGAAACATTTGATTCTTCTAGAATTTCTAGACAAATTCCAGTAAATGTTGTTGCTCCCTGTGGTTCAAGGTCCATTCTATATGTTAAAACTTCTGCTGCATATATATGTAATTTTGACCAATATATGTTTGATTCAACTAACATGTAAATGTACTGATCATCCCTTTCTCTAAAAAAAAACATATTCCAACTGTTTTTCGCATGCAGATCTTTCTATGATCCCTACTATCCTCTGTGGAGTTATAGTAGAAGAAGCAATAATAGCACTAAAAGCTGTTGTGATTTCATTCCTGTAATAATTATTTGTTCCTTAGACCTCTTTTTTGTGTGTTGGTGTGGTAGAGAAGTGCCAATGCTGAATTGTACTAAGAAAGAGTAGTTTTCCCGATGCTAATTTCCTGAAATCTAGACAACGGAACCCCTAATTACTTGTCAGGAAGAGTAATTGAAGTAGGATTTTGTCCCCTATTATTTTTCCTTGCTTATCTTGTATACGTGGCTTTGCCTTGTTGCATTAGAAGAATTAGATGACGCCATTAGCACGCATGGTGCCATGCAGTAGCATGCAGCTATTTTTCCCTTTTTAGTGTGACGCAATCGGGCTCACAGCCACAAGAAGTTCCCGCCAGTTACACCACCGGCAATAATCTTTAATTTTAGGCTACCATACCAAAGTTAGTTTTACTCCCGCCGCTCGCCACCGACAATGCACCTATTCTATTCATTTGCCGAAATGTATCCGGCGATCCAAAGAATCGAGGAACACGCCATGCATTTTTGGCAATAAAAACAAAAATCGAGCCGTAGATCGACCGCCAGGCATAGGCAAAGCAATATCTTTTGTTTCTCGGAAAGTAGGCTAATTTGAAATTTCTAAATTATAAAAGACTAAAACGGTCAAATTGGAACCTAACTTATATACCATGTTTAGGCTCGGTTTTTTAAATTTAGCTTTTGCATTGGACCTGTAGTTTCTTTTTTGTACATTCTCAAGTGAAAATCTGCTCGCTAATTGCTTATTATTGCTGTCGGCTACGGTGCGACAAGCGAGATCCGGCCGGACCGCCGCAGGTGAGTGCAACGCCATCGTCCACCACCGGCGACCTTCAACACCGCGGCTCATACTGGTATGCGACTCCACCACTCCCGCCCCTCCAGCCCCCGCTTTATGTTTATTATTTTGTCCACAAAGAACTCTATCGGATGCAGAGCTTAAGAGGGAGAAAGAGATGAATCATGTTTACTTTGTTTCATGGCTTTCGGTCAAGAGGCACCATGGGGCCCGGGGCCAATGCAAGCACAACAGATTCATTTCTTTTTTGCTCTTCTTTGGGATCAAAACATTGCGAACATGCAGTACACCAACTAAAAAGGCATAGAAATATTCATTGGTTGAAACAATAAAAATCATGTATGTCTTTGTGTAGTTCTAGTTAATTAGGCATAAAAGGCATAGAACTAAAATAGCGGTTTGTGCAGCTCAAACTGTTTTTCCCTAGGTTGTTTAGTAGGATAAGAAGATATCACATCACCAACCGCTATTTTTAAGGCCTTGGCGGATGCAAATTGAAGGTAGCGTGCACGCAGTCGCGGCGTGCACGTCTCGCTTTCTTCTTCGATTTATGTGGTTGAGGGAGCTAGAAAAGTGAACCAAATTAACGCATTTTTCGACCATGTCAAGTTGTTTACGCAACTTGAACTTGTTTGAAAGTAAATGACCATGCATTCGATCGAGATGTAATACGTAGGGCTGCAGAACTAGGATTTTTAGATGAACGACAACTTATTACGCTGGAATAATGACAACATTTTTCTACTAGATGAATGTCAATGCCATCGATCTATAGATATTATTTGCACGACAATAGCTAAGTTGGTTGTAGAACTAGGATTTTTAGATGAACTTTAGCACCCGCATCAAGTTTTTCAAGTATAGAACTTTTCTGAAGAAGAATCTCACTGGCGACCAAAAAGTTCTTTGTCGGGTCATTAAAAACATTTAAATCATATTTGATTTGATAAGTTAATGCTATGTTATCTTAGCGTTAGGAAATAGCTCACTAGCTCTTGTCATAGAACTACTTCTGTTTATTAATGTGCTACATACTATATGTTGCATGCAAAGAGGACATTCTGACGTTAGGGGTAAGAAGCAAGCTTTAGGAATTTTCTTGCTTGATCGTAGCTTGGGATATCATATAAACTAGCTGCCTTTCCCCTGAAGCTGAACACACTCATGTGTCTGCGTGTTGTATTTGTGCAGGATTGGTTACAACATCATCACATATGAGGAAGGGGTTCATTACTGCAGGAAGAATTGGGTAACTGAACCATTTGGAGCATGTCCTTTTGGTTTTATTTTGCCCAGTGTCCACTACCTTGTAAATATAATACTGATTCTTATATTGCCGATTCCGAAGTATGTGCTAGCTGCAATTTTCATCTTGTGTGTTGTGTCTTGTCTCGTTTTTTATGCATTCTCTTTTGCCATTATATCTTGCACAGCAAAGGAGCAATTTATTAAAGTAAATATCTCTATCTTGTATTTGTTGTTAATTAGTGATTGTTTGATATGATCATGCCTAATTAGTGATTGTTTGATATGATCATTCCTTACTTATAGTTTTATAACAAAGTTGTGCTTGCTTTTCTGAAAATCTAATGTATGCCAATACCTGAAACAAACCTGATGTCTTGCTTACTATGCTTTGTTTGCAGGTCGATTGTAGCAGCAACGAAAGAGCTAAGATCATTTCAGTGAAGGAGCGGCAGAAGTTCGAGTTCAAATGGATGAGCTGAAGAAATCAAGTAGAGGTGTGGGATGCAAGAAAGAAGCTGGAAGAAGTGATTGCTAGGCTGAAGAACCAAATAAGTGAGATGCATGGTTTATTTTGTCGACACCTCTCGCACCACCTATAGTGTCTTGGCTGTCATTTTGATATGGAAACTTGCGATATAAGGGAGTTGTTGTCCAGCTTATGGATTCTGTCAACAAGCTAGACAAGAACATGAAAACAAACTTGGAAAGGGCTATGAAGGAGAATGATCGTGTTTACCTGATGCGGGTTCCAGCTGCTGGTTCCTTGGGTGCCCTCCCTGCAGCGTCCCTTGTAAAGCCTACCTCTTTGGCTGAAGTTTTAGATGCCAGCAAGGAAAGGCATTTTTCATCACTTGTGCCTGATGGTAGCATGAAAGCACTTTCTAAGTACACAGAGATGGTGGATAATATTATCCGGACCCAGGCAGAGAAATTGCAGCAAGCTAGTGAGATCACTAGAGTCAGTCTGAAGGAAATGGACTTACCAGATTCTATTCTTTCATTGGAAGGAAATATAACCTTGCCCTTGGATCTGAGGGAAGACGTAGAGGCTGTGCAGATAAGTGGTGGCCCCTGCTGGCTTAGAATCTGAGTTTTTACTCCCTCTGTTCCAAATTAGAGGTCACTTTGGCTTTCTCCTAAGTCAAAATTGTCAAACTTTGACTAAGTTTTTAGAAATAAAAAATATTAACATCTACAAGTTCAAATAAATGCACTGTCACGACATGTTTCATTTTGAGAACTTAATGAAATTAATTTGTAGTTTTAAATGTTGATGTATTTTCTTGTGAAATTGAAGTTAGAGAAGTTTGACTTGGGACAAAAATGGCCTATAATTTTTGAATGGAGAGGGTAACCTGTAATCATTGATAGCATGGAACTGTTATCAGTCAGGTGCTATTATCTTTTAGATCTGTAGGAATCAGATCTTCTAACAATGTAATGTGTAATTCTCTTTCTTTTATGCAAAGCTAATGTGCAATTTTGATTTGTTAATCTCCTTTTTCTTCAGCTGCTCGTGAGAGATGTTACAAGCAAATTGCTGCTGCTGTTGCTAAATACCGGGAGTTTAAAAGAACATTAACGAGGGCCTAAACTTTTTATGTCACTTTACAGGTGTGGCTGCATTTTCATTTCCATTTCGTTCCATTTGCATTGAACATAGGACTGCTGATGTCTCTTCTCGAATGGGCTACTGACTTTGGTCTGACCCTTGTGTACAGGAAGCAATAGGCAAAATAAAACAGCAGTGCAGTGACTTCATAATGACCCGAAACATTCAATGCCGTGAAAAGATCGAAGATGTGCAGAAGAAGCTAGCGGGTTTCAGCTTCTCGTCCTCCAGCCACTCTTTGCATAGGAATGCTTCTGTACCACCTGATCAGAGCAGCCCATCACCACCACCGAATGTTCAGGCTCCCTATGCCTCTCCAGACTCGAGGCCTGGATATTCTCAACCGGAGCCAAGACCTGCTTACTCACAGCCATACCCCCATCCCTATGGGACGCCACCACAACAGCCTCCATATGGTGCACCACACCCTGGTCAATACCAGCAGCCAGCGCACCAGCCGCCTCCTGGCCATGACTACGGTCAGCCGGCATATCTTGATGGCGCTGGGCCATATTACAATGCCTATGTTATCAGGGTTGCTTGTTCAGGTATATGACCACAAAATTCTCATCAAACTCTATTTATACTTGCATCTTTCCAATCTGTCTATTGTGTCCACAATCCAAAAGGAAAGGTACTCCACATTTTTGCAATATTGTTGTCTCTCTTTTTTGTGTACTGTTTAGGATTATCCAATCCATCCTACATTTATGTGTGATGATTTTTTTTGTCTCTTTATGTTGTTGAAGGGGCTACATTTAGCAAAGGCAAACCGGTTTATAACATTTGATTTGCTTCCTACAAATAGGGATCAGTTAAAACAATGTTCTAACTTTCAATTTACAAATTTTATTTGGGATCAGTATGATGTTTATAATCTGATAGCTCTAACTTTTGAAACCAATACTAGAAAGTTTTTGTACTGTGCTAGTTAAATTTTAAAAAATTTCTTTAGTGTAAAGCTTTCAACCTAGTACTACATAGTTTACAATCTGGTAGTTCAATTTTTTGAACCCCATTGAAATATAAAGTTTTTGTAATATTATAAAGTTTATAATCCGATAGTTAAAATTTTTATATAATTTGATGTAAATTTATAAACGAACAAGTACAAAGTTTCAAATTTAGTAGTTCAAAGTTTCACAACTGTAGTATGAAGTTTATGATTTGATAGTTAAAAGTTTTTATATAATTCTTGGCGTAAATTTATAAAGCAACGAGTACAAAGTTTCTAATTTGGTAGTCAAAGTTTTAGGACTATAGTATAAAGTTTATGATTTGGTAGTTCAAAGTTTTACAACTCGTAGTATCTTTGTAGTATAAAGTTTCAAATTTGGTAGTTCAAAGTTTTACAACTGTAGTATAAAGTTTATGATTTGATAGTTAAAAGTTTTTTTATATAATTCTTGGTGTAAATTTCTAAAGCAACGAGTACAAAGTTTCTAATTTGGTAGTCCAAAGTTTTAGGACTATAGTATAAAGTTTATGATTTGGTAGTTCAAAGTTTTACAACTATAGTATAAAGTTTCAAATTTGGTAGTTCAAAGTTTTAGTATAAAGTTTATGATTTGATAGTTAAAAGTTTTTTTATAATTCTTGGTGTAAATTTATAAAGCAACGAGTATAAAGTTTCTAATTTGGTAGTCCAAAGTTTTAGGACTATAGTATAAAGTTTATGATTTGGTAGTTCAAAGTTTTACAACTATAGTATAAAGTTTCAAATTTGGTAGTTCAAAGTTTTAGTATAAAGTTTATGATTTGATAGTTAAAAGTTTTTTATAATTCTTGGTGTAAATTTATAAAGCAACGAGTATAAAGTTTCTAATTTGGTAGTCCAAAGTTTTAGGACTATAGTATAAAGTTTATGATTTGGTAGTTCAAAGTTTTACAACTATAGTATAAAGCTTCTAATTTAGTAGTTCAAAGTTTTACAACTATAGTATAAAGTTTATGATCTAATAGTTAAAAGTTTTATGTAATTCTTGTGTAAATTTATAAACCAAAACGAGTGCAAGGTTTCTAATTTGGTAGTACAAAGTTTTACAAGCATAGTATAAAGTTTATGATTTGATAGGTACAAGTTTTATATATATTCTAGGTGTAAATTTATAAACCCGAGTACAAAGTTTCTAATTAACTTACCTTTGTCTTTTTACAGAGATTTTTAGCTACAAATCAAGAGAAGCCACATGTGGATTTGTATATTTTAATTATTTTACAAACACATATATTTGTCTCGACAAATATGTTCTTATTTTCATGTACAAAGTACTCCCTAACTTTAAGTCTTCAAGACAACAGAAGCAACATTTTAGCTATATGTGGATTTTTACTTTCACTTTCATTTATATGTAAAACCATCCCCCGCCCGTATACTTCACCCACAAACCCGATGTCCCAAAAGAGAAAAATTTTAGCTTGTACATAATAAATTTTTGGCCCAATAAAGCTAGACAAGAGAAACCAGAAAACGGTTGGTTAAAAAACTTGGCCCATAGAAGCTGGGACAGGAGAAACCAAAAATCGATATGGGTCGGAAAAAAAAAACTTGGCCCAAATAAGTCCGACATGGTAAACGGGCCGCGCCGACAGGGAAATGGGCCGTGCGCTGTTACCCAGACTAGTGCGCGCGTGCGCTGGTAAGACAAGTTGCGCGCGTGCGCAGCTCCGCCTCCTGGTGCGCGTGCGCCGCCTAGGAATCATGATCTACCTGTTAATAGATTGATCTCATATATAGTCTGTAATTTTTGTAGCTCGTCAACAATTAATTTATTAGAGCAACTAACGTACCCTAGCTTGAGTATGTATAAAACAAAGTAAGGAAACGTGTTAGGTTTTTAAAATAACTAAAACGCTTGTTGGAGAATCACGTTTACTTGCTATGTTGCTGCCAAGCTTAGTACGTTAGCCGGAAGAGCTAGTTCGTTAGCCTGAGAGGCGAGACGTGTTCATATCTTCAGAGTTACGATTACCGTTGTATTTATGTCTCTACGTTGCATCCGCGTCTACCGTAACAGGAACGACCATGGATCATGGAGTCATCTGGAAGTTGCCGAAAGATGGTTCGACGCTGATCGTGTCACCGATGGAATGCTAACTTTTGATTAAATCTTACCCGAGGCAAGCCCCGGTTCATAACCCCTACTATTCTGCACTTTATATAAATGTTTGTGCATTTACGTTTTGAGGAATTGAATGGAATCCACTTGCATATATATCTTTATCCTATGAGTCCTACTAGCATGACAAGTTCGTGTAGAATGCTATGCTATAGGTCTTCGGTAGAAGACGAGTGATTTACGGTCACTCGCGAGAGATCGGAAATATTATTATATATGATGCTATTACATGGATTATATATGGATAATAATTTGGAGACCGGGCGGGACTATATTTGGATTTGGATTGGACTTGGTTGGGCAATCTAAGCGAGGCTTTGATTTTGCTTGTCCCGCCTGTGTCGATTAAGGACCGTTCGTTGCAATGGAATGGTGGTCAAGTCACAGATCTTATTATCCCGAGCACATACTTGCTTATGGGAGCGGGGAAGACTTGTTACTCTCTCTTGTCGTGGGTTCTTGCTCTATCTGGGCCGCGGGGGGAGAGGAGATGGTGGATGCCCAAGTAGCACCATCTTGAGTCGCGGACTTAGGAGTTGGGAACTTGGGGTCCGAGTTGGACGGGGACTTGGAGCCCTCGACAAGAGTGGAATAGGTTGGTCTCACCTTGTGCGGTTTTTGTAGCACAAACGAGACATGTGTTTTTCGAGGTACCCACTGGGGACATTGATTCGCGAATCGCCGCCGTGTCGGTACGACTTGACCGGTATCCGGCATCGTAGTAAGAAGTGGAAATTTGGAAGATGGAATTAAAATTATTGTTCGATGGCTCAACTCTTGCTTGAAAGTAGCAAAGGTGCTTACCTAGAATGGTTAGGTAATTGAACTAATCATGACTGCTTATAAAATAAATATAAGGATGAACATTTAGTAATGCTTCTTGCAGCTACAATAAACCAAAAGCCAAATAGCCTTGCATATCCTTAGAGTCTTTTATTTCCTCCTGACGGGTAAGTCTTGCAGAGTACAATTGAGTACTCGGGGTTTATTCTACCCTGTTGCGGGGTAGCAGTGCCGATGAGTGACTTTGTGTGTGGAAATCTCACGGTGGGCTCAGCGAGAATTTCCTTCGCATTGCGGACTAGAGTTATTCAAAATTCAAACCAAAAATGTTTTCCAAAGAAAAGTCTTACCTTGTGTTATCATTTCATATATATAAATGCTACTATGATGATACTTTAATTGATCATTAAAATAAATTTCATTTCCGCTGAAAACTCTGATGTATTAAAGTGATCTATGAAATGGTTAATAATGTTGTAAGCTTTACTCTCTCATTTATGATCCTGATGGAAAAATGTGGATCTTCGAGTTCTCCCTCCGGGTGTGCTCGACGGAAGGCGTATGATTTCTTGTGCTCACTTGGGTATTTAGTGTCTAATGGAAGACAAATACTCACGGGAGCGCATTAAGTCGGCGGTTACGCCACACTGAGCTGAGAGCCGAAGTAACCGCTCGGACTCTCGAAGACGAGCAACCTGCGCCCCGAGGGGAGTCACTCTCATGACGAGAGAGAGGAACACGGGGAAGGTCACGCACAAAAAGACTGTAGCAAAGTCAAAATCGGAAGCTCGAACTCCTTCTCAAAAAGAGAACATCCGAAAAAGAGCTCAACAGTTACCGATACTTGTGGTCAAAGGCAGACAGAGCATCTGTGGCAGTCTTATACACAGCAGACAGGCCACCAACCCGAGAAGACAGCTCAAATTCTGAATCTACGGATTCTGCAAGAACCTTCAGATCAGAAAGAGAAGGATCCTGCCGAAGCCCAGGGTTGATAGCATGCACAGGCGAACCGACGGCGAAGACCGGTCCCCGCCCCACGCGGGGAAGAACTCGGAGAAAGAACATCCGGAAACTTCACAGAAGGCCTCCTGCAAAAAGAAACCCCACAGAATAAGCTACCCCATATCAACGCCAGAAGGAAAGAACTCAAAAAGAAGAGGACTCACCGGAAACACACACGGGGAGCGCGAGGGGGCAGGCCAACAACCAAAGGAGGCTTGACTTCAAGAGCAAGAGGGGCAGAGGAATGCACCACGCCAGAAGTCCCACCACGCACAGCAGAAGAGCTGCAGAAGCAAAAAGCATCAGGTCCTCTGGAAAAATAAAAGAACCCAGACGGATTGAGCAATAGAAGAATAAAGAACATACGGCTCGGGACAAGAGAATCCACTTGCTCCTCGTCATGTTCAAAGAGCAAATGCCGACCACCATCTGAAAAACAGAAGCACAGGTTAACTCATAACAAAAAGAGCGGGTTCAACAAAAGAAAAACAACCCCCTCACCTATGAGAATATTACCTGTGGGCTCCTGCAAGGAAGCCTGAGAAGAAGCAGAACGAGTCCTCTTGGGCGTGGTCGCAGCAGAGGAAGCAGCAGGTTCTTCAGAGGAGCGCGCACGTCGCTTACGGCCTATAAGGGCAAGAACTCGTGGATCTGGGGTAAAGGGAACATACGAAGAACCCCCAATACTCATACCAGGAAGGACCAAAGACTCAGCAAGGTTACCAGGGGCAATAGGCAATGAAGCCACAGTCACCAGGGGAGATTCCTTGTAGTTCCGGCCAAGATGCTGAGAAAAACAGAGAGTCAGAAAAACAACCTTTACTGGGCAAAAAGATCACGAGAGACGGAAATCACTTACAGCAGGAGGAGGATTAGCAGCAGAATACTCCTCAACTTGAATCGGAGTTGTTGGAACATCCTTCAACACAAGGCGAAGAGAGTCCATCAGCTCCGCCTCAGACAACTCAGCGCCTCCACCACCAACACGGGATGGATCCTCAGGGCCAGTGTACTCAAAGCCATACTTCTCCCTGGCCATCAAGGGCTGAACCCGACGACGAAGAAAACTGGCAACAACACCAGGCCCGCTGAGACCAGCACCCAGCTTCAAGAACTTAACCCGATTGACAAACTCAGCAACCTCCGATTCATCAGGAGAATCGACGTTGAAGGCAGTCGGGTCAACAGGACTCATAGAGTCATGATCAGCAAGAGCAGGAGGAGGGTTGTTCACATAGAACCAACCAGAGCGCCAACCAGAGACAGAATCTGGAAGATCGTAATCAAAAAAGGCTGCCTTCCGACCCTGGCGGGCCTGGATCGAGACACACCCAAGAGAAGATGGATCGGATCCAGGACGAAGGCGGAAGAAATAGCGAAAGAGTTTCAGAGAAGGAGGAATGCCTATGAACGTCTCACAGGCATGAACAAAGATGGACAGAAGAAGAACCCCGTTCGGGGAAAGATGAGAAAAAGCAATCCCGTAGGATTGAAGAAACTCATGGAAAAAGTCAGAGGCAGGAAGACAGAGGCCAGATTGCACGAAGGCGATAAACAGAACAATCTCAGCAGGGTTAGGAGCAGGAAGGCGATGACCTACAGGCAGACGCCACCCAGAAAGATTCTGGGGAGGAAGAAGCCTGCACCGCTCCAACTCCGCCATATCCGCCTCAGAAGCGACGGACTCCGGCCAGATCTTGAGGTCTTTCTCCATCTCAGGAGGGACCTCCGCCTTCCCCCGCGACGAAGACCGAGATGAGGGCCCCTTCATCATCAAGGGCGAAACGGTGGCCTTGATCGCCGAGCGGCGGTAAGAAAAAAAAAGGGCAGCAACGCCTTGAGAAGAGATTAGGGCAAGAGGATTTGCTAATGGCACAAGCAAATGACGGAAGGGAGAAAGAAAGAACGGCCGTACACAAGTATTTAAGGACAGGAAAAATTTCCTACCGTTACAGGATAAAACTCTTCGTAAACGGGAGCCTCTACAACTTCGAATTAAATTCGAAGTGACAACGGCTCTCCTTTTTATGCGGAACAGTACAACAGACTGACACAACGGTCAAATCCACCGTCAGAAGGGAAAGAACCCTACAACCGCCATTCGACCAGAACAGCAACAGCCCAAGGCGCCAAGAAGAAATCGCATCAGCATCAACAAAACCCAAAAGAACTCGGAAAAAGAGAAACGGTCAAAAATCCCGGAGGACAGAAGAACCTCTAAGATTCCTTTCCAAAGAAAGAACTCCAAGATGCTCGGGGGCTACAGGATACCCCCGGATAAGATTTTTCCGGATCGAGAAGAAACTTCGAGGGTGAAAGATCTCAAGATCGCGATGAAGCTTCAATCCGAGAAGAGCAAGGGAAAGCTCTCATGACTCATACTTGAGATGCTCGGGGGCTCGTGACAAGAAGATCCACCCAGGAGAAGAACTCCACAAACGAGGAGAACTCGAAGACAAAGGAGAAGATCTCAAGACCACGTTTCAAAGCTTCATCCGAGGAGGGCAAGAAGAACAGCCCTCACGGCCGACACGAGACCCTCGGGGCTCGCGGGGAAGAAAAGCGTCTAGGAGAGGAAAGGACTCCGGCGAGAAGAACTCGAAGACGGAGATGAAGAACTCAAAGACCTTCCAGCTCTTTGTGCCAAAAAGCAAGAAGCTCGGCGGTTACACCCCTACGGGTGCACTTTTCAAGTGCACACCGAAAGATGATCTCAAGACCATATCAAGGCTTCATCCAGAAGGGCGAGCCAACTCGTGACTCAGCCTAGAGATGCTCGGGGGCTTGTGGATACGGGATCACCTAAGGACTCTATAGAGTTGTTCGCAGGATTCTATCCTAGCCTGCGGCCACCAACAACTCACAGAAGGCAATGGAAGCATAGCTACGGTAGACTTCTGTTGTAGTCAGGATAGAATCCTAGTCAGATTACCATGTAAGGAGTGTGGGTGTTCGAATCCTCTACGGACAACCCTCTCTGTGTCCGACTAGGTCCGTAGCAAGCACTTTGGCCCCTTGGACTATAAAAGGCGGCCAAAGGGCACCTCGTAGAGGAGGAGGCAACTTGAACACATCAAGTGCTGTAAACTTTACAACCGATCCTCGGTTGACCCCATCAATCAAAAACAGGCTCACACCGACTGGACGTAAAGGTCTTTACTCGATCAAGGATCGAGGGCCCGAACCAGTATAAAAACCCCGCTCTCCATGTCAACTGCGCAACATACCGCCGGGCTCCAGGTTCATCGAGGCCCGAACAAACCGCCCGGTTCACCCCGTGGCGGGCTCTCGGTCGTAAAACATCGACACTGACCAAGGCAATGGCAGTGGTGAAGTTTGTTGAGATGAGGCACCTACTCGGTGTGCGTGAGCTTGGTGGAAATCAGGCTTAAGGGGGAGAATGTGAGTGTAAGCCTGATGTTAGTGAGCTGTTAGGCGGGAACGTTAGCATTCAAATTCAAATGGCATGTTTGAATCACCAGGAGCGTCGAGGAGCGTCGCCGGTTGGTGTGGTGAGCGCGCCCACGGTGGTCACTGACAGACGGTTGACAGACACATATTGTAACCCATGTATCTTCCTGCTTTGTGTGAGTTTAGGCTCGGTTAAGTGTTGGTATAAATACTTTGAAGTTAGGAGAGTGTTGTAACGCCAGTGGTTTGGTTGTAATCACTTTGTACTCGTTTCTAATTGAAGGTGAAAGGGCACCGACATCCTGTCGGTTCCTGGAGTGTTCAGGGTGCATGGTCTCGCGTTCATCTTCTTAGGTTAGCCAATTTGATCATTTAGCGTTGTGATTTGATCCTGTTTTCCAACATAGAAGACATAGCATCTGGCGAAGCAGTTGGCACTAGTGGAGGTTCGCATCGATGGCACACTAGGGATGGTGGTGACTTACGATTCCACTTGCCGAACCTGGACGTTTCAGGTGAGGATGACCGGAACCACGGAAGCATGGATGCACGTATGTCGGGAAGTTGTTTTTCAAGATTTGTTGGCCACACTTACTGCTTTAATTGTATGGTTTCGATTTTGACCAAAGGCCTTGTTTTGTTGCATTTGATCACATTCACTGGATTGATTTGAATCCGACAATGCAAAAGAAGCCTTATTACATAACTTGGTCTCATTTCTTCTTTTAATAATAAGATTAAACCTCTTATCACTGTTTTTCAGGAAAGAATTATCAAGTAGCGTCTCAGTCTATGTGTGCTGTCCGAATTTAGAGTTCAAATCTGCAACTATTCCAGCAGTTATCCCATTAGTATGACACGAATTGTTTGTGTGCCATGCATGCAGAAAAAGTATTAGAGTGTACTAGCACGTCTATTCAGCATCAATCTGAGATTAATCAGGTGAACCAGCTGAAGGAGACCCATCATGGTTTCTTCTGCTCCTATCGAAGAATCTTGTAAAGAACAATCTGGTTAGCTGGATGGTCCAGGCTACTAGAAATTCTTTCCTGCTGCCTCCTAATCCTAATATACCATCTACTCCTAATGGAAAATCCGTAGTTTTTTCATTCTTCTCCGGGTGCCACTAGTAGAACGGCCAGGAACAGGCTCTTGGACATTCTGCTCTCTGGTTTCTTATACACGCGCTGCTTCTCTGCCGGTGGACTATGAAATAATAGTTGGGCGTGCAGCTAGCTTATATAGAAGAAGCATACCCATTTTGCTCAAGGCAGTCTCTGTGCCTATAAATCTATCATCATAGCTACCATAGCACAAAAATAACAAGGGCACTTTTACGTACGAGCTACAATAGAATTATAAATAGATCAATGTTCTTGTTAAGTTGCACGCACCGACTGATTCAACCCAAAAGATTAAGTTCTTGTTAAGTTGCACGCACCGACTGATTCAACCCAAAAGATTAGCGATTGGGAAGAGGTGGGCAATGCACTTATACACATTTCAACACCCCCACGCGACGTGCAGCCGGAGAGAGGCGCAAACATGGAAAATAAAGGGGCAGATGACTTAAATTGCATCCGCCAGAGGGATTCGAACTCGAGACCTCTGGCTTTAATACCATGTTAAGTTGCACGCACCGACCGATTCAACTCACAAGCTTAAGCGATTGGGAAGAGGTGGGTAATGCACTTATACACATTTCAACAGTTCTATTGAGTGCATGTTATCTCACTAGCTAGCTAACACCAATTACTAGATCAATCACTGTTGTGTCTCAACCCGACACCATATCACTACCGAATTCGGATCGAGCTGTGATGGGCTTGCAGATTCAAGCTCAAAACCTCGACATTCATGTTCTTTGGAGCGTCCATACTAGTTGAGATACCTGACTATCATTTATAAAAAAAAAGAGAGATGCCTGTCTATCTGTTTGCCTGACACTTGTGAGTATAGAATAATAGAACTGATGTGGTTCTTTTAACTGCACTATTATGAATTTTATATTCTATATACTTAAACACTCTAAATGACATCGAATAAAAAGTTGCTAAAAGATAAGTTGTAGATCTTGTCGAGTACTGCATTTTTATGCTGATTTTATATTCATTCAATATTTATTGACCATCAGATCCATAACTTATTAAATATTTAGACCCGTAAACCATTTTAATTAAAAACTGTTTAGTGTTGATTTTGGACGACATATATACACTACCGGAATCAGGCTCTTTGCCGAGTGTCTAAACATTCGGCAAAGACCCTTATACACTCGGCAAAGCCTTTTGCCGGCAAAAGAACACATGGCAACGTTTACTTGGCAAAGAGGCTTTGCCGAGTGTTTTTTATCTGGCACTCGACAAAGCCTTTGTTGAGTGTCGAAAAACACTCGGCAAAAAGAAAACTTTCGGCAAAGAAAAAATATGAAAAAACCTAAAATATAGCAAAAGAAAAAAAAATCTTTTGTTGGGGAAGATCACAATCAACCAACCAGTACCGGCCTCCATTCAACTCACATTTTTCCATGATTTTTCACGCATGTGCGTGCGGCGAGAATCGAACCCACAACCTCCTGATGGACGTCGGAATTTCCTGGCTAAAATAGAATATAGCCAGGAGAAGGGGAAGAACACGGTGCCAATGAGGATGCCAATTTCCTGTGCTATTTTTATCTCTAAGTAGAACAAACTAAAAACTTAGAACCAGTCGAACAGATAGTGAAAATGTAGTCAAGACAACCTTGTGGGTCCTTCCATCAGTGTTGGCTGCAAAGAACAATTTCCTTAGCGCTTTTCTTGGTTTGCTTGAGAGTTTTTGACCCTCAAAGGTATTATATGTTTTGTGGTTGTGGTTGTCGTGTGAGCATATACCAGAGACTCCTTTGGTGAGAGAGTGGTTGTAGTCAAGAACGGAGCTGGCTTGTTTTCTTCATATTTATGACCTTAATCTCCTATAAGCAGTATATCCTTTGGAGAAGCAATATGTTGTTTATAATTAGCAGTTGAGCTAAAAGCTTTTAAGACTTGAAGTGCGAAATTACAGAGACCAAGTACTTCATTTTGTAGAAAAAAAAACACTCCGTCCTAATCTCGGAGTTACTATCATGCGCTTGTAGGCACAAGGCAATTCCAAACCTTGTCGTCTGACTGAAGGTGTGCATGGCTGCTCAGCACACGTCTGATGGATAGGCGAGAACCATGCTACGGCGGCTTTATGTGTCTAATCAGCAGGTGTGAAGGTCTCCAAACTCCATGGAACAGCGACAACCAGGCTACCGCTGGTTTGGCACAGATTCGATGGACGAGGTGGATAAACTCCCAACACCTTGTCACCCTTTGGAACAGGTGGATCAACTCCCGATACCTCCCATGCCTAGCATCGTGAATTCAAGATGGTGAACCAAATAGAAAAATTCTATTCTTTTGATCTCGTATAAACTCAATATCAAAAGCTGCACACATCACAAAGCTTCTGGATGTGTCGTGGGCTCATCACACAATGCAAGTCTCTTAGCTTTTCTTTTATAGCCTAACCATGCACCCTACGGCCAGGTGCATACATATACACGGCCATCTAATACTTGACCAACTCAATGTACTGTGACTTATTACAAATTGAAGGCAATCTAACGGATCTACAAAATCTATATAAAGACTTGAAACTTGTGGATCCCCTGCACACTATACATTAACGGTGCTCCCCCTCACAAAGGCACTGTAAATCTATAGGAAAACAATCTGGTCCATTCGTTCCATCCAAACTCCTTTCCCTACCATCCAACTCCCAAGACAACAACCGGCCCTTCTCTAACCTTGGCACAGCGTCCACTCATGAACTAAAACCCCTGGCTATAGCGCCATACAGCGTATCAGCAAGACCACCGCTAAGCTATCAAGATTTTAACACTAAATGATTTTTCCCACTATTAGTAGCTACTTAGGGCCGTTATTTGTAGTTGGGCTCATTTCCGTCGGCCCAATTCAATTGCAGGGCCAAATCCTTGGTACGACTTTGAACTAGGAATCGATGTATCATGTATGAACTACAAACTTTGCGAGGAACTACGAACTTTGATGTAATGTGTTAGTAAGACTTTGAACTATCTATCCCTATTGGTATTCATAATGGTTTCATCTTTATTATGTGTAAAATTACATGATGTTTAGCATGTTTTTTGCTTGGCCGCTAAATGGCTTAGCCCGCTATTAGCGCGCTATAGCCCTTTTGGAGAGACTGCCGCTAAGAGGCTTAGCCCGCCATTTAAAACAAGGACTAAAACACGCTACCTCAACTCACCAAGCTCACCCCGCACCGCCCAAATCCCCAGCGTCAACCTGGGACTCCATCGCCCGCCTGAATCGCTAACGCCAGCATTGGCATCCGCCAACGGCCCACTCTCACAACCGACTCCCGACGCTGGCGACGCCCTACCGCCACAGCCGACAACGCCACCTACGCCAACGCCGTCTTAGACTACTGCCGAGGCCCGCGAGCATAGACTCAAGGTAGTATGATGACACGTTGTACGTCACCCACAGCGCTGAAAGCTCCACGCGAGCACGGCACACGTGGCGTTGAGGTCCCGCAGCAGCGGGTTGTGCTGCGCCCACAGCGCCAGGAGCTCTGCGCGGCCACCGGCGAGGACGTTGGCGCTATGCATTGAGGTCCCGCAGCTAGGTGTGGTAATAGATCCGGCCCTTATTCCTTCATCACAATTTTACTTGGTCCTATTCATTTTTAGTTCAAAATTTGTATAGTTTTATGGTCTGATCCTTAAATTTGCTAGCTTAAATTAGAGGACCCTTTACCACCCGACCCGCAGCAGCATGGACGACTCTACGCCGCCCGTCGCAGGCCCTCCTCGCCACGGTAAAAAATGGAACCAAAACCCGAACCCAGCACACACGACAACAATCTCTGTTCTACAAGAACATACACAACAGGTGCCATCATCTTTGCATTCTTCACATTTACTTACTAGGACATGCCTCCTTTGTGTTTGGCAAAATGCCAAACCGAGTAGAAATAGTGATTTGATACACCTAAACTTTACTCTAGGTACTACACTCGTTTTTCGTTCTATACTTTAGAAATAAATTAAAAAAATTAACCAATGCTCACAAAGTACATTCACTAGTACTGATTTGATTTTGTGAGCATCGGCACAATCTTTTCCGTGGCGGGCACTTTTTTTGCCCGTCACGGAAAAAATACTCGGCCACAACCTGCTTTTTACGTGGCGGACGTGTTTTGCCCGCCACGGGAAAGTTTTTATGCGTGGCGGGCACCTTAACACGCCCTCCACGCCAAAATAGCGTATTTCGCGTGGCGGGCGTGTTAAGGTGCCCGCCACGCAAGAAATCTCGTGGCGGGCATCTTAAAAGGCCCATCACGTAAAATGAGAGGCCCAACAGCCCGAGAATGAGGCCCAATGTTCAGCACCATATATATATATATATATATATATATATATATACTAAAGTTAGGGTTTTCAACTCACTTCCTCTCTCAATCACTCTTACTCCAGCGGCGCCCTCACTTCCCTCCCCTCCGGCCTGCGACACCGACCCCTCCTCTCCCGTGAAACGACACCGACACCTCCCATGGGCGGCCATCTCCCCTCCCCTCCCTCCCATGGCGGCGCCCTCACTCCCCCACCGACCCCACCCCTCCCCTCTTCTCTCCCGATCCCTCTCCCTCACCCGGTGGCGGCGTCAAGCCGCCGGATCCGCCGGTGGCGGCGCTCGTGGCGGATCCGGCCGGTGGCAACACAAGGAGGTACCGGCGTCCGGGATCCACATGGGGAACGACGCCGGGTGGCGAATCCGGCGCCGGGCGCCCGAGCCGGTCGGCGGGCGGCGGGGAGGAGCGCGGCGGCTCCACCCCTACCGGATCCGGCTCCACCGGCGATCGCGAGCACCGGCGGCTATACCCCTTCTATCATCCGGGCTCCACCCGGCGGCCAGGAGCACGGGCGCTCCACCCCTACCGGATCCGCCTCCTTCCAAGCGGCGCCCGACAGCGGGGGCGAATCCACGACGCGAGACGACGGCGGATCCCAAAGTGGCTATTGGGATCCGGCACCGGGGCTTGTTCCGGGTGGATGCGGTGGCGCGGATGCGGCTCCGGGGCGGCGGTAGCGGTGGCGGCCCCTCCCCATTGGAACCGGATCTGGCGGGCGGCAGTGGCTGCAGCTCTGGGATGGGCTCGGCGGGCCTATGGGCCCGCCGACCCTATCTAGGGTTTCTTTTTTATTTTTTCAAAAATCTTTTACCGTGGCGGGCACATGTAACTCGCCCGCCACACAAGCTTGATTAACCGTGGCGGGCACTCGCCCGCCACGGTAAAAAAATTATTTTCCGTGACCTTTATCGGGTGACGGGCACACTTTCCCGCCACCCAAAATATATTTCGCCCGTCACGCATAAAAGTGTTTAGGTACTAGTGATTACTCTAATTTCGTTCAGGTGGATCATTTTGCATTATGCTTTGTACAGTTATCAGATTCCTCTTGCAACAAAGCTTTAATAAATCTAATGCACTCCGTACAAACTGCCATTATGGTGGGGGCAAGACCATCTAAAAACCTGTTTGATTAGGACTAATCTTCTTACAGGCTACAGGAACTAATCTCTCAGTCAAAACCTAGGTTACCCATTTAAAATCAACATTCAAAAGAAAAATAGGTCATTTTGGGAGCGATCTCGTCATGGTCACCCCGTAAGGCCTGGCGTCTCTTGGAGAATTGATTCAGCTCCCGCGTTTGATTACAAAGTCATGCTCATCATGGCCATGTGGTTTTTGTAACCAACTCTGCTTTCTCCCCCTCCAAGCTGTAATCCCAAGCAATTTTTGCACCATCATAGATTACTTATGCTTCCCAAGCCTAACTGCCTATGGCTGTGTTTTGTTTTTCACGAGTTTGGCCTTGCTTTGCTGTGTCCTGGCTTAAGCAACAAGGTGCTCGCCCCGCCAGGAAAGCCGTTCCAGCTCTGTCACACCAGAAAGCCAAATTTTGCGTGCACGGATCCGAACCAATGAGAACAAACAAACCACTTTGCTCAGAATCACCGCTTGTGAATGTAGGACAGTAACGAATGAATAAACCAAATGCCCCTAAATGATTTCAGACAATTTTATGAGGCTTTATCAATTCCTAGCAAGCATGGAACACTAGAACAGATGAGTAGCTCGTTCTGGTGCTCTCAGTTCCTTGTGCTGGTATGTGTATATTTGCCATTTTATAAATAGGCCTTCCTGCCTCGATCGGCTAGTCAAGCATCTAGCCATGCATCTTATATATAGTCTGTTTCTCTCAAAACGTACAGCGCATCGGAGCACATTATATTTCCCAACCATTTGCTACTCGATGTGTTAATGAAGATCATTGACTTGGAGGTAACCCAATTTGCATTGCCCCTATATATGTCATGTACACTGTTCTATGCAGACAAATTGAATTCTCTGCTTCAGAGTGGTTGTCCATCTAATGAACTATGGCAGGCTGCCATGTGCAACCTAACTTCGCTGTAACCTGAACTTATTCGGTATCAGTCATATGGTGGTACAACATATATATTATCAAAATGGCTTAATCTTAAAAGCTTTTGAGGTAATATATATATATAGATAGGAAGCAATAAGAATTCCATAGCCGAGTCGCCTTTAATTTCTCCATCATAATTATAGTTGAAGCTTTTGTTTTCCAATTCGGATGCTTGTATCCTACAACTCCATGGGAATTATACATTCAGACACTGGAAAACGGTGCCCACACCTTTAATATAATCTTACTTCAGTAGAATGCAGTTCATCATTCAGACATCTGCATGCTGGCTATATCTGTAACCAGCAGATGATGACTCAGGTACATCAGTGTGGAAATGAGAAGAGAAAATGCCTGTTCTGTGCCAAAAATGAACCTGAACTTGTTTGGTATCTTGCATGCTGATATTATCACATATTATTTAAAATGAACCGAAAACAGTTTGGAGCTAGAATGCATAAAGCAATTATCCGTTCGAATTCGATATTAGATGTAGCCATTCATTTTTCTGTCACAACTGTATAGATCATATGCTTTTGTTTTGTAATTTTGAAGCCGAACATATCCAACATCTGCATGCTAATTATACGTTCAAACTCTAGTAAATATAGTGGAACATGATTTTTACCTTATTTCAAGAGACCGGTTTGTACAAAAAGGAACTATTTGATGAACGATAATGACGAATGAGTAATTGAAAGTGCAATTGTTGGTCTAGACCATATGTTATGGTTTTGCAATTTTGAAGCCAAACATATCCTACATCTGCATGTTAATTATACGTTCAAACTCTGGTAATTATAGCGGATCTTGAATTTTACCTTATTTCAATACACCGGTTTGTACAAAAAGGAACTAGTTGATGAATGATAATGACAAATGAGTAACTGAAAGTGCAATCGTTGGTCTCTATGATTCAACGAATGATAGTGGAGCTGTCACTCACTACCGCCTCATCCCACTCCACTCACAAATCGATTTTTTAGAAGACAAGGCATTTTATTTACGGAGGTGCTCACAAATTAGCAGTGTCTCCCAAAACAGCTAATGAACCTTTTAGAGGCAATCATTTTATATACAGAGACTGTCAACTAAATAACAATGTCATAAAATTCATTAGCGGTAATCATAGGTTAGTGTGTTATGGGTGGTAAAATCCATTAACCTCTTCTGCAGCGATCAACATTGCCGTCTGATGTGAACATCATCATGTAGATCGGTCCTGACATACACCTCCCATGCCTGCTCTCCAAGAAGGCTCTGGTAGAACATCACCGCCGCTCTTGATTCTACATGCTTCTCCAGTCGTGGTCCTAGGGTTGCAAACGCGTGGCTGCATCATCTCAGGTGGATCCTAAAGGTGTATACTGTTAGCCCAGCGGAGCCTGCGGAGACCGACGAGATCCCGGAGAGGAGGAAGAGAGGGAAGGAAGGTAGGAGACGGAAACGACGACGAATCTTACTGAATGTAAATGAGTTTGTTCAATTTTTGGTTCTGAGCTCAAGCTCGGACAGCTACTTATCCTCCAACGATTCCTTCTTGAGAGAGCGGGCCGAGCAAGCCCATTCAGGCCCGAACACTTTGGTGCTCTTGCTCTGGGCGGGATCCCCTTCCGGGTCTTGTTCTTGTCTTCGGCATCTCTGGATGAGGGCGCGACACCCCCCTCCTTGGGGACGCGGCTTGTCCCCAAGCCGTAGCAGCGAGGGAAATTTGGCGGCGGCGCCACCTCGTCCCTCCCAAGTGGCGAGCTCCTCGATCATGCGGACCACTTGATGAGGACTTGAGGAATTGTATCTTGCGCGCCGCCGCTGGTGGAAGCGATTTGGAGGGCCAACTCCGGCACACGGAGATTGTCATCATGGGGGCCGGTGAAGAACGCGGACGAGTATGTGGAGGAGGGGCCGCCTTGAGGGCGACACATGGAAAAACGGATGGATGGAAGCGATCGGAGGAAGCTGAAGCTTGTATGCCACGGTACCAATCTTGTCAACAATCTTGAAAGGCCCGAAGAATTTGAAACAAAGCTTGTTGTGTGAACGTGGAGCCAATGACGACTGCACGTAAGGCTGCAGGCGGAGATAGACCATGTCCCCAATGGAAAATGAACGTTCAGTCCTGTTCTTGTCAGCGTGTCGCTTCATGCGTTGTTTGGCACGTTCAGATGTTGGCGCATTGCTGCTAGCATGGTTTGCCTCTCGGACAAAGCATGGCCGACATCGTATAGGAGAAACCATATCATCGGTAATGCGAAATGTATTGGTGGGTGACCGTCTGAGTACCTCAAAAGGTGATCTGCCCAGGGCTGAATGCAAGCTGGTGTTATACCAAAATTCGGCCAAAGAGAGATACTTGAGCCATTGCTTGGGCGTTGAGTGGAAAAAGCAGCGGAGGAATGTTTCCATACATTGGTTCACTCGCTCGATCATCCGTCGATTGTGGATGGTAAGCTGAACCGACACATAATTCCACTTGTGCTAATCTGAACATCTCTTTCCAGAAGTTGCTGGTGAACACTGCATCACGATCAGAAACTATGTATTTGGGCATACCATGGAGCTTGTATATGTTGTCCAGGAAGATTTGGGCGACCTTCTCAGCATCATAAGGGTGATGAAGCGGCACAAAGTGGGCATACTTGCTGAATGTATCGACCACTACCATGATACAATTGGAATAGCCCGAAGTGGGTAACCCATCCACGAAGTCCATTGTGATTACTTGCCAGGAGGAAGAAGGGACAGGAAGAGGCGACGGCGATCCGGGATACTTAGCTCGACGGCTTGGCCTGAAGGCATATAGTGCAAGCAAAGAACGAAGGCCTTTATGTCGACTTCATTCCACGCCAGGCAAATAACTTCTTGATACGGCTGTGAGTCACAGGAAACCCGGAGTGGCCACCCAATGCACTATTGTGCAGTGCTGACATGACCTTGAGCTGCAATGAGTTTGAAGAACCGAGCCAAATACGACCCTTGTACCGTATGACTCCTCCTGTCAAAGAGTAAGGAGGATGTGAATCGAGCCGTGGAAAGCCGCAAAGAAAGCCGAGGTAGCAAAGACGAGAGATAGCCGTCGGGCCAACTCTTTCATCCATGTTGGAGTGGAGGTCGAAATTGCCAGAATCGTGTTCGGTCTGCTGGATGTCGGGACAAGGCGTCCGCGGCCTGATTGTTGATTCCAGGTTTGTATACAACCTTATATTGCAGACCAGCGAGCTTTGTGTACATTTTCAACTGCCACGGAGTGTGGAGACGCTGGTATGATATGTATGAGATCTGCCGATCGAGAAGATAGTGAATCGATTGTGTTGCAAATAAAGCGCCAGCGATCAATAGCCACAGCAATTGCCAGAAATTCCTTGTCATAGGTTGAAAGCCCCCGAATCCGTGGTCCCAATGCGCGGTTGACAAACGCCAACGGATGACCATCCCGTAGTAGAACCGCGCCCACGCCATTGTCTTGGCATCGGTTTGAAGCCGGAAGGGTTTCTTTCGAAACCGCAAAGCGAGTGCACGGGGCGATATAAGAGCGGACTTGAGAGTAGCAAATGCGGAAGAATGGACGGATGTCCGGGAGGAAAATAACACCCTTCTTGAGCAAATCATACAACGGCCGAGCAATCACAGCAAAGTGCTTCACAAATTTTCGATAATAACCGGCCAATCCCAAGAAACTTCGAAGTTGTTTGACATCTGACGGCTCTGGCCATGCCTGGACTGCCTCAAGCTTGGAGGGATCTCAGATCGACTCCATCTTTGCTCACTACATGTCCAGTGCACGCTATAGATTCTTGTGCAAAGTGGCATTCTTTGAGCTTAACTAACCACTCATCCTTGGATAACAACTCAAAGACCTGCTGCAGATGGGTAAGATGATCCTCCAAGGTGCGGCTGTACACCAAGATGTCGTCAAAGAAAACTATCACACAGACACGCAGTAGGGGTTTGAGTGTGGAATTCATGGCGCCTTGGAACGAATTGGGGGCGCCAGTAAGACCGAACGACATGACGGTATATTCGAACTAGCCCCAATGAGTTTGAAAAGCCGTCTTGTACTCTTCTCCAGGTGCCAGACGGATTTGGTTGCAGCCAGCACGCAAGTCCAGACAGGAGAACCATCGGGCACCAGATAGTTCATCAAGTAACTCGTCGATGACAGGTATTGGAAACTTTGTCTTGATCCAAAGCGTTCAACATGCGGTAATCCACGCACATTCTCGGGGACCGATCCTTTTTCTTGACTAAGCGGACCGGGGACGAAGGGGATGCGACTTCCGGGGCGGATCATACCAGTCTTCAGCAATTCAGAGACCTGAGACTCAATTTCAGACTTAAGCTTAGGTGAGTATCTGTACTGGCGAACAGACACCGGTTGAGCGCCCTCAATTAGTGGGATAGAGTGATCACACTCACGACGCGGAGGAAGCGAAGATGGTTCAGCAAAAAGTGATGGATAACTATCAATCAAGCTCAATCTCGGGGCACGATATATTGGAGCTAGAGGACAGCTCTGTTGAAGAGATGCTGAACAACCTGAAACAGTCTCAATCGAATGAGGTTCCACGATTCCTTGCAAGACCACGGATCGAGAGCCGTAAGAAATAGATAACCATTTGGTTTTCCAGTTTGCCTTCATAGGAGAGACCGCCGCAAGCCAATCCATGCCCAATATGATGTCATAGGAGGACAATGGTAAAACTCTGAAAGTTGAATGGAAAGATAATCCCCTGCATCGACCAAACCACATCAGGAATTTCAGATACACAATCCATCAATGACCCATCAGCTACACGAACTGGCATCGGTTGAGGGAGATCTCGACGGCCAACAAGCACTGACGCAGCAGACTCACTGACAAAGGAATGTGTGCTGCCCGAATCCACCAAAATCAAGACTGATTTGTCGGCAATGGTGCCCATAAACTGGAGTGTGAGAGGAGCAGTAGGAACTGACAACTTGGGTTGGGAAGAGGCCGAGAACACTGCAGGTCCGACAAAGGTAGGAGCTGGTGGCTCTTCGTCAATGGCTTCATCGGTCTGTGACTCGAAGTCTTCCTGAAATAGCTCCCAGACCTCTTGAAGGGCGTGGAGCTGTGGCTGTGGAGCACAACGGTGGCCTGGAACCCACTTGTCGCCACAAATAATGCACGCACCACGAAAGCACGCCCGTAATTCTTCGAGAGAAGCAAGCTTGTCTTCGCTTGGAGCGCACTTCGCCCGCATTCTCGCCCACCGGTTTGTCAGGACCCCCGAGGCTGGACCTTGACAGAGGAAGGTCGCCTGTCCTCGGCAAGCCCGGAAAAGCCGGGAAGGCAGATTTGCGCTTGATGGAATCCGCCGCTTCTTCCTGCAGCAATGCAAGAGTGTAGGCAGAATCGAGTGTAGAAGGTCGAGCCACCATAAGAATTGCACCGGATATCATCACGTAGACCATCAATAAAACGCTGGATGAAAGACATCATGTGCGGGTTGGGATTGTAAGACTTGAGCTGGTCTACTAATTCGGTAAAACGGTTGACATAATCAGATACAGTGGTGGTCATGCGGATGTGGAACATTTTGCGCACGAGGAGCTCATGTTGGTCTCTGCTGAATCTTTGGTGAATCAAAGAACAGAATGACGGCCAATCAGCATGGGCTAAAGTTGGTTCGACTGACTGAAGCCACCGTTTAGCGGCTCCTGTAAAGTGCATTGTGGCTACTCTAATCCACATGTGAGACTCGACAAAGTACATGTCAAAGTAGTTCTTAGCGCAGGTCATCCAAAACTGAGCGTCCTCGCCGTCAAATTTAGGGAAATCGAGCTTAGGTAGGCGACCGAGATAGTGGTTTGGGTTTTGTTGTTGGCTGTTATGGTTTGGAGAGTAGGATTGGTGGACTATGGGCGGGTTGGGCTGGGGATTGGAGGATTGTTGTGTGGGAATGGGTTGGATGGGGGTGGAAGGTATTGGGCTTGGTATTGTGGTGTTGGCTGGCTGACAGTGTTGGATGTAGGAAGGGGATAATAGGATGAAGAAGTGTTGGGTATGGGATTCGACGAGGAACAAGTGGGGAATTGGGGAAACGTATCAGACATCGGGGGGGTGATGGTCGGAATCGACCCATACCCCTCGAACGCAGCGGGCGAACGCGCGGGGCGGCGTTGTGCTTTCGGGCGGACGCCGCCATGCCGGGTGGCGAGGCCGGCACCGAGGTGGGCAGTGGCGGCGCCATCTAGCGAGACACTCGGACGGTGACGCGGCGACGAAGAAGGCTCAATGTCGAGGAGGGCTACCGTGTGGCTCGCGTCGATGAAGAGGCGGAAGTCGCGATTTAACGCCGGATCGTGGGCTTCCACCCGTGGCCGCCAATCGCCGGAACATTCGAGCCGACGCCTTCGAAGCCGATAGCGTCTGCCGCATTGTCCGCAGATCTCCGCCTACCGACTAACAACAAGTCGCCCACCTTGCCGCCAAGGGTCGAAGCCGTCACCCCCAAGGCCCACCGTGGTTCGTCACGCCGCTACCGGGCGCGCAGCAAAGTCCCCTCCATCGGCGCCAGACGCCTGGGGACCGCCGAGGACCATCTCCCCCGCCGAGCCCCGAGATGCGGGCGAGCGTGCCCGAGTGGAAGCGCAATTCCCTCCAAGGCGGTGAGGCGCCGACCGCGCCGCCCGCTCGAACTCTCCAAATACGAGATCCGATCGAGAGCTCCAGAACAGCCGAGGAGCCCGACCAGACGACGAGGCGGCGCGATGTCGGCGGCCAGAGTCTCCCCGCGCCGCGGACTCGCCCGCGAACTTGGTATTCCAGCCGGCCTCCGGTCGGTCGGCGATGAATGATCTCATCGAACATGGTCTTGATATTCGGCTCCATCACGCCGCACGCCGCCTCGCCTCCCCGGTAAAGTGAGGATGCGAAGAAGGAAGAGGATCAAATGGGCGCCGGACCGCTAGAGCCGATACGATGTTAGCCCGCGCGGAGCTGCGGAGACCGACGAGATCCCGGAGAGGAGGAAGAGAGGGAAGGAAGGTAGGAGACGGAAACGACGACGAATCTTACTGAATGTAAATGAGTTTGTTCAATTTTTGGTTACAGAGCTCGAAGCTCGGACAGCTACTTATCCTCCAACGATTCCTTCTTCAGAGAGCAGGCCGAGCAAGCCCATTCAGGCCCAGACACTTTGGTGCTCTTGCGCCTGGGCCGGGATCCCCTTCTGGTCTTGTTCTTGTCTTCGGCATCTCCTGGATGAGGGGCGCTGACATATACTCCAAGCATCCAAAGGGCAACCTGAAGTTACTGCTCACACACTGCTGCAACTTCCACAAAGAGGGGGGCAAGTCCTGAAGGGATTGCACATCGTTGATTACTGATGCCTCCCAAACCTAAATGGGTTAAGACCAAATGTGTCCCAAGCCTTGAAGAGATTGCACATCCAGGCTAGCTGATCATTAGTTCGTTGCTTCCTGTGTGTACTCAGATCTCACACGAATGTGTGCCTCGGTGACAAACTAGCTAGTTATCAGGAACTATATATAACACTCACTCTTGAGCTTGTATGTATATATAGTGAATATTTTATAATTTACTGGCATGGTTGCCTCTATCTGGCAGTCAAGAAAACATGGCATTTAGAATGTTAATCACTCATAATGTGTACAAAACCAGAGAGCACATTCTTCTTCAGAGTGCATTGATATCCAATGTTAATAACTACAATAATGATCTCTGACAACCTGCACTTTGAGGAAGGCTACTTTACTACCACCTAACAAAGGGTGGCTTAGAAAACATGGACAGTCCATTGGTCTCAGATCGGATGGTGGAAAAATATAAAGTACCAGCAAAAACAGTACCTGGAAAGTACCTAAACACGTGGGAGCAGTACAAAAACATGTGGGACCGATACATTATATTGAACTTATTTGAAGAGCTACAATTTTTGCACACAGGCGTTGCCACACAAAAAAACTTCGCATGATGCTTGCGTGTATAATCTCCCTTCAGTACTAGTTATTTGTGTTAGTGCCGTTATTTACAGTTGTGTCACCAGTGGAGTTTGGTTCCTGGATAATGTATTATCCGGCTAGAAACCAAAAATACTTTTGCTTCGTTAGTTGGCACTCCACTAGCAGCATATGACAATTGTTTCACAGCTTTGCATCCTGCTAGAATATCCGAAGGCTACGTATTTGTTATCTATGTGTGTAGCTAGCCACATGCAACCTGTATATCCTTCAGTTTTCCTTCTACGTGCAAAACTCGTTTAAGATGGTCAAATGATTAAGATAGTGAGATGAGGTAAAGACTAATTAATCGTATCTAAGATTTCTTAAATTGCGCAACCCGTATTTATATATCAGAAGTGTAGAATACTAGTGATTAATAATAAATCTACAAGAATGATACGAACTGACTTTAAGATAATGAAATACTATGAAAAATGGCAAATAGCAAACGGAACATCTCGAGCTCATTTTAAAAAGACTAAACTTGGACATGCGACAAGACCCTGCTATTGCAGCTTTGCGCATGATGAGCACGCGACTGGAATGCTGGCCCTATGATTTATGAACTGCACACGTTGAGCGATACTCTTGGTGCTAAATTGTTCTTTTCGCAGAATTAGTAGGAGTTGTGCTCTTGCTCCATAATTTTTCTGCTCAATATTGTGTCAATATCTAGACCATTCTTCTTGATACATTGCAATCATCTCCATTTGTAGGATAAAGATTGAATCATCACCTTTCTATGTTATGAAAAATATAATGTACTTGAACATGTATGGTGCTGATATTTACACTTTACTTGTTGGTCTAGTAATCGACTCGGTGATCTACATAAAGTGTATGCCTCTTCTTGATCCAATTGGTCTAATAGTCTCAAAGTGGCACCTCCTAAACGCCGCCTGATGCTGACCCTATAGGTTCAATCAAGATTCTAGAGGAATGCACCAGGGTTTTGCACGTTTCATGTATATCGTTCTCAATGATCTTACTTAGTTAACTACTTAACTCAAGTTATACACGCCTGATACCTCATAAGGCTATAGACTGCATACTGAAAATGTAATGTTTGGGATTAATAAGCAAATCATTTTCTAAATGGCTGAAAAGAAAGACCCTCACAAAGAACACTATTCCTTGTAGTGTAGCACCTACGCTTTTGTGATCCGGTCGAGACTTGTATTTTTATATGTCCTATGCATTCTAAGGCAAACTACAGAAATTATGACTTGGCCATTTGCATGAACAAAAAAAAAAAACTGCTCATGGTGGACAAACTAAATACCAATGCAGCAAAGAGAGAGCTTTGGTTTTAGCATGGTTGAGGCAGGCAAAGACATCATATTGTATTCTGCCTGTTTTCATACACAACAAATCTGTGCAATTAAGAACTATTGGAAGAACCTTTACCAAATCATTTTTGTTACAGGGTCGGATTGGTCTAGAAGGGGTTCCAAGTCTGGTCCGGGTCAAATACATATGCAGCCAACTATATACTTATCGTCAAAAAAAAAAACTATATATGGACTTCGGTCTCTGCTGTAGAATTTTGCTTCCCATCCGATCAACATCTAAAGGAGGCCATATAGATATCTCAGTCAAAAAAATGCTTGTTCTGTGCCACGGCCATGGTAGCATGTCAGGAGAAAATAGTTAAGAAAGAAGAAAAACTGCCACCAAAATAGAGCTGCAAATCACAATAACTGGACTAAGCAATGCATGCCAGCACAATGACAGGCTGATCGCGGCACAACAAGAATTATAATCACACGGAAAGCAATACACTGATCACCGCATAACAAGAATTACAAACATAAGTAAAATCAGGGAGCTCTTGTAGGTCGGTCCTGTTTGTGCACACAATCACACACAGTCTCCAATCCTGTTTGTGCACGGCCACAGCTACAGCGGTCAGCACAGTCCAGTGATGTGATGGAAACATCATTTTCCTGCTTGTCAGTCCAGACATACACACCTCCTACATCGCCTCTTCAAACGGCTCATAGCATTTCGGTGCCACTACGTTGAAGGCTCATTTGCACACGGTCGCTGGAAAACCCGTAGAGTCGCTCAAAAGATGATGGTGGCCTGCTTCGCAAGAGTGGGGTCAGTCCTAAAATGGACTGGACATTGTTGATTACTGACGCTTCCCAATCCTATTTTGTTTAAGCAAGAATTAACATGTCCTCACTGATCAAGTAATAGCTAGCATGGAACCTCCTAGCTATTCGATCACTGGTTCCTGTTCTCACAGGATGTGTGTGCATACCTTGGTGACAACCTAAAGGTGTTTTATAGGCTATATACTCGCACTCTTCAGCCTATATAAGGATGTTTTATAGGCATGCTTGCAACGATCTGGTAGTCATGAAACATGGCATTTTATAATGTTAACCACTCAAACCGTATACAACACCAGAGCACACAAAAAGTTTCCCGGTGGTTGCTACTTTATAAAGAAGCAAAGATTGACTTGGATGCACCCATGGTGTGCTCTTCTCCATAATGCATTGATATTGAATAATAGTCACTACTACTGATCTCTGACAACCTAAAGTGGGTGCAATGCTATCTTCACCGAGCTGCCACCTGAACTTAAATATTTGGTATCATGCATGGTGATAATACATATTATTCGAAATCAATCTTAAAAACTTTTGGGACTACTATGAATGAACCAATAAGCTCTTCCATATCCGAGTAGCGTTTAATTTCTGTGTCGCAATTGTATAGTTCATACATGCTTTTGAAGCTAAACGTATCCTACATCTGCATTCTAATTATATGTTCAAACTCTGTAAAGTCCTCAAAATCCTAGCCCATAGATTCCAAATCTTTAAGTAAATAGGAACAATATGTCATTCTTACGTTAGGTGGGCGTTAGCACCTATATTCTACACGCTATTTTCATGCTCCTTAAGCCTATGCGTATACAATGACAAAACCAGTCAGTAACAAACACTGAGCAACCCTATGGCCATATATGAAGTGACCCAAAGACGAGTTGGTGGACGGAACTGGGAAAGTGCTTGGCTTGGTAGGATCAATAGAGCTAGTCCCGAGACAACCAAAATAGACTAGATGCATTCTTGTCCTAATGGTGTACGTCGTTAATACAATTTGGGAAGAAAATTGGGTGGACCCCAAGGTCCATTCCATCGTCTGTGTGACCCTGGTGACGCGCGACACAGAACAAATCCCATGTCTCAGGAGGGGTGGCCAGAGGAGAAGATGAAGGACCTGTTCCGCTAGCCGCTGTGGCACACGACGTCGTGATCTGGCCAT
Organism: Hyparrhenia diplandra; assembly: GCA_015847255.1. Classification (NCBI taxonomy): domain Eukaryota; kingdom Viridiplantae; phylum Streptophyta; class Magnoliopsida; order Poales; family Poaceae; genus Hyparrhenia; species Hyparrhenia diplandra. The sequence goes on from JADLZK010008265.1 coordinate 101,487, forward strand.
CCTGTAGGTATGTGTGCCACGCAGCTGGTGCCTAGCGCTGCTCATTGGCATCGAAGATGACAGCGTTGTAAAGAGAGATGGAGGCACCAAGCCGAAGCTGACTCTGCCGATCCATCCATATGCGTGGAGCTAAGGTGCAAGATGCTGTCGAGATCCAGACATGGGATTTTGTTCCAGGACACATGTTGGCTATATATCGGGCTGGGGTCGCCTTAGCGACCGCATGGATCCAGCGTCCAATGATTTTGTTCCACGACACATGTTGACATAATATTTTTTTCCAAAATTTGGGGCACTTGGTCTTGTGGGGCTTTTGCTCCCTGAATTGAAACAGGATCAACCTGCTCATCTACCAATATAAAGAAAAGGTGCCCCTAAAAAGACAATATAAAGAAAAGGTGGCTATTCTGCACGTCTCAACTTTGCTGTCTTCATTTAAATATCAACAACGATTTCTAGAATATGGACCATATGTAACATGCAGATCACAACTCAGTTACATCATATAAGAGTTAAATTGAGAACATACATTATGACAGTACGTAGACACAACCACAGACATGCTGATATATGTTGACATGACATTTAGGTGGCAAAGAATATATATTGTGCATCCAAATCCATTCAGAGGCTGCTTTTGCTAGGACATGATATCGTATATGTAAGGGCACTATATGTCACTTCGACGCTTGATCTTTCACCGAAGAAAAAGTGCAGTAGAGTGCTGACATTAAGCGCTGCATGTTAGAGGTTTGGAACACATGGTGGTTTGGTTAGTGACCCTGCAAGCAAGGAGAGCTAGGTGGATAAAAATGTGTACTCTTGTAGGCTATGTGTTGTTACTTTTTAGCCTTGCACACTAATGGAGTAGTATGTCTCTGCAAATCGTTGATTACTGATGCCTCCCAAGTCTAAAAGACTTAAGCCCATGAGGTTATCATCATGGACTTGATCAGTTTCTAGCTTTTTATGGGACATTCCACCATATCAGTAGCTCGTTCATGTCACTACAAGAATCCCGCTAACTGCGATGGAAATTTTTCGTCACGGATCACCGAAAATCCGTCGCCAAATAAGATCTGTGATGGTTTCAGAAATCATCACGGATTGAGCGTCATGGATTGAGCTGCGTGGCGATCCGTCAAAATTCATCACAGATTAACGTAAACGGTGACGGATTTAAACCGTCACCATAGAGCCCGAGCCCTAGTTAATCCAGCCCAAGCCCATTTCCAGTGACGAAAAACAACCGTCACAAATAGCTGCCATGTAGGCATGTGTTTGCCATGGTGGAAGCTGACGTGTCAACAGTGCCATGTAGGATTTAGCCCATATGTTTTGTGGCCCAATTCAGGTATCCAGGAGCTTTCAGCCCATTTAACGCCTAGCTATTTTTTTTCTTGGTCGAGCCAATCTGATTTTTTAAGAGGCCTTTTTCAGCCTTTTAATTGGCACGCAACCCAGAGCTTTCAGCCCATTTAACGCCTAGCTATTTTTTTTCTTGGTCGAGCCAATCTGATTTTTTAAGAGGCCTTTTTTCAGCCTTTTAATTGGCACGCAACCCGTAGCTCAAATTGGGCTGCTAGATTTCAGCCCAAGCTAATAATAAAATAAAAATATTTTTATTATCAATTTATACATGTTCACATCATCAGCAACAGAACACATTACAACCTTCATGTCCCACATAAATATTCTAGGAACACATTAGAGCCTGCCCCACATAAATATTCTAGAAACACATTACAGCCTTTCACGTCTCATACAAAATTATTAAAACCTGTCCAAAAAGCACATGACAATACCCACTAGCCCAACGCATTTCAGCCACTCCTGCATATAAGTTCGCATATGTTTGAGCCCAACAACCTGACAGCACAGTACCATATGTTAGAATATTTTTATGACCTATTGACAATGAAACAAGTCTAGTTAACAATCTGACAAGTACAGTAGCATATGTTTGATTTACAAGTAGTATAGCAGTAGCAGATTTCTTTACTTGTATTTATATAAACATAAAACGTGGCAAGAATAGTTCACCCTCCACATCTAAACACTTGAGTAGGTCTGTGGTAGTTCAAGTTATTCTTGAGCTTGTGATCGTGGGTTCAATCTCCCTCCCACATCGCTCATTTTTCTCTTTTCTTTTTACCAGGCTGGGCTTGTCTGCCCGTGCCAAAAATGGGGCGTACGCCCAGGTGATGGGGAGAGCAAGTGGGAGTGTTGGGCCAAGCCCAAGTGAAGAAGGTTACGGTAGTGGGCTAGAGGGAGAGAGAGCAGCTTTTATTTTTTTTAAAAAAACCATTTGAATCTCTAATTCAAATCTTTTTTCAAGCCAATCATGTTTTGAAATGCATTTGAATATTTTGACAAACTGAAGCTGAACACACAACAAGGTAATTTGATTAACAAATCATCTTTTTCGATTTTTGTTGCAATCTTTTTTTATTATTTTCTTTTGAGCTAAATATATGATAACACATATATATTTTTTTTCCTTTGAGCTAAATATATGATAGCCGTCCTATTATTTGGGGCTAACTAGAGTATGAAAAATTTAAAATCAAATATTGTGACGGAACTGATAAAACTGTCATGGGTTAGTGAGCTGTGAATATCCAATGGGCTCATTCATGACGGAAAACAAAATACCATCACAGATTACGCACTGTTATTGATGATCTTTAAATCCGCCACTGAGAATCCGTCACGGATTAACAGATTTCTTGTAGTTGTGCTCTCTGTTCTCACATGCTTGTTTAATGCTTTGGACCTTGGTGACAACCTAGTGGTCTGGTATTACTCATTCTTCAACTTGTAGGTATTTATGATCCATTTTATAATTTATATGCAAGCCAGACTCGGTCGGCTACTTGAGAAAATGAGTCATTTATGATGTTAACCACTTGAAATGTACAACACCCGAGCACTTAACATTTCCCAGTAATTTACTACTACATTATGAAGAAGGACGATTGACTTAATTGGATCACCGAAGGAGTCGGCTAAATCACTAGTACACAGAAATGTCATCACCATCGGTTTCTGTCAATTTCAAGCATTCATGATGAATGTATTCAAGCATTAGTGAACCCTCCGACAGGGAGGGATGCTTTAGGTAGTCAAGGCCTTGTTTGGCTGTTGGTAATTAATGACAACATTTCGACTAATGTTTCTATTTGAATGTGAAGGAAATTTTGGTTTAGCTCACAGGAAAATTCAAATCAAGCATGACAAGAAGGTGAAGATCAAAGCAAGGCTTGCGTGTATCAGATGCTCATTCTATTACTGGCATGTATAAGAAACACATGCGCATTACCTTTGCCAAAGTTCAACTTTGCAGTTAATGCCAATTTTATCTCAAACCAATTTTTCATCAAATGATCTCATAATTTTTGACATGTGGCTTGTGAAGAAGATTGCAGAGACAAATGCACTCAATCAAGGGTCCTTTTGCCACACCATAATACTCCGCTTCAGCACTTGCTCTTGAGACAATGGTTTGTAATTTTGATGACAATGAAATCAAAAGATCACTGAAAAATGCAGTAGCCTGATATTAAGGGGTCGGTGTCACCGATCGCAATGAGATCAGTTGAGGAAGATTATTCGTGGAGCTATAAGCTGTGTGCAGTTAGTCTTGCACAGTATTATGGGATCCTCTTTGTGTTCATATGCGCAAGGAAACTACTATGTCTCAGCAGTGCAGAGTAATAGAAGTAGTCCTAAAATGGACTGCACATCATAGATTGCTGATGCTTCCCAAGCCTAAATGATTCAAGCCATACTTGAGCAATTCCTAATTAGCATGGAACCTCCTAGCAGATATCAGTAGGTTGTTCAGGTGCTCTTCTCACAAAGTGTAATGCATGCTTTGGTAACACCCTAGCATGGGGAACTACGCACTTATCATTCTTGTGGTGGTTTGTATATTTGAGCAAATTGATCAATAGCCACGTCTGCCTAATCATCAGAGCACTTGATGCTGCCTAGCAGTTTAATTAATGCTCTATGAAGGAAACTAGGATGTCTATACAAAGATCATATGCAGCGGATAGCCTAAATGCATACGCAATGGAGCTATATTTTCCATGTAACCAACATTGAACGCTCTGCTTCAGAGTGAACCAACTGATTAATGATACTGATAAATGAGCAGTTGTTGAAAGTGGATTCATTTGTTTCTGCATGATCTTCTGTAATAATTTTTCCAACCAACATGGGTCACAGCTGGCGTCATTTTGCTGCTGTGGTTTGTGCAGAGCTCTACTGATGTAGTTTTGAGTATGGACTATCAGTAACAGATCCTAACTCAATTACATTACTGAGAAGAAAAATGGTTGTTTCTGCCGAGGTCACAACGGCGTCGGAAGGAAGAAATTAAGAAACAACAAAATCGGTAAACAAAATAGAGCACAAAAGCTACAAAGGTAGAAAATTCATGGCATCACATGCTTATTCAAGTATACTCTTAGCAAGAGAGATCCATGCACATGTGGTTAAACCAACTTGCGAGTTTTCTTAATGTTATATTTTTAACATGCTAGCAGGAAAGTTAAACATCCGTAATTCTCTGAGCTCTACAGAAACTCAGAGTAACATTTTTTGTAATAAGGAAACAAAGTTCTATTCCATCAAAAAAAAGGAAACAAAGTTCTAGCCCCTACCATCTGTGGATGGTACACAGCTGACAGTTGGAATACAAAAGCCATCATAACGCTTGAGCATGCGAAAAAGAGTTCAACCCAGCTAGAGAGCGAAACAAAAGAATCCATATCTGATGCTAAATGTCACTCATGAATAAACAGAAAGTATTGTTCGTCGATCTTTGCAATCTCAGGTATACAACGCCTACATGCATTGCCACTACACAGTCACAGAGACACAGAGCGATAGTGGAGGCACCATAATTAGGAACATTAAATTTAGCTGTCCACTGCTTAATAAGGAATCCGAGTCATCGAGCTGAATGAGCAGCCGCTTAATTAGGAGATGAATCATATGGCTTCTTCTGCTCATGCCAAAGAATCCAATGTGCGGGTGCTCTATGCCTGTGCCACTCCACAGAACGAACATTCAGCATCGTTAGTTGGAGTTCCAAAGCTACTACAAATTCGATCCTGCTGCCCCTAATCCTTTTATCTAGTCCTACATAAAATCCATAGCTTTTTCATTCTTTCCAGGGACGTTCATGCTAGCAAATCTTGATCACTCAGCTCTCTGGTTTTTGATGCCCAACTTCTGTGCCCGTGGCCTACTAGCTAGACTCTGAATCTCCATGTTGGGCATGCAGCCAGCTTTATATATAGAAGAAACATACCCATTTTGCCCAAATCAGTCATCTCTGTGCTTATATATCGATCATAGTAGCTACCATAACACAGAAAGAAATAGGGCCTGCCGGTTCCTAAATCAAAGGGGCAGTGTTGTTATTGAGAACACTGTCGGGCTTTGAACAACTGACAGTATTGAGAGAAATAACATTTTCGGGACACATTGAGCCAACATTTTCGAGATACATTTTCGGGATACATTGAGCGGAGTGACAACACTGTCGGTTTGCAGTTGGTCAGTATTTAAAATGTATCATTTATAATGTTAACCACTCAAAATGTACAATATCAGAGCACATAACATTCACTACTTTATGAAAAGGACGATTTTCTTAATAGGATGTTACCCAAGGTGTATGGTCTAACTGTCATATATACTAGACCTTCCTTGTAACCAAAAATATTGATGTTTTTGCTCCATAGTGGAACAACTATAATAATGATTTCTGATAACCTAGCTACGATTTGATCTAATATAGAGGAACAATAAGCTATTCCATAGCTGAGTAGTCTTTCGTTGTCTCAAAGCCATGTAGTTTGCGGCAATGTCAAAACAGTCATTTGGATTTAGGGCCTTGTCAAGGTTGATAGTTTGTGCTATATCCAGCACACCATTGTCACCATTGGCACCACTCAGTCTTCAAACAACCAGCAGTGTTGCACTGGTACGGAGCAAAGCACCCAAAGCGTCTTGATTTGCCAGTGCTAACGGGCCGGAAGTCCACATGCTTCATTTGTTGATGATGTGCCAGATTATATCATAAGTACAGTAGAGGAGGATGTCAAAATGATGACCTTAAACCGACATGTACTTCATCACAAAGTGGAACCCAGAGCAAAATGCATTCATGGGCTGTGTTCACCACAAGATCATCACACTCTGCTTCGGTGCTTTATGAATACAGACAGTCCATTTGGCTGAAAGCAACGAGAATTGAGATCAGTTCATGATTCTAGACATCTGGCGCTGTTTGGCAGTGTGCAGTGTTTGCCTCACCACTACAAGTTGCTGTTGTTCTTGTGGTGAATTTCGAAGCCAGTAGGTCTCTGCCTGGCAGAGCAACTGAAGTAGACCTAATTGACTGGCCACCGTACATTACTGATGCTTCCCAAGCCTAAATGATTTAAAACCCATGTTACCATGCTTTATCAATTCCAAGCTAGCTACCACGTATCCTGCTAGCAGAGATCAGTATCTCGTTGATGTGCTCTCAGTTCTCACGTGATGCATCTAGAACTACATATACGTACTACTAGTTGTTGAGTTTGTGAGGTATCAGCCAACTTATAATTTATAGGCATGCTTGCCTAGATCAATGATCAAGAGAACAAGCCATTTATAGTGCTATAACTACTCAAAACGGACAACATCAGTGCAAATAATAACATGCCCAGTGGTTCACTACTTTATGACGAAGAATAATGACTTTGGATGTCACCCAGCAACGTGTATTGCTTAAATGTCATGTACACTGGAGCTATATTATGTGCAGCCAGTATTGAATTCTCCGGCCGCTTCAGAATGGATGTCAAGATATATAATAAGTGCTACTAACGATCTCTCGCAGAGCCAACAGTGTGCAGGGCTAACTTCATTGCTACCTAAACTTATTCGTTGTCATGGGTGATACAACATTTTATTCGAAATGTCTTGATCTTAAAATATTTTGAGGTAACATATGAGGCAATAGGCTCTTCCGTAGCTGAGTAGCCTTTAATTTCCTTGTCACAATTGTGGAGTTCATGTTTTCATTTTGCAATTCCTAAGCTCAATGTACATAATCCTACGTTTGCATGCTAATTGTATGTTCAATCTCTGCCTGGATGATCCCTAACATGAATCCTATATATCTTACTTCAATAGGCCGATTGAGTGCACCAGCTTAGTTCATATCAAAAAATGAACCTGGAGTTTTGACTGATAACTATAATGAGCAGTTGATGAGACTGGATCCGTTTCTTGCTATGGTTTGGCGACTGATAGTCCGTTGCTAATTATATCTTTTTGACCAACATCAAGTAGAGCTTTTTGTTAGAAAATTGAATATATTGATATCCCAGCCTCTGCATCAAACTGATAGTCCGTAATCTTCTGCATAAACTTTGCTACACTCTTATATCCTTAAATTTCTCTTGAGAAAACTCGTATACATAAATAACTATATGGATCAGAGACGATTTCATGACAAAGTCCAAAATGGGATGCGATGTGTGCCACCGAAATTGCCATATACCACGGTGACGGAGGGCACAGGAAAGATCAAAGCCCGCCCCTGCTGTCACCATTGACTGAGGTGGTAAATGTTCATCGAGATGGCAGAGTGGTCATCAAGATAGCCCCATGGTGCCTACATGAGCTAGATCAACCAGTTGTTGTCCAGAAATATCTGGATCTCGGTGTTCTTGTGGACACCCTTCCCTAAAAATGCGGAGATGGAATAGTGGCAGTGGGCGATAGAAAATTCCTAATGCCTCCAAGTCCTGTACCTATATTCCAAATAACACGAGAACTTGGATAATTAACATTGCCCTTCGACCAATTGCAGCTCCTCTAGAGATCTCTCACACATAATCTAACACTTTGCCTGTCTTCGGTTTGCTTCTTTATATAGACTACTTGTATCAGTCTTCTGCTTTATAGGCTCACACACCACTCTAAGGTACTCCACCTACCTCAGGTACATCAAAATAACTGAATTTAATTATGAAAAAGTAAAAAAAATAAATAATTTTGATAAATTCCGGTGTGGAAAATAAAGGTCATCTCGACCTGGGTCCCTAAGCTGCACCCATGTTCATGTCTGTTGCACACTCCTCGTGGTCTCTCTGTCTCGCGACTTTTACAAAAGGAACACTCGCATGCCCAAACGCCTCACCATCGGTTCCTTGGTCGTTGATAACCCCCGCCTGCACGCCAGCTATGGGCATCATGACAGCATGTAGACGCTGCTGTCTGCTTTCGGCATGCTGTACACGGCATTGTGGGACTTCAGTGGTAGGGCTCCTTGGCTCGTGCAAGGTAGCCATGTGCACATGTTGTCTTGCAAAGGTGTTGTGCGGTCTATAGCTTGACCAAGCGCCCGAGCTGCTCAGATCGTGCATGGTGGCCATTGCTTCTTGGGCAGGTATTTTGCAGCATCAATATTGCTGCTGCCCTCCAAGACAGTGATGCCGTGGATGTTGTCAAGCTTATGATCCAATGGGAAACCACTTCAGCACTACTCTGTTTCTAATGCTTCGTCTATGAGTATTTTTCAGAAAAAATGTTATGGCTCTTGGTGTAAGTTTTGTGACTTGCGCCATATCTAATTATAGTGAATCAATCCCGGTTGACATTCGTGTTGATGTGCAGGCTGAAACCTGGGAGGCTAAATTATTTTCTCTGATATTTGCTGACTAATGTGTTTGTGTCTTGTGTTTTTTTTCATGTACTGCTACTTTGAAGTTACATGAAGCGTTGCAGTTTGAATTGGGCAGCATTGCTTTCTCAAATTCCGCCATTGAATTGACACAGCCATGTGCTGTCACTAGTAACGAAATGATTTTGCAAGCACTTGGAGAATCTTTTCCGTGGCGTGGCACTTTTTTTTGCCCGTCACGGAAACCACCCCGCCACGCCCTTTTTTTTTTTGGCGTGGCGTTTTTTTGCCCGTCACGGGAAAGATTTTTCGCGTGGCGGGCACCTTAACATGCACGCCACGCAAAATAAAATCTTTTGCGTGGCGGGCGTGTTAAGATGCCCGCCACGCAAAAAACTTTCCTGTGGCGGGCATCTAAAAGGCCCGCCACGAAAAGAAAGCGCCTAACCGGCTGTGTCGGGGCCCGATAACGATATGTGGTATATATACAGCACTTGAAACCCTAGCTCTCCCTCATCCACTCCCACCCCTCAGACACACGCGCCTCTCTCGCTCCCACCACCGCGAGACGAAACTCCTCGACACACACGCGCGACGCGCCCCTCCCGCTCCCACCACCGGCGCCTCCTCCTCCCACCGCCGCCCCTCTCCTTCCCAAAGCCCCCTCCTCTTCTCTTCCCCTCCTCGGCCACCACCGACGGCTCGCGGCGCGGGCGAGCCACGGCGAAAGCCTTGGCGATCGGCGGGCGGCGGGCGCGGGCGATCTTCCGGCGGTCGGGCGAGCCGGGCTCCCGTGATCGCGACGGCGGGCGCCCATCGCCCCTCTTCGGGCGGATGAGCCGGTGCGGCTCCTCTCCTCGGCGGCGAAGGGGACCCGGCCGGATCGACCTGCTCGGGCGATCAGCGGCCACGGGCGGATCCGGCGAGGTGGCGGCGGCCACGCATCCGGGCAGGGGGCGGCGGCTCCGGCGTTCCAGTGGAGGTGGCGCTCCACCGCAGCGGTGGCGGACAAGCAGGGCGGATCCGCCCGTCCTCCTCCACGGCGCGATCGACGCCGGATCGACGACGGCGAAGGACAGCGGATCGACGACGGCGGCGGGGACGGCGGATCGATGACGGGCGGCGGATCGGCGCGCGGCGATCGAACCCTAGATGCCGCACTGGGCTTGGTGTCGGGCCCGTATGGGCCCGGTGCCGGGCTCGTGCTTTTTATTTATTTTTTATTAACCGCGGGCGGGCATGGCGTCTCGCCACGGATAACGGCGCGATTTTTCCGTGACCGGTTGGTTGCGGCGCCCTGTGCCCGCCATGGATAATTTTTTGACCGCCACAAAAAAAGATTTCGGTACTAGTGTGTGTACTGACAAGACTCAATAATTTTTCTTTTTGTCTTCTGTAGTTGTTGCTTTCAGAGAAAAGTCTCTGGCCTTCAGTGTTGAAGCTGCTGATGTTGACATCAGAGAGCCGTTTTTTGGCTAAAAAAAAAAAAAAAAAATAAAACAGTAAAAAAGGTCTAGTTTCTTCAATTGCAAGTTATCCAATGTAATATTCATTCTTGATCTGTTTTCAATCAAATAGCAACACAATGGTACCATATAGTATGTTCACAACATTGACTAGAGGATTGGATCTTCTTAGCAATACAATTATTCTACACCACACTATCCATGCTGCTAATCATCTCTAATTTTCATGCTATGAAAGCATGAGATAGAGTTCTATAACTGTTAACTCAGTATCTAGAAAATAAATTTTCTGACACATCCCAAGCCTATATATCCTTAGTGCGACAACGCTCCAAACAAGCACGCACCGCAGAACACTTGGAAAATTGATCCATGGTGCCGGGTTGCACATATATGTCTGCATTGGTATTTGTAGTCTATAGCTACAATTTGTCAGCTGCACTGCCACACTACTTCAATTCAAGGATCACACATTCTCTTGTAAATAGTGAGTAATGCCTGAGGTAATCTGCACTAGTACCGAAATTAATGATTTTTGCGTGATGCTCCAAAATATTTTCCGTGGTGGGCACAATTTTTGCCCGTCACGGAAAATATCACCGCTCCGATCTAGTTTTATTTTCCGTGGCGGGCATTTTGCCCATCACGGAAAATAGATTTTACGTGGCGGGCATCTTAAAATCGCCCCGCCACACAAAAATACACCCATTTTACGGGCGGTCACATTAGAAAGGCTGTCACCTAAAAACCGAGGCCCACGACTAAGCCCGGTCGGACTTCTTATCGGGCCATGTATATATGGCTTCTAGGGTTTTCTGCGCCCCCATACCTCATTCTCGAGCGGCCCTCTTCTCCCCTTCACGCGAAACCAGCCCCGACCGCGACTCCTCCACGAAACCGCGCCTCTCCCCTCACGCGAAACCACGCCGGCCCCCTCTCCTTCCTCTCTTTACTCCCTCACCGAAGCGCGCTCCCTCCTCCCCTCCTCCCTCTCCTTTCTCTCCCAGCCGTGAGCCGACATAGTGACGACGCAGGATCCACATCGGGCGGCAGATGGACACGCTGGCGCCGGATTCACGGCGCTGGCGGCGCTAGGACGTGCAGCATGGCGCGGGATCTCTCGGCTACGACGGGCGCGAAAGCGAGGCGGCGGGTTGTGCAGATCCGCTTCCCTCCTCATCACCGGGCGGCGGATCCGCAAAGCGTCTCTCACACCCGACGGATCCGCGACAAAGAACATCCACCGCATTCAGATTAAGCGCGGCACTTTCATCCTCCACGGATCCGCGACGAGCACTTCCTCCACGGATCCGCCGGGCGGCGGTTCCCGTGGCGGCGTTCGCGTTACCGCGGGCGGATCGGCGGCGCGCGATGGAGCGAAGCCACCATGGCGGCTCCAGCCCCTCCGGGCGCGGCAAAAGCGGATCCATCGCCGGGCGCTACAACTTCCGCGCGTGGCGGCGCTGATTAGCTTCGCCCGGCGGGCGGCGGGTGCTCCGCGGGCGCGGCAAGGGCATCGCAACCCTAGATGGGCTTGACGGGCCCGTGATGGGCTCGGCGGGCCTGTCTAGGGTTTTTTATTTTATTTTTATTTTTTGGCGGGCGGCATCCCTAGTCCGCCCGCCACGCAAAATCATTAAGCGTGGCGGGCATCAGAGCCCGCCACGGTTAATCGCGATTAACCGCGGACTTTTGGTTGGTGACGGTACCGTGCTCGCCACGCAAAACCAAAAACGACCGCCACGGAAAACGCTTTTAGGTACTAGTGCTGGCTACAGGCAGAATATAAAAAAAATGTGTACAGTAAAGCAAGTCAACTTTTAACTTGTACAACACTGCATTATTACCCTTAACTCCGATCCAGATGTGCTTCAACAAGGCTTCAAAGACAAACATATATGTCCCTAATAATTTCTTTAACACGTCACTTTCTAGCCATGCTTCCAATGAAGTATCACTGAGTAGAGCATCGATGCATGCAAGGTCAAGGAGACGACAGACTACAGGTGCAAGCGAAGTTAAGCATGAAATCTCTGAACTAGAGAGGGCACCTAGATGTATGGTCATATGGATCGGTGTCCTCCCGCCTCGGACGCCATACGAATGCACACTCAAGCCATTTTTGGACCTAAAATGAAATCTCAATGTCGAGAAGATGTAAAATCTCACATTTTATGACATTGTTTAATTAAATATATGATTTGAACAAACTCAAGATATGAACAAATAGGAAACAAACATATGATTTGACCTTAACTAGAATGACCAAGTCTGACAGTGCCAAACCTAACCCTTCTAGCTTATTTGCCCTGGCCATGCACCCAGAAAACTAAGATTTGTAATGTGGATGGACTCTATATCAAATTTACAAGTATTTGTGGAATTATAATGTAAATTATTGCACAAAGAATGTTGAATGAGAACTTTCTCTTCTTCACTTGGAATTGCACAGCCTCAAAAAGTGAGATACTAGCACACCAGGCGAGGCAGTGCAGAGACTGGGTGAGAAACTAGGAAAATATGTAGAAGTATGACAAACCAGAGAAGTCACTAACGAGAAGAGGATGAACCCATCAACTTGATAGTGCTTGGATATACTGTTTTCCACTACTGCAGTCGTAAGAAAGAGCACTGAAGCAGCAGCTAAATTCCAAATGCCTCCCAATCTCATAAGCACCCGCATTTTCCACTACAGGAAACCGCGTCTTTTGCCGAGTGCGAAGAGGTTCGCCGAAAGTGGCAAAAGCCGCGACTCGACAACGAACACCTTTTTGCCGAGTGCCAATCTCAAGACTCGGCAAAACCGTCTTTTTGCCGAGTGCCTAGCCGTCGGCGAAGCACAGCACTCGGAAAATAATACTTTTTGCCGGTGTGCCCGGCCGTCGCAAAAAATAATACACTTCGGCGAAGGATAACAGGGACCAAGCGGGCCGGCTCTCCGTCACCTTTGCCGAGTGTCTCGTTGCTAGGCACTTTCGGCAAAGCCAGCGACGCTTTTTTGCGAGTGCCGGGCTTCCAGCACTCGGCAAATTCTCTCTTTGCCGAGTGCCACATAGGCACTCGACAAACCGTTAATTTTTTTTTTTTTTTTCGTCCCATATTTTTTGTGTGCCATTAGTACCCTAATTACATGTCATATTCACAATTTGGGAGAATTTCCGCTGTTTTGCTATATTTCATGAATTATTTTTATTTTCTTGCATTTTCTTGGCGACTCCAAATTTGAGCTGCGAGGTACATGAAATAATGGACTGTGTTCATTCAAAAATGTTATTCACCATGTTTTGGCATATGTTTAGGCTAAATCGAGGGACTTCGCCTGAAATTTGCCGGAACATTTATTTTGGGAACATAGCCTTCCAACGAAAACAAATCCTTTCTTGGAAAGGTGTTTTTAAAATCCTATAAATTCCATCGCGATCGTTTAAAACCCGCACATCTCCACACTTGGAGATGTCCGGGTTTTAGCCATCCGACGCCACAACTTGCTGGAAAACTTTTTCAAATTTTTTCCACAAGCCTCCCATGAGATGACAAGACACCACGCCAAGTTTTCGTGAATTTTAAACTTCGTTTGGAATTTATAGATTTTAAAAACACCTTTCCCGACGTGACTCGCCATGTTCCGCACATAAATGTTCGAAATTTCAAAGTAGTCCCCCGGATTTAGCCTAAACATATGCCAAACAACGTGAATAACATTTTTTGAATGACCACATCCATTATTTCATGTACCGCAGTTCAAATTTGAGTCGCCAAGAAAATGCAAGAAAATAAAAATAAATCATGAAATATAGCAAAACAAGCGTGAAATTCTCCCAAATTCGAACATGACATGTAATTAGTGTCCCAACGCAGAAAAAAAAAAAAAATGGGACGATATTCAAATGATGGTGTGTTCATGGAGGTTCCCTTGCCCAACATGCAAGGCAGGTGTGCGATTCACCCTAGCTTCTCCAAGGGTGGCAAGTATTCCTCGTTTGACAAACATCGCCAATTCTTGCCCGAGAACCATGAATTCGAGACTAGACAAAAAGCACTTCACGAAAGGTATTCAAGTCACCGATCCCATCCCAAAGTTTATGACCGGTGAAGAGGTCCTTGCCGAAGCTAGTCGGGTCTCAAAATCGATGAAAAGAAAGGTGGTTTTGTTGGATATGGTCGGACACACATGTGGACTTATATATCGGGCTTGACTAATCTCCCCTACTACAAGGATCTTCTTCTTCCACACAACATCGATGTAATGCACACGAGAAAAGAATATCTACGAGGCACTCTTCGCAACATCCATGGACCTTTCGAAGTCAAAGGACAACGTTAAAGCTAGACTTGACATAGAGATCTTTGTGGCGATAGACCAAAGCTAGTGATAGAGACCCCTAGCCCCGGGAGGAGATGGAAAAGGGCCCGGCCGACTACATCATCAAAAGGGCCGATAGGAAGGAAGTGCTCTGATGGATGAAGATGTTATCGTCACGATGGGTATGCGGCGAACCGAAAGTAGGGGAGTGAACTTGCAAACTATGAAAGTCCTGGGGATGAAGAGTCATGACTTCCACATATGGATTGAGCGGATCCTTCCTCGCGATGACTCGGGGATACCTCCCCGAACCGGTGTGGCGGCGCCCCGGCAGAGTTGAGCTTTTCTTCCCGGCTTTGTGTTAAGGAGTTATCTCGGGATGCGACATTGCCGACCGGAGCGTCTTCGCACACTTGCGTTGATCCGCAAGTTAGAGATGATATTTCCACCAGGGCTTCTTCTCGTCCATGTAACACCTGATTTTGCACCTGCCCAGCGAGGCACGGTTGGGGGCCCGTGCGGTTCCGTTGGTGCTATCCAATTGAGAGGGCTCTCAAGGTACTTCGGAGAAAAATGCGGGGAATAAAGCCGTAATTGAGCCTTCCGTGGCGTAGGCATACATTCCGAGGAGGTGTCGACCTTCACACGCGCGTACTATCTTGAGAAACTTCCGAGCGTCCACAATCCTACCCCTCGTTAACGCCGAGGAGAGTTCATCGAACCTTAGCCTTTTCGGAGGGCAAGTCGGAAGAGGAAGCGCAGCCTACCCACAAGCACTTGTCCTTTGATGAGTGGCGCACTATCATGCTCTATGTGTTGTTGAACCTTGTAAACCGCTCCTTATCGCCATAAGTTCTCAATGAGCTTGTTCCACACCTCGGCCTCCACCTATCGACCCTAAACCTCTAGCCTTGTTTTTTTCGGGAATTTATTGGTCAACTTTGGAGGGAATGGGGCTCCTACCTTGCAACAAGAAGACAATCTTCTAAAAAAATGGGAAACCCGATTTTATTTCCCGGTTACGCTCAAAGGTACCATCCAACTAACCTCGTTCGGCTTTGATATTCCACTTTGGTCCTAGTAACATATAATGTAACGATCTATGTGGCCCGACCTTGCGTGCCCGCACAAATGCCGATATGTGCGAAGATTTAAAACAGTGGGCAATGGCTTCCCGTAGGGTCAACTCGTTCACCGTTTATGATGTGAATGGCTATCGGTTTCGCGAGAAGCTACGAGGAGAGTCGGCCCAACGAGGAAAACAACGTGCACCGGAGTTAAATGACGCCCGGCTTGGATAAGAAGGACTATTACGGCATAGTCGAAGAAATATATGAGCTCAACTTCGGGGTCCTAAAGAGCTCAAGCTAGTGGTATTCAAATGCCATTGGTTCGATCCCGATGACACGAAAGTGGACCCTACGATTGGGCAAGTCGAAATTCTGTGATTCCGTGATATGGAGGAGAGGATGTCTATATTGTGGCTAATATACACGCCACACAAGTTTATTACCTCCCATGGGCGTGCCAAAAAAACACGCTGACCTTGCGGGTTGGTACCTTGTGCGGCGGGTATCGCCAGCCGCAAAGCGCCGTTCGAACGATGATGATTACAACCCCGACCCAAACACTCAAGAGTTCTATCAACCTGAGGGGCTAGAAGGACGTTTGGAGATAGACATTCTTTTCGCTGATGGGCATGGAAGTAGACAACGCCATCGATGAGGACGAGGGTGATGAGGTGCGAGGATGCTAAGGACCCGCAAATTCTTGAACGATGGAGGCCGGTGCGCGAAAAGGAGCGTGGAGGGCGATGCACTTGCCGAGGGCGATCTGAGATGATGAGGGTGATGACATTGATGATTACAATAGTGGTAGCGATAGTGATGACTACATCCCGGCCTTTAGGCATTCGGGAGATAATTTCTAAATCATGTAATACTATTTTGTTATTATTGTTACCTTTCAATTATATTTCGTTCATTTTGCAATACTAATTGGTTTTACTATTTGTTTTTGCAGGGACTCGACAAAATGCGGGAGGAAGGCGGCAACGCCGACAGGAAAGTCGGTCCCGCCACGCGAGACCCCTCACCCTCCCCTGTGCCGACGAGGAGGAGGCCGACGAGGAGGAGGAGGTCGACGAGGCAGCACCGACGGGTGGGAGACGCCGAGGCGCGGCCGACGCCGTCCCGCCCACGAGGAGGCTTGACTTTGTGTCGCCGTCGGACCGTAAATGGGGCCGGCTGGTCGGGCCAGCCGGGCCGCCGCCGGGCCAGCCCTCGCCGGGCCACACCGCTCGCACTCGACTCAGCCGGTTGGCGAGACACACCGCCCACATCGCCCTCCTCGAGTGCCGCCAAGGTCTACCAGCCAAAGGCCTCGAGCCTCCCATAGCCGATCCTTTCACCGCCGCCGTGATTCGACCCAACGGTGAAAAGTAAGTAGCCATTGATATTTTCACTACTTCTTCATATGACATGTTGAAAATCGAACTTCAAACTAACAATTTGTCTTAATGCCTCGTGGCAAAGAATCGGAAGATTGTAAGCGGAGGGGCAAAGGCGGCGCCATATCAATGGCATCGAGAGCTGCCGATTAGAGAGAACTACCCGGCCTGGTGGACCCTCGGGGAACAACGTGAGGGAGGTTCCCCCGACGTGGGACCACTTCGTCGGCGCGTGAAGCGGGGCGGACTTGCCGGGGAGATCAAGACGGACTTTTGGGTGAGTGTGTATGCGGGATTACTTCCACGTCGTTTGAATACTATGTTTCTTAAATAATTGAATGATACATGTTTTTACGTATGCAGAACTACTTCACGTGCGAGGCGGGAAGGAGGAGGAGGTCGCTAGAGTGCAGATGTGGTCCGCCGAGAACGACTCAAGGACCTGTACCACGAGGCGCCAGTGTTTCTTGCATCACCTCCTACAACGCCGACGTGCTTGGCAAGGTGGTGAAGAAGAACGAAGCAAGGGAGATGATGCTCCGAGGGAGACCGACCTCACCGGGGGAGCAAGTACATCCAGTTCGTAGAACGCATTTATTCAGATTTCTTCAATAAAAAACGGACTTCCATTAATCCTCTCGCTATGTCATGCGATGTGTCCGGAGTGGGGCGGCAAAGTACAAGGACTGTTGGGGAGGCCATTGTGGACAAGTGGCTCTTGGACGAGACGACGAGTACAAGAGACTCCATCGGAGGTGTCGCCTCGGAGATGCAAGGCGCTCCACACCACCAAGGCGGCGTGCCTCCCGGTGTATATGGATAGATGGGTACGATTGTGTTGATATTTTTATTTAAGCGCTCAAATCTCTTCACTTAACCATCTCGTGTTCTCCTCGATCGGCCTTCGATGGAAACGAGGGGGAGGTCACAGTACGCTGGGTGGGCCTTGACTCACGCCGCAGGGCGACCGACCCGCCAACGCCTACGACCCGGCGAAGGGGCCCGAGGCGCATAAAGAACGCAAAGAACGCGTCCACCCCAAGCTTACCCAAGACGCCGAGGCGCCAAAGCCGCCTATGGGGAGGACTCGATCCACCACCGCGCTACCGACACGTACCGGTGATGAGGTTGGGGGAGGCAAAAGACGGCCGGGTTCCGATGGCCACCGCGATCAATCTCGCCCCTCTCGTTGACAAAATAGGTGATTCGCTCATGAGAGCACGACCCTCCACCGACATCCCCATAGCACCTCGGCAAATAGCCCATGCGCACGATGCAGTAGTGTATTTCAGTTTCATCGGCCGCTCACCGGTTTTTACACATTTTCGCTACCTATGCATTGTTTCAATGTTACGTTGTAATATTGCAGGTGTCCGGATGGCAGCCGAGGCCGTGCAGCGCCCGTGCGGAAGAGTTTATGTCAGCAGCGCCCAGCAGAGGCCCATCGGCGGGAGTTGGAGGCAATCACGCAACACAGGCGCTACCGCAGCCGTGGCGAAGCTACTTCCTGTGGCCTCCATCCCGGTGCGACCCCCGCCTCCCATGTCTCCCCCTCGGGCCGCTCGCCTCCACCCCGCGCTTCCCGTTCCTCCTCGTGGAGCGTACTCCGGTGAGTATATGTTGTTGTTCATTTATTTGGCATGTGCGGCTCACTGCGGTACTAATGAGATCGCCTCACACTTGTGCAGCCACGGTCGGCGGGATCGAACCCGACTCCTCCGGTGGCCCTTCTCCACCCCATCCAAATTTATCCGGGCCGGCCCGATCGCACAAGACACGTGGCCGGTGGCGTTCTCCTCCCGCGCAGCCAGCCCACACCACGGGCTTCCACACGCCCCCTCCACGGGGCGGGTGGATCGCCCCGTCGGCGCCCAGCAAAGACGGGTGGTATCCGGGGCAAGGTGAGGGCTCTTCGCGACCGAGGAGGCCACGGTTCGAGGCCGTCAAGTTGAGGTGGTGGTGATGGATTTATTTTAGATGTTGGATATGTTGCACCGCGGACGGATCTCGTTTCGATGTTGGACATGTTAGATTCCGTTTGGTTGTTGGACATGTTGGATTTTGTGGTATTTGTGGATTATATATGTGAATTTGTGGTATTTGTGGATTATATATGTGAATTTGTGAGATATGTGGATTATATATGTGAATCGGTGATCTATGTGGTTTTATGATGTATATATGAATGTTTATGGTATATGTATATGTTGATTTGCGGCAACAAGCAATAGAAACAAAAAAAAAAATGAAATTCCCAGCTTTGCCGAGGTGCCAAAGACTGCAAAGCCGGGTAACCTCGCAGGAAAAATGGTAGGTTTGCCGAGTGCAAAAGGTGGCACTCGGCAAAATGACCATAACTTTGCCGAGTGCCTCTGTGACAAAGACTCGGCAAAGTCTATTTGTTTTTTCGTAAAATCAATAATTTGCCGAGTGCCAACATCCGGCACTCGGCAAAGATTTAAAATATTCAAATCTTTGCCGAGTGCGGGACGTTTGGCACTCGCAAAGCCCCTTCCATATTTAACGGTCGACGTCGGGTTCGCCGAAAGTGCCGACCGCGACACTTTCGGCGAACTCTTCGCCCGACTCGCAGTATTTTGGCACTCGGCGAAGATGGCTTCGCCCGAGTAAATCTTCGCCGAAGTGCGGTCGCCGAGGCGGCACTCGGGCCAAGCCTTCGCCGAAGTGCTTCTAAGCATTTGCCGAGTGCGGCGCCAAGACTCGGCAAAAGACGACGCGTCTCCTGTAGTGTTCTAAAACAATGAAAACGCTGACAAATTAAAATTTCCCTCAGACCAGTTGTGGCTCATATTGAGATCTCACTGACCTATCACTTTGCCCATCTATTCGGCTGCATCACTTTTTATATATAAAGCCTAGCAATGACTCATACTTTATTTATCAATCTTCTCCGTAGGCTAACTCACCCAATTTAAGGTACTGAAAATGCCTCAATTAAATAATAGTCCTTGAATTTTAATTGCCAATGATTCCTGCACATGCTCCCAATTAATCTTGTCCCTCACACATTGTCCTTATCCCAAGTGGTGTCGACATTCGTATTCGTTGCACACTCTTGCTCTCGGGGCAATGATCTCTCCTATCTGTTGTCGCACAAGATATGGGAGCGTTGCCATTCGTGTTCACCTAGCATAAAAAAAAGTTATTGTACGCCAGTATATAGTATAGCACCAGAAATTTGACTATCGAACAATAGAATGGTCATGATACGACCTCTTTGTGTATAATTTGAACAATAAAATTGTCATGACACGAGTTTCGGTCTTTTATTTGTACAGTTATGATTCCCTGATACAACAGCCACAGGGCCCAGTCCACGGTGTTCTGAAGTGCTGCTTGCACATGATGTAGGTTTCAATCCGTCTTTTGACATCCAGGGAACGCACAGGCTTTAGTTTTCTCCCCAATACAGATCTGTCATAGCAGAGTGGACAAGTGATCGATCTTAGTAAATTTCTCCTTCACCCCACTTCCCTTCAATTTCTCCAGCTCATGGACCTCCACAGAGAAAATCAATGGTTCATAAATCATAACGAATGTGTCAGGCATGTCACCGCTGTTCCAAAAGCACAACCTACAATCCCAATTCCTCCAATTCCTAGTACGCTCACTCTTGGGAACTTCCTCTCGCGTGAAGAGTGGGGACACTTCTGGGTTGGGTTGTGGCTACACACCCCACACCCCACCATAGGCTGAAGAACATGCTCCTTGTCAAGGACACACGGCCATATATATAGGACTCAAGCTTATATGACTGCAGGTGATGCTGTGCGCGCTGCCTTTGGCTGCTGCCTCACAACTTCATTATTTATTATGTAATTGTCCTCCATGGACTATGGATACTGCCAACATATACAGTGGCATGTGTTTTCAGGATTGTACGTTTAGGCTTCACCGCTTCACACAGGGGCAAATAAATTATTCTAACTAGAAGTTAGTGAATGTAAATCAACATATTTAAGGAATGAATTATTATAGGTCTGTTCAAATAAACAAGTGATTATATATATACATCGTTTTATACAAGGACACACGGCCATATATATAGGACTCGTTCTATATATACACTTATGGGACGTGTTCTTACATGTCTGTTGAGGACGAATTGATGCGCTTTTGGGAGTATATTCCTAACTAGCATGTGCTCAATGATGATTTCTTTATGCGCTGATTCGCCAAGCTCTTTTCGCTGGATTGGTAAACTTCTTCATATCAGTAGGCATCAATAGGCATTTGTCTTCCTTGGGAAGGACATTTTCTAGCAGACACACTCGAACTAGTATTGACTAACCTTATCAAACATTTAAAACACCGCCATGTTTAGTCCAAATCGTGTTATGCTTCATGAAACCTTAACAAACCGTTTAAATGCTCCAAAAAGCTTTGTTGCTGAAGAGGAACAGAGGATGCAACTGTATGATGGAAGAATCAAAGCAAGTGTATGCTTCAAGGAATACGTGTCCCCTGAGGCTGGAAGTGTCCCCTTTCTTCCATTCTGAGCACTGGAAAAGTTGGCCCCTCTCGTGCTGCAATCATCCATGACCTGTGATTGGAGATGAATTCGTGTACGTGCAGTAAGTCAATATCATGGAAAAGCTTAAAATCCCAATGCTTCCAATTCTAGACTACCCTGCACAGCACCCATTGAACTTGCTCAAGTGAAGACCAGAGACACTTCTAGCTGGCTACCATGCACCCCACACATCCATCCAAGAACCTGCCCCTCCTGAATTAAGCATCTACATTTGAAGGGCACCCTTATAAGACTGTAAATAAATAGTATAAACACATGGCCTTACCAAATAATATAAATAAACTCGAGCCTTTATGATAGCACGTGTTTTCTGCAATCTGGTCGAAACCCTACAAGTCACAACTTTATCATGTAATTAGAATGTACTCTCTGGACCACTACGGATACATCCATATGAAGTCTGTTTCCTCTCTATATTATACTACTACTGGTGCTTATACGCAGGGGAGGAAGACTAGGGCAAAGAAATGAACTCTGCTTCCTCCTCTAGTATACTACCAGCGTGTGTCTAATAAAACAGAGAGAAATTTAATCTGTTATATTAATACATGAAAATCTAGGATGAATTCCCACGCTAATAAGAAAATGTCTTACACTGTTTGATTTACATGAAAATCACAAAGAGTTACACTGTTTGTCTTACACTGTTATATTAATACATGCAAATCACACGCTAATGGATTAGATTAACTCAAAGAATTCATACCCAATATGATCGATTAACAAATAATTAATCTAGAATAATTAATAACAAAGAAAAAGTAACAACATGATTTCTAAAAAGAGTTTTGTCGTTTCTCCATCTGAGATCATTAATTCAAATTTTGAATGCGAGAAATCTAATGTAATTTTTGTTGGATACATGATTTGAAATTTAAAAGTTGTGTGTGAACCCACTGTTCGCTATGCTCCTCACTGCTGGTGACATTATTGCGAATTATAGTACGCAAAATTGTATTACCCTGCACCAGTTACCAAAAAACGTGACCTTATCACTGCAGCAAACATCATAAGCTTGCATGAAGAAGGGAGCAATGTTGTTTTAGCTTGCTTGTGACATATATAAGATGCATACAAATACAAACCTTTCAACAATGTCGTTTTAGCTCGTTCATATCCCATGATATATATATGCACGAAATCATCCAGCTAACTTCCCTAATCAAATTGTAAATAAGAAAATACTCACCTACACACTAGCATATTTCGCTTAGGCACCAATCAGACGATTAGTTGCATGAAACTCACATCTAACCAGCCGTCTCATCGTATAGAGGAAACATATTCTAGGGTGCTTGTCCCATCAACAAGTCATGGAACTGGTTCCAGAACACAGCAGACCAAAGTGTAATGCAAGCTAATCTATTGAGCTCATATGATTCCACGGTGTCTTTCTTTTCAGCCACTTGTTGTTCGTGACAGGGTGGTTGTTAAATTGCTGACCCCACCCATGCCCTAGAGAAAAGGGCATCACTTTGACAATGGAAATGCAAAGGATTTGCTGATTCCATCGGCTACACATGGGTCAACATCTTGATCGATGGCCTTATTTCCTGATTCCATCCGCTACCTCTTATAGCCATCTACTATAGTCTTCTTCATAAGTTCACATGTCAGATCCATAGAACACGTCACATGGCAGGTGCACATATATAACTATTAGTTTTCTACTGCATCAATGAACTGTGACATAAATATAGTAGTAATTAGGGACATGTACCCTCTATTGTACTACCTGACACTTCTGTTTGGAAATGATTAGAGGTGGACCTATGTGCTTATTAAAATTAAATCAAAAAGCACTTCTAGGTTTTGGTGCTTCAAAATTACAATCTCATCCATATTGTTGTTCTAGCTATTAATTCCAAAGATCAGAGGGAGCTCTTTCTATTTATCACACGGTAGCACGAACTAATGGGCATATCAGCCATCGGGCAAGGTTTCTGTACTTTTTGTTTTTAGTTTGATGCTAATTTAGAATAGAGACGGACACCAAAAAAAAAGTAAGGCAGTGGCAGCGTAGGTAGGAAGCAGAGACTTACGCTGCCACTACCTATTAATTTGAAGATTTACATGAGATGATACATTATATTTTATTTCACAAAAAAAGATGATGGACTAAGATGCAACCACTGCCTTAGGTGCCTGACTTACGATTGTAGAGTTGCCACAGCAGACTGGACATATGGATCATTTGGTCTTTTAGCATGAAGCTTAAAGTGGCATTTTGTTGAAGGTATCACGGGCAAAGTCGTGGCTTGGACTCGGACCAATGAGTTTGGGGTAGGCAGCGTAGGTAGGAAGCAGAGACACACAATGGCATCCGAGGACAGGATGTAATTGTTCTATTTCTTTAAAATGTTTGTTACCTGAAACTCTCAGGATCTCTCTATTTATACAAGGCTCATGGCCGGCGTGATTCTGCAGGTGCAGCTGCGTCGAAGAGAGTGAATCATGCCCCGGGTCCACTGATCAGAGTGCTTGTGCGCTGTTCGCGACTCCTGCGTCGTGGCTCGGGTGCTCTAGCTGTAACGGTGACCGCGCCAAGGTTACACTCTGGTTCATCGTTAGCATCACCTTGGTGTGTGCGTGTCGTGTTGCTAACAAAGATGTGGCTAAATTCCCAACACCACTCATGCCTAGTCAAGCAAGCAATTGCTGGACACTAGAAATGCAGAGCAATTTGATGATTGTGCTCTCCACGTTAAAGTTTGCTACCACACATGGATTGTTACTAAGCTCTCGGTGGCCTCATCCTAGTTTTGCTCATACCATCCACTGCCTCTTATATATATAGCAATTGCGTATTTCCACAAGTAATGACAGTAGAACCAAACCGGCCTGTATAAATAAATACATAAATGCATCAACCGTCCTATTGCCCTACAGAATAATAGGACTCGAAACAGTAGTCATGACTTGTGACAGGATTAAGAAGCACGACATATATATATATATATATGTCGATGCCTTGAAGATCATGTGGATCTTAATGCGTAGGGATCTCTTTGTATAATTGTATTGGTCAAACTAGCATCCGTTCAGCATGCATCTAGACATTAATTAAGTTGAAACAATGCAACAAAATATGGGCACATCAACTTGGCCATAGGGTATTGTTTCTACACTTTCAATTCAACGTTAATTTGGAGTAGAAGGGAACATCATCTAACAATATATACATATAGATGATCAACATGAGATAAGAAGGTAAATTTTATTAGCAAACCGAAAGATGATGAACTAAGAACGAACAACATGGTTGAGTTCCACCCTGGGAACGCCCGCACTTTATTTTTTCCTCTCCCTACAACTGCATTAATACGTGGGTGCACTTCTGATTACAGACTGGACATGTGACCAACAGGTGTTCGATCATATATGCACTGCACTTTCAAAGATCCAATATAGTAGTGTAGCAGCACTTTACAAGCTATGGTTACAGTCCATGTAACAGCGCTAGTTACTACACTACCGGTGGATACTGCTGCGCCATGAGTCGGTAATGGTCAATCACATCATTCACATGTTATGTTCAGGACTCGTGCTACTTAGACTTATCATGCTAACAGTGTGTCGTTGTGCTGGAACACCATGTTGAGATGATGGTCAATGAAAGAGACAGCAGAACTAGTGACTTTATTCGCTAAAGTAGCTAGATACCTAGACTGTCTCCATGTGAGATAAAAAGAGGTTGTACTATTAATCATAAAAGGATGAAAATAACATTGCTACCATGTTGGTTCTTGTAAAAGGAACCAACACAACTTTTGTATTCATCGCAACTATAAGACTACTAATAAAATAAGAAAAAAATTCGAACGATTATTAGACTGCCAGCACGCGGACACTCTAATAATGAAAGAATGAAATTGCAGTTGCTGAAGGCGTGTACATCGAGGCTCGGTCCAAGTCACACACACGGGTGCAGCCGGAGGCGTGTACATCTCACGAGCAAGTAGCCACTGAATCGGTAGAGCAGGGTGTGACAGAATGGAAGTGATTCTAAACTGGCATCGTTTCCTAAGAGCGATTCCGGACTGGTATCGAGTAGAGAACGAAGATGTGGTTCAATTCCAGACACCACCCATGCCTAGTAAACCGAGGTGTTGCCAGACATTGGAAACACCCAGCCATCGCACAGGAAGCTACTCCACATGGTACGCTGTCAACGTCTCCATGGTCTCATCCGATACATATATTGGACATGCCACCCGCTGTCTTATATATAGCAGCCACGCTTGTCCATATGTTACGTCCGTACAGCAAAACCGGCTGCCTGTACCACAAACGCATAATAAATTCGATCATCAACCGTCCGTTTTATTATATATGTAAAGGTCGTACATAATTGGACTAGAAACACTAGTCATGATACATGTGTCACAATTAAGTAGCACGATATATATACGCTGATGTCTTTTCCAATGGCTGCTATCATGTATCAAACGAAAAAACAGCTAAGGCTTTAAGCCAAAGAGAGGCCGACGACGCTGACGGGGCCGGACAGAGTATATCTGTCCCGACGAAGAAGGGAGCGTCCTCGGCGCCTGACGGTTCGCACACACACCTCCTTCCGCTGGCCAAGGTCGCGCCGCCGCTGTCCGTGCCTCCTGCCCTGGACTCGTCCCTTGGGATCCGGAGCCGGGAGGACCACTGCCACGCGCTGTGGCGCCTACAGAGTTGCATTGACTGGGTGGGCCGACCTCGCCGCTTGTCCGAGATGACGGCGCCTCTTCTGCGGAAGTGAGACGCACTCGGCGCAGGCACCAACCCCGGGACTTCGTCGATGGACTGGTGGGGAGATGGCACCCAATGAGCTCGCGTTCACGACGCCGCTCCGTGCGACCACCTGCCTCCGACGACGGTCCCTGGGATTGTACCGCCACGCTTTCGTAGCGGTACCGCCTCCACCGGGACCCGGGTCGCTCCTTCTCCACGGTCGCGCGCCATTGATCGGTGGGGCGAACTCGTCCCATCGCGGAGTTTGCGGCCGCCTGGTCAGCCTTCGCCCGGCGTTTCCGTCTCCGGTGCTGCGCCGCAGCTCCTTCACCCGCCCCGTCACGCTGACCTCGCGATCGCACCTATCCTGCCCGGATGTGCTGGCCACGGCTGATGCGCCATCGTCGGATCGCCTACCTCCCACGGAGGCCGCCATCACGTCATTTGTTGACTCCTTCCGCTCCCCCTCGAGCAACCTTTCGTCTCCCTCGCCGCCCTCATCTACGGACTTTCGGGTAGACGATTGGGTCCCTAGGTGAAGCTCCTGCCCGGGCGGCCAATCGGTCTACCGGGACCCGAGGCCAGAGCGGGCGCTGCGCGTCCTGCTCAACAAGTGGGAGGGGCGCCCGACAATGCCGGCTCCTCCACACCCGATGACGCGGTGACCGAGCGGGCTGCTTGGACACCGGGGGACACGCGTCGGACTACAAACGCCCGGGCCGCGGCATCTTCTTCCCGTCGGCGCGGTGCTCGTCGGGGTGCTCGCCCATGTCGCCCGGGCGCCGGTGACCACACCCGCTCGGCCCCACCGCCCGCATTTAGTCGCCTCATTTAGTTTCCTTTACCGTTACACCACTCTAAGCTCCACCGTTGTAGCCGGTGATTTGTGTTAGTGTGCCCCGCCTCGTGTGTTCCCATGCACCTCGCTAGGGAACTCGCGAGGTGTAAGCTTAAACTCCTTTTCCCTTAATGCGAACGGGCCAAAGTGCCCGGTTTTCGAAAAAAAAGCCAAAGAGAGGATGAGCGGTATCAGTGCCGGCCCCGAGAGGTGCAAGCGGGGGCCGTCGCCCGGCCCCCGATTACAAAGGGCCCCATCCCAAGTATGTACTCCCTCCGTTCCACAATACTTGCAATTCTTTGACCCATATAAACTTGTAAAAGGAGGCTCCTTTTACACGCGGCAACAAAGAGAAACAAGGTGATCAAATTTCCGACACCACCCATGCTTAGACAACAAGGCACGACAACTGATATTTGCTAGGAACACAGAGCAGTTAGCTGGGGCTTGTTAGGCTCTCCATGTCATATCATTGCTTGTGCCATCCACTGCCTCTTATAGAGCGGTGAACTGTACTTCTGTTCACAAGGTAACAGGTCCCACCAATCCTTGGAGCAACTGCATGTATGTAATGCGTTAAGCCTTCTCATTATTACTGGGCTCGTACTATATACAACATAAAAGGAAAAGTATATAAGTACCAGTAATCAGGACATGTACTGTATTTAAGCCTTAGGCCATTCAATCGACATAACCCACATGGTTAGCAATGCCAAAAAGGCTATTACGGATAAATTATTTCTACATTGTTCTACTTGGCACACACTACTACAAAATACATTTTTTAGCAATGGAGGTCTTTTTTATGGATGGCTCAATCAAAACCAACCTATAATTTTTTTGTAAAATGAACCAACTTTTGAAATAGACACGGCTGGTAGTTTCAAACGCCTCCACTATCTTTAGATGTAGCTCAGCCGCCTCTAAAAATGGACTTCTAAAGGCTCACAAATTGATTTGTAGAGGCGGTTACATCACTAATAACAGTAGCAAAGTATAATTCATAAGTTGGACAAAGTCGGATGAAGATAAAATTTGCATTAAATTTGTATATCTTGTAGAGGTCTACAACTTTGTATTAAAAAATTTTCATTTGAAATCATCTCGATCTGGCAAATTATATGTGAGGTTCTTGAAATCATTTTGAATCTTATCTTACTATTACTAATTGGAGGCTCCAACGGAGCCACCACGTTAATCCTCACTAGATGCACTAGAAAAAAAAAAAGATAAATCCTCAAAATTCTCACAAAAATTAGAAACATCTGGCCATCGATTTCATGGGCTCTAATCACCACTAATATTAATAGCCATTAGATCTATCTTCTGAAACAAATTACCCACATTTGCCATTATGAAAATCATAAACATTGATATTGCTACTAATTAACGAAAACTCCACGCCTAATAACAGATCGATCTAACCTATCTCTTTCTTCTCTCTCTCTCTCAATTAGCAAGCCCTGCCGCCGCTCACCATCCTGCTATATGCAGCGGCGCTTCCCTCTCCCCCGGTTGAACTCTTGCCTGTGACGGATCGATCATCTTTCTTTGGAGTAGTAGACGGCGCAGTGGCTGCCTTTTCCTTGCCTAATCTCCTATTTAATTTGGTCTAAGGCAGGCATGCATGTTTGGTACATTAGCTAGCAGGAGCAGCATGGCAGATTATCTTGCATGCATATGGTCTCACCGATGACCACTGGTGCAGGACAGGTGCCCATGACAGCCGCAACCAGTGGCGGCGTCCCAATGGAGGAGGGGCCGGGCTGGGTTGCTGTTGCCGCGTCAATCTGCACTTCAGTCCTGAGTAGACGATGGAGAGCTGCACACACGGCACGCCGACAAGCAGCAAATTAATAATCAAAGAAGGCTGGGCTACATGTGCAGAAGATCCATATACGCTGCTGCGTCATGGTCATGGGGGATCTCACCACAGGCCCTATATATAGAAGATAAATGACAATTTCGATGATCTGCCGCCTCTCCACCGCATGATCATACTCCAAGCATCCAGGTCAGATCGAGTTCGTTCAGAGTCAGCAATCACAAGTCTCTCTTTTGACAACCAATTAACCTCTTGCTATAATGTTACTACGTCGATATGCTAACCAAGTAATAGACATTATAGTAGTTGTGTATAGCTTAGCGTGTTGTCATAGGCATCGTATTTGTGTCAAATAAATTTTATTTTAACTTAATAATGAATAGATGATTTATAATGTGAGTAATATCTGTAATTGAACCGCTAAAAACTGTTGTGATTTTTTAATTTGAGGGAGTATAATGTATATACCAGTCTCTATTATATTTGATAGCCATATATTTTTAGATAATGGATAGTTTTACAATCCAGCCTCTACATCCGTGGATGTACACAGCCAATTATTACATCGATCGACAAGCCATAAAAGGCACAATGTCTTCAACAAAGACATAAGAGTCATAACAAACGGAAAAGATTCTTCCACCCTCTATTTGAAATTTCTAAAGCAACCATCTCTAAACGCTTGCTCAAAGACACGAGGGCGTCCTTTATTTGCTCAGTACGCTGTAGCTGGGCCCAGGAACGTAGCCAATAAGCTCCTCTGAAGATAACCTGCATTAGAAAATTAGATCTCGATTTTTTAAAAATCATGTCATTTCGACATCTCCAGATGGCCCAGAGAAGAGCAGCCACACCAACCCAAATCAGAGGCTTAGTTTGTCTATGTTGATTACTAAGCCATGAACCTAACATATGGTTCAGAGACAGGTTGTGTTAGGTCAGAAACATAGAAAATAATCCTCCAAATCATCTTGGCAAAAGGACAGTCAAAAAACAGATGTTGGATAGTTTCATTTTAACATCTACAGCAAAGACTGAAGACGAAAGGGTCATCAAGGAAGTACTTCTGAAGCAATGAATCACTGAAACTGATTCTCTCTTATTTTGTCTATCGAACTTATCTGTTAGCTGTGTTCTGGGCATGTGCATCGTCTCTCAGGCTGTTGGATGTAATCAGTCAAACTTTCTGCCCCTAGCATCCAGGTTTGCTGGCTCAAGCTAGCTGGTAGATTCTGGAAGTTAGTCTCTTACTCTAGTTCACCCTATCTGTAAAACTCTGCAGTACCTTGTATTTCCGTTTATCATGAATGGAAATGGGGAAGGGTCCTCGTCTGGAAAAACATCTACATCAAAAATATTTGCATAGAGACTACATGTCAATATTAGATATATGTGTATTCATATGTTCTCCAAGATACCTTTCTGGTGATACATAAATGCAAATAAAAGTAAAGAAAACCTATATCCCATCTTTATACAAAA
The DNA here is from genome assembly GCA_015847255.1 of Hyparrhenia diplandra. NCBI lineage: Eukaryota > Viridiplantae > Streptophyta > Magnoliopsida > Poales > Poaceae > Hyparrhenia > Hyparrhenia diplandra. Next base: position 131,822 of record JADLZK010008265.1, read on the forward strand.
ATATAATCAACTGTTGCTCCCTTGATAAAAAGTTAAAACCCCATATTTATTTATAGGATTGAAGGAGGGAATTAGATAATAGGATGAGCCATATGTTGCAACCTAGGTGACAAAACATTACAAGGAAGAGCAAAGAACATAAGTATTCCTATATTTTGCATTGTTGGCACCCATATTCTATTTCATTACAAACAAGATTCATAATAATATTTGAATTAACATATTCAATTAATTGATCCATGTATGATTTATAGTATAAACATATTGAGACACTATTTATTAGTTTAGGGAAATATAGACCAATCAAAATTTGCAAACAAAAATAGTATACAACCATCTCTGCATACCGATAGCAAAAAGATCATCTTTGATGCAACAACAAATACTACTTTCAAAAACAAAACCAACAATGAGTTGCCAGAACATATGTATTCCTATATTTTGCATTGCTGGCACCCATATTTTATTTCATTACAAACAAGATTCATAATAATATTCTAATTACCATATTCAATTAATGATTAGAGTAGTATAAACATATTGAGACACTATTTATTAGTACAAGGAAAATGTAGACCAATTAAATTTTCCAAAAAAATAGTATACAACCATCTCTATTTACTGATAGCAAAAGATAATCTTCGATGCAACAACAAATACAACCTTCAAAAAACAAAACCAACAACGAATTTCCAGAACATATGTATTCCAATATTTTGCATTGTTGGCACCCACATTTTATTTCATTACAAACAAGATTCATAATAATATTCCAATTACCATATTCAGTTAATTGATATTGAGACACTATTTATTAGTACAAGAAAATGTAGACCAATTAAAATTTGCCAAAAAAATACTATACAACCATCTCTATGTACTGATAGCAAAAGATCATCTTTGATGCAATAGCAAATACAACCTTCAAAAACAATCAAAAACAAAACCTACAATGAGTTGCCAATACCAACAAGGTAATCAATCATTATTCTTTTGTTTTATAGTTCAGGTTTTCATTAAATACTAGATTTTTGGTTATTATTGATCCAACTATTCTCACATCAGTTACTCTCACAACCTTCAAAGGCTACATTGGAGCAGATCAAGGCAATGTAAGAAGTCATATCCATCATATGACCAGGATATGGAAACATAGAAATGTTATCATCACCTTTTCAAGTGTGGAATAAATACATATAAAACAGTTTCATCTATGCAATGGAGGTATGTAAAGGATATGGAGTAATTTCATTAGTTAAAATACAAATTAGACTGGAATAATTTCTCCATACTGCTTAAAAATCCTTATGATTAACCCGTGCGGGAGCACGGGTTGATGCACTAGTTCAATTTTAAAGGAGATACTGTCTGCATGTCAGATAAAAAGAAGGCTCTACAAATAATCCTAGAATGACATCAAATTAAACCTTGCAAACATGAAGGTGCTTGTAAGAGAATAATGGGGAACCAAAACGACTTGTGTATTGATCTCAGAATGTTTCATACATGTTACAGCATGAGTTGGTGACTTGCCTAGTGTGTGCAATAACCTCAAGTGCGAGCTAGCTGATCGTGCTCTAGATCATTGACGACGTTGTGGCTTGGGAGGCGGGACTCGATCCAAGGTGGATGCACCGGTGCAGCCTGTGGTGCGTGCATGTGGTGAGCAGTGTCGACAAGGCAGGGGGGCGTCATCGGACAAACATCTTCAAACTGTGCTTTTACACCTCTCGTCGGTGCTGAAAACGGTAGAGCAACATTTGATAGATGCAAGTGATTCCCGGCTAGGATGGTTTATTGCCTGCAGTTGAGATGTGTTTAAATTCTGACACCACCCATGCTTAGTAAAACAAGGCATTCTAGGACACTGGAAACACTGGAAGCTACTTCACATGGCTTGTTAGCTCTCCTAAGCCTCATCCTCTGTTGGTCATGTCACCTTCTGCCTCCTATATATAGCAACCACGCGTGTCCGCAGGTCATTTCTGTAGAACAAACCGGCTGCTTGTAATGTATAATAAAATCATCAACGATCTGTTATTATATATACTAGGGTTCTACAGAATGGAACGAGTATATGGAGGATTAAGTAGCGTGCATATACATCGATGCATGGAGAGGAGTACGACGGAATGTCTTCTTATATATATATGTCGGAAAATGAGCCCATTACCCATGTTTCTTTGGTTTCCCATGATGGCTAACTTTACATATAGCTCGTCGTTACGAAGTTTGGTTTAAGTCATGATGGTATATATGAGATCTCGCTCACCCATGATCAATACTCACTATGTAGCAATAATCGCAGACCATCCTAGAGAACTCAAGTTCCATGAAAATTCATGAGATCAAAGCAATGCGGAACCAACCCAGAGCAATGGATGCACTAGTAAAGATTCATTTTTTGCGTGACATAGCCGGTGTGGGCACAACTTTTGTCCGCCACGGTTATTTCTCGGTGGCTGACCTGGCCGCCAAAAGCCTCCATGATACTCATCACGGAAAATTGATTTTTCGTGGCGGGCAACTTAAAACGCATGCCACCATGGGAAATCAATGTTTCGTGGTAGGCACATTATGTGGCCCGACTCTAAAATATGGCCCAGCCCACTACTATTTTGGGCAGAATAATGAGTGGCGACAATATAAAGGGAGTAAACCCTAGCTGCACTCCACTCCACTTTCTCCTCTCTGCTCCCTAGCGCCGCACCCATCGCTCTCAGGCGAAGTCCAACGCCCACCACCCACCCTCTCTCTCTCTTTCTCTCTCCTCTCTCTCTCTCTCTCTCTCTCTCTCTCGGCGGCTTTGTGGCGGCGGCCTTCGGGGCAGCACCACCAGCGGCGATCTCGCATCCCATCCTATCCAGCAGCATGGACGCGGCCTCCATCAACACGTGGCACGGCCGCGTGCTGCACGCGGCACATGGGCCGTTAGGCGGCGACATCGAAGAAGAAGGCGTGAGCGCCTCCTCCACAACAAAAGCCGGTGGGCTGCGGACCACGACTGAAGCGATGTGCTCCGGTGGCGGCGGTAGTGCATCTCGGTGGTGGCGGGGCGGAGCTCCATTGGCGGCGGGCAAAGCTCGGTGGCGGCAAGTTCGTCATCTCCCTCTCTCCATATCCCTCTCCCTTGCTCTCTCTATCTCCCTCTCACTCCCAGCCGCGGTCCGAACGGTGGTGCAGCATCTTGATCCGGTGGTGTAGCAGCCCGATCTAGTGGTGTAGCGGCCCGATCTGGTGGCGGATCCGGCGAGGAGGCGGCCGACGGTGCTCAAATCCGGTGAGGATGCGGCTGACCACGCACGGATCCGGCTATGGGGTCAAGCGGATCGAGCGGATCCCCGGACGATGGCAATGACGAGAAGATCCCGGCGGCGCTAGGATTTTGGGCTAGGAAACGGGCTCGCTGGTGGGCTATGAAATGGGCTCGCTAGTGGGCATGGAAATGGGCTAGCTGGCGGGCCCATGGATTTTTTTTAGTTTTTTTGGAACCATTAACCATGGAGGGCGCTCCTAACGTACCCGCCACGGTTAATCCATTTTGCGTGGCCAGACAACAGCCACGGTTCATCTGGGATTAACCAATCTATGTGTGACGGGCACGTTTGGCCAGCACACAAAATCATGTTTGCCCATCTCGGTTAAGATTTGTGTAGTAGTGATGATTTTGCTCTCCTAAACATAGCTGCAGAACATAGGTCATTAAGCACTCCACTGGCATCGTCTCCTCATGCCATGCAATTCGTCTTATAGTCGATGTACTGTACTCATTCACAAATTCACTGAACAACATTGATCAATAGAGCAACTGCATGTATACATAATAATTCATCAACCTACCCATGATTATTAAGGTGCTACAACATTTTAAGACAAACAGATAAGTCTGGGGAGCATTACTCGTCCAAATGTACAACTTGACAGTTTTGCTTGGAAACCATTATTCATTTTCTTTCACCAAAAAGTTGATGGTCTGTATCTGCAGCCTTGTTATCCTCCATGTGGAACTGCTGTGGTTCCTGTGAGTCTTTGTCTCTATCTAGGAGACTACAAATACACAACGTACAAGGAAGCAACATATAAACCATATGTAGCTTGAACGAACGAAGGAAGATATATTTATTCTAAGAGCGAGACAAAAGAAGCATCTAGTAGCTCCGATCTGTGCATATTTACAGCATCACGCTCACAACTAGGCTAGGCATGGGAGGTCTCAGAGAATTTCCCGAAACGTTGTACCATGTTTGACAACCTTTTCTTTTGAAATCGTATATCCATCTACCAATTTTTTATATTTTGAAATTCAAATTACTTAAACAATCAAAACTAAAGTTTTAGTGCTCGTCCATATATCTATAACTTCAAAGTTCAAGCCTGGGGAATGTTTTCGCCCTTTTAGACTGTTGAAACCTTGGTATCCAACAAGTGGGAGGAGACCTCCGCCCTAAACTCCGCCCGGTGCTCTGAGCACAGATGAGCATGAGTGACTAAGTATAAAAAGGTAGTCGTGGTTCCACATGATGAGGGAAACCTCCGCTCGGTCGATGCCCCGAGCTTAGCGAGGTAATAAGAGCTAAGTATGTAGATAAGCGAACATGATAAACTTAGTGTCACATTAATGTATTCACCAACCACCCTTTTACACTGGGGAATGCTCGCCTTTTATACCACGAGGCTACGCCTTGGTTCATTTAGAACTGTGACCCTCTAATATTCCTAGTATATTCCTCATTATATTCTAACACCATTAGGGCATTTCCATCATACTCTATTAGTTGCTGCCTAGGTTCGTGGGCACCCAACCCATCAGGAGCCTATGTTGGGAGTTGGGCTGGCCCTCTCTCCATGGTTCTATTCTCCGCCTAGTATCCCTGCTTAGTGGTGTTCACCTTCTCTCTCGCATCATGCACTGCTCTTATTCTAGCTGGAGGTCCTGAATCTCGTCACGACCTTCGATCGATATTGGACCCAAGGCTCAAGACGGACCATCACATGGATCAAACCTTGGGGCGAAGGTTTTGCTGCCTCTACACTTAAAAGCATCTTGGATGGACCTCCGCCACTCTTGTTCCAGGCCTTCGCCTTCCTAAGGTGGACCTTCGCTAAGGGGGGCTTTGCCTTCGGGCCCCGACCATCTCAGTAGTCGACCGAGCGAAGGTCCTTCCTACTCATCCTGCACATCTTATCAATTCAGTCAGTGTAAGTTGCGGTGGTCTGAAGTCTCCGTGACTTAGGTTCACCATGTCCCAACAGTTGCATACAAGGACTTTATGGCGGAGTGAGCAGAATAGCTATACTGTGATCATTTCTATAAATGATTTCTTAAGATGGTTATAATTTTGAGCTGCCTTTAGAAACTCTGTTTTTAGAGGTGGCCACGGTTTCTAGCCGAAACAGCTATAGGTGGATCCATGCATTGTTTACCGTACTGCCTCTAGCATATGCATGTACTAGTGAGCTCTAGCATTTTTTACCGCATACTAGTTAAATGCCCGCGTTACTTACGGGGTAACTAAATTTTGTATAAAAAACATGAATCGCATGATAAAATAGCAATACAATGAAGATTAAACAATGATATTAAAGTAACATTTAATAATCCAAACAAGTTTTGTGAAAGTAACCCAAGCAAATCCAAACAAGTTTTGTGAAAGTAACGCGATCAATCATGGATTTCGTGAGTTTCTAAACTCTATTTTATGGACTTTCCTGTAATTCGACTAAGGTAATGATTTACAGTTGCCGGAAGATATCTTCGATATCCATTTTTTTTCACACGCCAATAAATCCACCAAGAAGTTGACGATCTTCATACCATCCCTGCACACATGAGAGTGTATGTAGGTATTAGTGCGTATCATATGAGCAATAATGCATGTCTTTAAAAAATATGCTATTCTCACCGTATGGATACTTATGGATTTCACGACTATTCAACACATGACATGTATTGTAAAATAAGTAATCCACTTGAGTGTCCGGCAAGATTGACCATCAGTAACATAGAAATAATTAAATAATAGTTATTATCGTTGTGTTTAATCTGGATTCTCGAAAGTTAGTTACCCATCTATGTCGGTGCAACGTTTTCCATGCGTGAAATTTCCATTTGAAGATGTCTTGATTCCATCCAGAATATGTTTATTCATTACGCCTCGGAACCTCACGTTGAATCAAGAGTTTGCCCGGCATACATCAGCGTCGGTGTTTCTTTACACCAGTCCTCAACAGTCTAGGGTCAACCATAGTAAGTATCTTTTCTTTCTGGTCGAAAACATAAAGCATGTAGTGGCTTCTGAAACTCCATGGCAAAAGAACCTGCAAACACGATAATAACGATTAGAAATAATACATAAGAAACAAGTAATAAAGCTGGGGCAAGCGACTTACATATTTGCACTGTGCTAAGTTGTATTCCATATTTTTACACACACTAATCGCATCCTCCATTTCTTTATCACTATATATTTTGCGGTATGCCACATGTATTGTTAAAGCACACATTGTCTAGAACACAAAGATATCAAATGTTAAGATAAATTATAACTTAATTTATTTTATTATAAAATTATAATTAGAACAACAATAACAACAAAAAGAAACAAAAGAAAAACTCTCGCCTCCCAATCACTCTCTCCCCTCACTCCTCTCTCTCCTCTGCCTTGCTTCCTTCCTGCTTTCCCCCCACGCGAATAGCCACCCCGGTGGGTTCTTGGCCGGTGGGGAAGTGGGCACGCCGGACGCGGCGGCAGCCCTGGCGCTGCTGGGGCGCGGCGTGACGGAGATACCGACGCACGCAGCAGAGCACGAGCAGCAGCCGCGGACGTCGGCAGAGGGCGCGAGATGGGTGAGCTGAGCGTCCTCGGCACCGGTGGAAGTTCCAGTCCCGTTGTCGCCGCGAGTTGGGCGAGCAGCGGGGAGGGCACCGCCTCCGGCCGCGTGCAAGCCGCGCGCACGACCACGGGGATGGCCGCCGCCTCCAGGCGCAGGCGAGCCGCGCGTGGCCGCGAGGATGGCCGCCACCAACAGGAGCGGGCAAGCTGCGCGCGGCCGCGGGGAGGGGCCGTATCCTCTGGCTCTCCGTTCCCCCACCGTCAGAGCCGCTCGTCGAAGCGCTGCTGGCCTTCGCCGCGCGCTGCGTGCTCCGCTTCCCCGCCATGTGCGCCGGGTTCCGCGAGGATAGCAGAGGGTGTCCGCGCTTGATGGAGCTTGCGGCCGGTAGAGCTGCGCTCGGGACGAGCAGGGCGGCCGGCGGAGCGCGCGGCGAGGGGCGCAGTGTCGCCGCCCCTTCCTTCCTGGGAGGGCAGCAGGCGGCGCACAGCAAGTCGGCGCACGGCAAGTCGCCGCCCCTTCCTTCTTCTGCCTCCGCCACGACCGCGAGGCGCACGGTGCTCCAGCTGCTGGGCGGCCGGCGAGCCTCTCCCACCACGCACGCGGCTTCGCTTCAGAACCCAGTCGGTGGTCTCCAACCAAGCAGCCAGGAGTTCTCCAACCAAGCAGACCAAGGTGATCTTCTAGCTTGTCTGCTTATCAATGCCTCGTGGATGATGCACATGATGTGCTCGATCATTTTGTCTCTACAGCCATTTTACTATTAAGTAAAGATATCCCTCTTCAGGTTACTGTTGCTGATTTATTTGTGGTGTCATCAGCAGGACAGAGATAGGATTTTCACTACAACGGTAGTAGAGCATAGTCACAGCTTTTTGTTACTACGGCATATTCCAATTTAACAATACTATGTAATTCTAAAAATAATTAGTGGAAGATCATTCATCCATTTGTTTGCAGAATGAGTAGTCATCAATATTCATATTTCCTCACCACTAAATTGTCATATCTAATATAGCAGAGTCGAGATGTGCTTGATAGATAGCAAAAAGTTTGGATCTGAACAGAAATAGTATGCGTACCTGCAAATGTGATTGAGTCTTTGATCTTTAGAATGCTTTCTTGAGAAGTCAATGCTGGAGTTGATAACCTAAACAGAACGACAATTGAAAAATTTAGCTTAGTTGATACCCCTAGTATAGTAATAGTAACAAAAAGTAGCTACTTGTGCAATTGCAGCTAGTCAAGACCAACTAACCCTGCAATTGCTGCTAGTCAAATGATATAGAGGGCAGTGCCTATGCCATAGGTAAAACTTGTGTGTTGTCTAGCCAAGACTAACAGATGGTTTGCTATTAGGGAAAATTTAATTCAGTCAAACAATACTAAAGCGGCCATATAGTTGTAGAGAAGAATCTGTTGAAAAGATAAAACAAGAAATAAGCACCATTACTACTCCATGTTACAATCCAACGCCTTTTTTATTAGTTTAATACTGTTCCTGGGTGCCAAACAACAGGAGGAGTATCTATGGACAATGGACAAGGCAGAAAACACAGGAATATAGAGAGAGAACACTAAAAATATACTTTATGAGGTCCATAAGCATGGTAAACATTGGTAGCCTAATAATAGCAGTATGGTCATTGTAATAGCAGTACAGCTTAATCATTCCAAAGAAAAAGGTGTTTGGGTTTTGGGCTGCTTACCTAGAAAGTTTTACGGTCAGGTTGAGGGAGTAATACTAATACCTGAATTTTATATGAATGGCTACTGCACCAAGGTTCTGAAATAAATAGACCCAACAGTGAGGAAGAGAACAAATAGTAGTAGTTGCTATCGCTGCTGTTGCTCTGAAAACCAAAGCAAGATTCTTTGAGATACTGACCTAAAAAAGAAGCAAATCACAGAAACTGTAGTTCTTGCAACATGGACAGAGATCTACCCTCCTAGGCTCATATCCTGCAAAAGTACAAACAATGAGACAGGTATATAATAAGAATATCAAGTTCTCTGATACATGATCAAAGAAGCCACATCTTATGGAGGATGACAAAAATAGTTTAAAAATAGACTTGAGTGTTGTGTTCTCAATCTTCTTTTGTTTTTCTGGTTAGGTTGTTTTTTATTTCCTGCCCCTTCGAAAAAGGATCATAGTTCTGATGAAGATACTGAAATAAGTGGAGATTGATGATTCATTTTGTCATTGAGTTAGCGCCATTCCTCCTTATGTGCCATCATGAATAGTTTTTATTAAGGTGCCATCATGAATAGTTTTTTATTAAGGTGCCATCATGATTAGCTAACATATTCCAAGTACATGAGTTTTGACCAATTGTTTGTTTTTTTTATTTGGTTTTGCAGGAGCAGGTGAGAAGCTCTTTTGTCGCATCTCTGTTCTGCGCATCTCTGTCGTAAAGGCAACAGGAACTTGAGGCATAGCAACAGCAGCTCAGTTCCAAAAAATCATCACATTTATTAAATGGAACGACCAACTTTGAAGAATATACTTGTGATGGTGACATGGCAACAAATGAAAATGCTGCTGCCTCAAGTGAAGCTGCCACAGGTAGTGCAGACGAGATTATTGGCTTCTATTTCCTTCTCTCCTACAAATATTTTATTTCAGCGATGTTTCAGAATTTGCTGCCTTATTTCCACCCCACATAAAGGTACTTTTATGCATCTATGTATGCCACTTGGTCTGAAAATACTAAATTGCAAAAATTGCAGAAATACTAAATTTGATTGCAAAAATACTTATGTGTAGATGATGGGTCGATGATCCAAGGTTTTTAGACAGGTATATTCAGGCTGCTGCAAATAATTTTATCTTTGTGAACATTAGCTGAAAACTGAGTAAAAAAGATACCACACTTTTATCACATGTGAAAGATTTTCTCTCAACTTGTGGACAAAATCAGCACAGCCCAGTCCCAGGTCCACTGGATGTGGAACAAGAGCCTTATAATGAATTTATTTATGGTATAGTCTTTGAGCAACCCCAGCATATCAATAGTTGTTTAACGAACTGTAGTAGTTTGGAGTGGTAAATGGCCATAACTTGATCCAGATCCTAGAAATTTGTAACACAAAGCCCCTGAATATCTATAGGACCTGAAGGTTTGCAGTTCAGCTTTGAAAAAATTGCAACTTGAATGAAACAATGTGTAAGCCAGTTGAGTTACCTCCTAGCTTTGGAAATTAAGAGTTTTCCTGTTGAAACTATTTAAGCATATAGGAGGGCTGCGTCTGACCAGCGATGGGTACGGGAGCGGCTGTGGGTGGGCTAATTTGTAGAAATTCAGTATAGTTCATTTTAGAATTCAGATATAGACATAGACCATCAGCTGGCTAATTTGTATAACGTGCTGTAGACTACGGAAGATATAGGCCAAGAAAAACATTTTAATTAAACATAAACTTGTAATCATGCCAATATAGTGTCAGGTACCTGGAGTGTAGGCCTTGCCAATGGTTGATGTAGATGAGGGAAGCCGCCGCCACTCAACCACGTCTGCAGGTCTCGACGGTGAAGCCGCCACGTCTTCAGGTTTTCCCCATGGGAAGACGGCGTGTCTGACCAGCGATGGGTACGGGGAGCGGCTGCTGGTGGACGCAGGAGTTGCGTGCGAGGGAAGACAGCGGCGTTGGGGAAGGGGTGGGCGCGTAATAGTAGGGAAGGTGCGACAAGTGTATTTGAAGGGGTGCTAGGTGCCGCAAAAGAAGGTGTCGCATGCATGGGTGCCGCAAAAAGAAGGTGTCGCAGCCTCATCACTTCCTATTTTAAGCCATGCTGTGTTACCGGATTGATAGAGAATTTTAAGGCAGCCTCATAAACAAGTATAAACAGGAGAGGAGAGGAAGGAGAGGGAGCGTGCGCCTTGAAGAATTCAAGGATTTGAATTGTTTCCTTTTTGTTTGGTCATTTAAAATCGCGTGCATGCATCGGTGGAGTGTTAATTTTTACCGGCCAGGAGAGGAGAGGGGAGGTACGATCGCGTGCATGCATAGGTGGATTTGGTTTGTTGCCTAATTAAAGGCCATCGCATGGGCTTTCCTTCCTTTCATTACCTTGCACTCATTGCCTAATTTTTACCTTCCTTTAACAGGCCATCGCACGAGAGGAAGGAGAGGCATCTACGATGGTTTTGGTCGCACGGACCGATCCTTCGTAGTGTTTTTTACCACACGAAAAAATGATCTTACTTTCATCCTTTTTAGGTAGTAAAGATTTGTTTCTCCATTCACACAAGTCATGATCCACATGCGCTTAATTTTTACCTTTCCTATTACACTAATACTAATAACTTTTTCGTCTTGAAAGAGCATGTTTTGATCAATTACGTTTATAGTTTCATCGTCCCTAAGGAACACAACACTATTCTTCATTCCTTCCATTCGAACACCATGTCGAGACGTACGATGGCCAATATGGAAAGTTGAGCTAGTCACCATCACAATGGATGTGAAGTCTGATTGAGAAGTAGCTAGCTACCTAGCACTACTACATAAAAGATTAACGTGGGCGGACAAAAAAGATTAAGCGTGGCGGGCATTTCGGCCCGCCCACGGACGAGGGTCACGGAAAATCACAGCGATTTTTCGTGGCGGACAAAATGCCCGCCACGGTTAATGAATAAATAAAAATAAAAACGACTGAAACCCTAGTGGGCCCGGCGCCCCATTTGGGCCGCCGGGGCCCGCTAGGGTTCCCTGGCGGCGCCGCGAGCCCGACGCCGGATCCTCGCGCGCTGCCGCGCCGCGCCCACCACCGCTGGATCCGCCGCCCGCGCGCGTGGATCCGCCGGACGCCGCCGCCGCGCGTGGATCGACTCGAAGCGCCCCCGCCGCCACGTGGATCCGCTTACACCCGCCGCGTCATGTGGATCCGCCCGACGTGGAGGAGGGCCCGCCGGATCCCGACGTAGCACCCAAGCGCCACCGGGACCGCCAGAGCACCATGCGCCGCCGGAGGGAGGAGGGGCCCGATCCCGGGCCAGAGGGCAAGCGCCGGGACCGCCGGATCTCCGCCCCACAAAGATCGGGAGGGAGCCGCGGGAGGGGAGACGTGGGGAGAATGAGGGAGAGAGAGATGGTGACAGGAGGGAGAGCCGGTGGTGGGAGTCGGGAGAGGGGGAGAGCCGGTGGTGACGGGCGGGGGGGGAGAGAGAGGGTGACGGCCGGTGGTGACGGGCGGAGGGGGAGAGAGAGGGTGACGGGCCGTGGGACCCGGTGGTGGGAGGGAAGAGTCGGGAGAAAGAGTGAGAGAGAAGGGAGGCCAGTGGTGAGTAGATTAGGGTTTCAGCTTGCTTTTTATATGCTCCAGAAGTAATGGGCTTGCATGGGCTGATGGTTGGGCCTCATTTTGCGTGGCGGGCTAATTATAAAACCGCCCACGCAAAATCGACAACCGTGGCCGCCACGGTTAATAGGGAATGTCCGCCACGGTTAATCGATTAACCGTGGCGGGCATTCCCTAGCCGGGGCTGCCACGCCAACTATTTTTGCGCGGGCGGTTTTCTAAATGCCCTCCACGGAAAATAAAAAAATAAACACCATGCAAGTTCATTCTGTAGTAGTGTAGCGGACGTGGGAGCCAAGCTCATGTTTCCTCTGTAGCGGATGAGAGCCGGTGTCCTGGTTCCTGACCGGGAGATCTGTGGGAGCTATAACGCGACATGTTTCTGCTTCCTTGTCAAACAATACCTCCCTATTCAGTTCGTCAAGGACTGCTACAATGCAAAGCAAATCAGGACTTCATGAGACGCTCCATGGCTCAGGCTTCCAAGGACAAATAGATCCAATGAATGCCCAGTACCTTTCGGCTCGCTGTTTTACTGAACGATCGGTTTCGGGTAACCACTCGGTTTTGACTATTTCGGTTCGGTTCTCAGTTCCCGGCTTTGCATGCCCAGAGTGAACAGAATGTGACAATGCCCTTGTCCTCCTGAAATCATCAGTCTCCGAACATGGACGATGAAATCCCAGTGCCTTCAATTCCTAAACCACGCTGCACCGTACCGATCGGAGTTTCATCTAGAGACCTAGAGTATTGAAGACTAGAGACACTTCTTCTAGGTCGCTGCCACACCCCCTCCTGATATATATATCCATACATCCTGTCCTTCACGAAGGAGCAGGGCACAATTACGAGTGCACAATAAATTAAACACATGGCCAGCACATGTTTCCTATACAGTGTCCACTCTTCAGTCTTTTTAGTTGTGGGAGATTTGTATATCTCGAAAAGTTCTCCAACTATGTATTTGAAAAGTTTTCATTTGAAATCATTTAGATGTAGCAAATTCTGTCTGAGATTCAATTTTTTGAAATCATTTCTTGAATCATTTTTAAATACAATTGTTGATATTTTGATATTTTGACAAAAATTCTTTTGAAATTGTTTATCCATGTTCCAATTGTTGATATTTTGAAATTCAAAATTATTATTGACCTCAAATGGTGAAAGAATCAAAACCAAAGTTGTAGTGCTCTTCCATATCTATAACTTTGCAGATCAAGCCTTTTTTCAAATCCATTAATAGCCGAAATATTAATTTCAAAATCGGTCAAAGTCTAGGGAACGTTTTTTTTCCTTCAGTTACATACAAAGACTTTTTCAAGTTGGAGTGAGCAGGATAGCCACTGTGATGATTTCTAGAAATGATTTCTTAAGAAGATGGTTGTATTTTTGAGATGCCTTTAGAAAATCGATTTTTAGACGCGGGTACGGTTTCCAGCCAAAATAGTTAAGGTATAGTGGACCCGTGGATTGTTTACGGTACGTATTCTTGCTCTGGCATGTACTACTGAGCTCTAGCATTTTACCGTATTTGTTGCTCCATTCACATAAATCATGTTCCACCACATGCACTTAATTTTTACGCTTCCTATTACAGGAATACAATAACTTTGTTTCGTTTTGAAAGACCATGTTTTGATCTATTGCATTTATAGTTTCAATGTGCCTAAGGAGCACAACAAGATTCTTCATGCCCTCCACTAGAGCTGCACACACATGTATACAAGAGCAGGTGACCGATCTTGGACAGCTCCAATCCGTCAAAACTCAACCGAATAATAAACTGAATGAGTTTGCTGGTTTCGTTCTATCTACTACCTAGAACATCATGTCCAGACGTATGATGGCCAAAATGAAAAGTTCAGCTAGTCTGATTTTGAAGTAGCTACCTAGCTAGGTCTCCGCAGTGCTCATATTGTTCGAGTACTTGTACTGGATGGAGAGAAAAACAAGGAAGCAAAACCGAGACTATACATAGAAGGAAGGGGAGTCGGTTACAAAGGAGTTTCGCGACACCAGGCAGGTTCAGCAGCCCTGGGCTTTCCATGTTTGTCTTCTCTGATGATGGTGATAGAGCTCTTCTCTGCTACCTGATAGGTAAAGCAGCCAGCTGAAGGATGTTTACAGAACGTGACAATGCCCTTGTCTCGGTGAAATCATCACTTATGGACCATCGACGACGAATTCGCAAACGTACTTTTCTCCTGCTTAAGACAATAGCTTAAGATCCCGGTGCCTCCGATTCCTAGACTACACTGCACCGTACCGATCGGAATTTCCTCTAGATCAGTAGTGAAGACTAGAGACACTTCTCATTCTAGCTTACTGCCACACCCCCACATTCTGTTATGTTGAACAACCTGCGCCCTCCAATTTATATATCCATATAGGCTGTCTTTCACGAAGGAGCAGGACACAATTACATCCGGACATTCATCAAAAGAAAAACAATTACATCATTTAAATTTGCACAGTGTTTGATGGATTTTTGTACTATTAAAATCCATATATATGCAAAGACCGTATATATACATACGCTTGTGATAGACACAAACGTGCAAGCTTAGAAGCTAACGAGTTTGTGTGTATGTGTTGCAAGACTGCATATACACATATGCATGCCTAGCCATGCACGCAGGTACGTGCGTCTCATGGACATGCGAGAAAGAAAGGCTAAGCTAAGCAAGGTGCAACTACGATACACATGTGTATGTGTACACGTGTATGGCCGGAGAACGTTGTACGATGCATACGTACGGCGGCCCATTGTCACGTATATTTCGGCCTGACACGACTCAACATATGGTCTAGAACATTCTAGAACCTGAGTATACGAGCCGGGCACGTACCGGTGACGAGAATTGCTGGAAAACCAGGACTCGTATACATATCGAATTTACTTCATCATGAGAAGCAATCAAACCCACTTAGCCGGCCGGGTCCATATGTCATGGACTCGTATATGGCAGCAATTATCTTGATGAATTGTCGTACATAGATAAACATGAGGTTTACCTTGTATACGAAGCAAAGAAACCAGCCTGATATCTCGGGTGTTTTGTTAATTGATCGGTGCCCACGGCGTGTACGTATATACCCTCAAGAGGCCCACAGGTCAGCGACGTTGGCTTAAGCAAGGAAGCTGGATGGATACGTATCAAGCTAGATATTTCGTTGCCGATCGATCAAAGCGCGTCGACGTACGAAGATAAGCACGCGCTCCGGATATCTCGGCCGGGCCAACGAATTCTTGACGGCGCGCAGGTGCAGCCGAGCCTGCCCCTCAACCCTAGCGCTTGGCTATATAAACAGCCCCCCGGGCTCTCGAGAGGAGAGAGGACAACACACATCTATTACGCCGCGAGGCTGCTTTCATCTCCATCTGACGAGAAGCAACGCTGAGAAGGGACACCGCAGGCCAGTTCGTCCTCTTCTTCCAGACGCCGTCGGCCAGCCTCCTTGATCTTCCTTGAAGCCCAAGTGCGAGGCTCTCCATCCAGAGGACGCCCGAGCAGCCGAGGAGAGGAGATGGCGTTCACGACATCCATGGGTAAGGATTAAGATGAGTTAATTATTTTCATCTCATATGTCTAGAGTTGCATCAGTGCATCTCTCATGGAGCCAACAGCCGGTAGATCGGAAGTTTGCGACGAATCGTCGTTGCGAGTCAGATCGATCTACCACACATACAACAAGGATGATCAGACGCCGAGTGTGCGTCAGGACCTGAAGCATGGCCGCTGAACGTGGCCGCCGGTGAGATGCTGCCATGCGTTCATGGCGCCGCGTACATCTGTACGTACGTAAGTCGTGCGGACAGGCGAGGATGCAGGAGGCCAAGATGCTGGCAGCCATGCATGCATCTGCGTGAACATGTTGCAAGTGAGGTGCATATATGTGTATACGCATGTACACATCCATACGGCAAGGTAAGGCAAGATGCAAGGCCAGGCGACGTGCTGCCATGCATGCACGTCATGTTGATGCTCGCGTACATCTACGTCCAGCGACGCCCGTGCACGTCTACATCCAGCGGCGCTCGTGTACGACTACGTCTACATCCGGCAAGTCTTCATCCACTACTTCGACTACTTCATGATTAAGTCCGCGGCGTATCTCAACTACGTTGCTGAAGTCAAGTCATCGATCTGATCTACACCGACCATGCGCGTGCTACTTCCACTACATCTACACGTGCCGTTCGACCGACGAGGAAGACGACACGGCGGCATGGCTCCTTTCCAGCCATGTTCTTCAAGCGGCTCATGGACCGACAAGGCCATGGATACGCCCGACGCCATCCACATCTACACCCAGCACAAAGTACATGGAGACGTGGCGAAGATCGGCGGCGGCGACCACAGCAGCTTAATCGAGGTACTCCGTGATCTTGATCACGGGGGTATTAAGTAGGTGCCTTCCGGGGCCCTATGAACCATGAAGACACAATCGCCGAAGTTAGAGTGCCGCCAGCTGGTCATGGCGCACGTTCATTAGGAACTTGTAATTGTTACTCGTGATGATTAATAATATACTTGTTCCTCTACTCTTTGTTTTGTGTACGCGAGTACAGCGGCACGCCCGCATCCTTTCCCACGAGAAGCCGCTCGAGGCGGGTTTTCCGGTGTCCAAACAAATTGGCGCCGGTGGGACTGGTTCTCCTCCCATCTTTTGCTGCTTTGTGGTCGCCGGATTCGTCTTCGCTCATCCTCCAACAACACAGCATGCTGCATGATGGTTCTTATGGTGGAGCTGTCTTTATGAATGGTCCCCTTCTTGTAGGAGGACCATCCGACGTTGCGAACACCCAAGAGGCCGGCCTGATTCAATTCGGGCAGTTCGTGGTGCCGATCTCCGGAGCGACGGGAGCACGACTTGTGGAGACCAAGCCGGCGTTCCCCGCAAAGACCGAGAAGGCTCGTCCTATGATGAGTCAAGGACAAGCTGGAGGGGCTGCGGCGTCGTCGACATCGACACCCCACTCCCGATCTCCTTCGGCACGCACCCTCCGGTAGCGGTCTTCGAGCATCGCGAGAAGACCTACTTCCATCAAAACCCAAGACCCGGTGTTCTTCCGTAAGGTCGAGTCCAAGAAGGCGCAGAAGCGAGCCTTCGCTAAGGCTAAGAAGGAGCGGCGCAACCTCGTCCTGGAGGCTCGCGCTCTCCTGAAGGAATCTGTGGTCAAGGAGCTCAACGGAGACATACGCACAGCGCAACAGCCTACGCGCCAAAGCGAAGCGACAGCGCGCGCTAGCCTTGCGGCTCTCCGGCTATCCGTCTCGACTCCAACCCAAGAAGCACCAACTCCAGCCGCAGAGTACACGGAGGTGGAGCCGTTTGAGTTTTAGAGGCTGTTTCTCACAGCCTACGCCTGCAAATGGCGACGCCGCCGTGTGTCCAGCCCACACCCACTACGCAAATCGTAGGAGGAAGTATCGCAAGATACGTCAACTCCCGCAGCAAGTTAGTGCTCGACATTCCAGAGCAGAGCCGTCCCGCAGGGAGGATTGGTCCCTAGATGCGGGAGACCTCGTCATAAGGTGTTCAATTACTCCAGCACATCGGAACAACCATACGACTTGTTCCCTAGCGAGTGGGTATATGAACCTGCCAAGATCAAGCATCTCGTGAGGCGCACGATCATGCGGGAGTATTGGAAGAGGCGCCGCGCGAACAAGCGCCCTACCTTTGTTGGTCCAACGATGGTCATCGACAACAAAGATCCCGATCCAACCAACGGATGGGTATCCTGCCTTCACATGTCGGGCGGACCAACGGCGACACCTTCGGTGAACGCCAACAGGTATGCTCCATTGCAAGCCGAGCAGCAATCGTCCTCTTGACGAGAACATGCGTGAAGAGCTACGCCGCCATTTGGAGACCAGGTGACCGAAGCTTGGGAGAAGGTTTTCGTGCTGCACCAGAATCTTCCTCGGCTCGATTCAGGAGCGGGACGGAGAAAGCGCGCCAAGCTATCGTCCCCCAACACGAGCGCCAAACCTTGGCGGCACGTAATCGTTCTCCACCTACGCATAGAGGGTATGTCCCTCCGCCTCCACGACGAAACACGTGGGCGAGGCATTATGACCACGCGCACCTCCTCGTGAAGATCAGCAACGGGCGCGCCACGGGTGCCCCAACAGTCGGAAGGGTGCCGCCAGCACCAAATGCTCCAAGGCAAGACGCCCGACGCTATGGCCGCGTAATCAAAACGCGCCAAACGCAAGTGCTCAACAAGTGGTGCCAGCGCCGCCCCAAGCAACACGAGCGCCACCACAAGCCCAAAGACGTGCTAACGGACAACCAACGTAAGCGTGAGAGACGCCGGAGGAACCGCATGCACTCTATCGCGAGTTGGAGGAGTTGGTGCTGCAGCACTCCTGCGCGCTGCTCGCGCCGACGGTGAAGTACGACAAGACGACGGAGGATCACGTTTCGCATGTCCCCCGAATCGAGAGCAATGAGAGGTACAACTACCTTCTCAAGAGATTGACTCCAAAACCCCGTAAGGTGCGGGGTGCCGAGGGGCCAAGCAAGGAGGTGTTTTTCTACACGAGAGCGCCCGTCACTATTTTGAAAGAGAGGGGATCGCGTGAAGGCACCCCAAGCATAGCCTCATCGGAGAACACCGACGAGTCACCCTCAACCTCGGCTACCCCGATAGAGGTCGAGCAGGCGTCGTCCTTACGAGGCGGCAAAGCTGTTGCTCCAAGACAAGCTAGTGGTGCAACCACAATGGATGAAGAAGCTTCCCAAGTAGCGGAAGCATCGAAAAAGACGTAGCCATGTGTGTCGCATTGACGGCGCATTTGGAGCATCAACGCGATGAGAAATGGGTTCCTCCCCTGGTCACCCATGACTTCACCTATCCTTCCGACGAAGAGATTTTTTGGTGAACCCGAGGGGGCCAACTTCATGAGCACCTCCCGACC
Source organism: Hyparrhenia diplandra (assembly GCA_015847255.1). Taxonomy (NCBI): domain Eukaryota; kingdom Viridiplantae; phylum Streptophyta; class Magnoliopsida; order Poales; family Poaceae; genus Hyparrhenia; species Hyparrhenia diplandra. The sequence goes on from JADLZK010008265.1 coordinate 150,890, forward strand.
TCACAAAGGCGTCAAGGCGATGGAGAAACCAAGCGCCCATGGTGATGGGATGACAAGGGCCTCGGCCACTTGTTTCCCCATTCTTGAAGGAAGGAATGCACTTTCCGACGGTGACCCAGCCATGACGTCGGACGTATCCCCGAGGCGATACGAGGATATAGCCTCACGACTTCCCCAAGATCCCGAAGAGCTGCAACACATAGCAGAGCGAGCCGGAGCTAGTACCCGACTTAAGTCCATTGCGGAACAAAAGTTGAGGGAAAGCGCAGCTGATGAAGAGAAGGAATTTTCAGAACCTTACACCTGTAGTTCTGACTCCGACTCTGACTCCTCGTCAATGGAGGTGCACTCCAATGTACCATTCTATGGTCATCTCGCTCGCTCTATTCCTTCGTAAGGAGAAGAGCATGGCGGCGATGCCAACATTGCCCCGGCACACATGGGCGGGGGAGGATAACGTCCCAAGAGGAGACCTCGAAGAACAGAAACGCGAACAAGGCCGGGACGATCAAGGAGTTGACGACAAAGTTCGACAAGCTAGTCGGATTAATAACGACTCTGACCCAAAATGCACAGCCAGATGGTTCTCAACCACCTCAAGAGGACCCATAGATTGAGGAGGTAGAGGGCATAGCGAGTGCTCGTCGACCCGCGGTCGAACCCCTCAGCCCGGCAAGGCCTGGATTGCAACCATCCGCGCCGAAAGACTATCATGACATAGTCGAGGAGATGGTGAACAAGAAGCTGAAGAAAATCTCGAATGAGAAGGCACCGCTCTCTCTTGAGGGTGACTTGGAAAAGCCATATGAAGCATGGCATGACCTAGTGCCCTTCCTCGCTGGATGGAGACCACCAAAGTTCCGTCAATTCGATGGGACTCGAGATGCGAGAGAGCATCTCTCCTACTTCGAGGCAGCATGCGGTGACACAGCCAACAACTCATCACTGCTATTGCGCCAATTCTCAGGTTCTCCGACCGAGCGGTTTCCACTGGTACAGCCGACTACCGGTCGGGAAAATCGGCACCTGGACCGACATGAAGAATGCCTTCAAGAAACACCCCGTGGCCATGAAGAGGATCTCTCCATCGCCGAAGTTATCGCAAGTCAAGCAACGACGCGATGAGGCCATCGATGATTTTGTCCTCCGTACAGAGATAGCTTTGTGATGTCCGGGCGAGACATGCACCTCGAGGACGCGATCGGAATGTGCATTCACGGAATGCTACAACACGGTCGCTGAAGTCTCTCGGCGGGAGCCCAAGACCTTCAGCGAGTTGAGCTCTGCGGTGGCCGCCACCAAGATTGAGTTCGAGAAGTCGCCGCAGATCATGGAGCTCTACAAGAACGCGAGCTTTTGACCCCTGCTAAGCGCTTTGGCTCAACAAAGAAAGCCCAACAACACCGGGGCAAAGTGAAGGTTCAAGCGAAGCAAATACGGCAAGGGTCTTCTCTAACTCGCCACAAGCCCAGCGCCTTTCTTAGGTGCCAGGAATGATCAGAACCCAAGGAAGATGCGCCTCGAGGACTTGCTCAAGAAGCGTTACATCTTCAAGCGGGAGCTAGTGAGGGACATGTTTGAGCAGCCTAATCGAGCACAAAGCGCCAACCTCCCGAGCCACGCCGTCCGGACAGGTAAATTTAACTAACAATCCTTCTTATTGCCCATATCATAGGTACCTCGGACACCAAATCGAGGACTGCAGACGCCTTCAAGGAGTGGCTTCAAAGGGCCATCATGGAGAAGAGGGTGAATCTAGACCCCTGAAGCAATTAATCCCGACTACCACACTGCCAACGTTAGACGGTTGAGGCATGCTCTTCATCGGGTCATGGAGCGTAAGAAGACGGAGGCTCATGGGTGCCCTTAGCGCAAGTCGAGGAGCGACTAGCCTACATGGCGCTAGAGAGGCCCCAAACTTCATCAATAGAAGTGCCTGAGGCTTCCCGAGGCGGAGCATGGACTCAAGTACAACGTCGACGACTTGCCCCCGCGGCGCCCACCTCGACATCCTTCTACTATGGTGCCTACACGAGCGCCAGCACTAAGGCAGCCAAACCAAGTCAAAGGCGCCTGCCACCCCGGTTCGCCCCCGGGACGAAGGAGATGCTCCTTTTCCGCGAACAGACGAGTGCTAGCCACTTTGGCGCAGTCATCGCCCAAAGATGAGAGGCGGGGCCGGTGAAGAGGCCAAAGAAACGGGGGAAGAGTCAAGTTCTTCCTCAAACGTGGCAACATGCAATGCCACTTCCACCAGTAGCAACGATGGTAGCCAAAACTCCGATGAGCTACTCACCGCTAGGGAGCAGGAGATGCTCCACAATGATGTTGAGGCAGATGCCCCAATGGAAGTCAACATGAATGCCAAGCGGGAGAGCTTTACAAGAGCTACCCCCAGTCAAGCAGTCAAAGGGGGACAAGCCTGCAAATGAGGGCTGCCCACCAAAGAAAGGCGCCCTGAGCAAGCAAAGAAAAAGAAGAATCAAGTTGAAGACATCGACTACAACGTAGTCTCTCATCTAAAGCGAGTGCTCGCGCATCGAGTGTGTGTACGACGCTCTCATGCTTTCGTGCACGAGCTCGAGAAGCTCTAGTAAGGGCGCCGCAGGAACCGAGCTCTATGAGGTGGTAATGGCTAAGCACCGCCTCATCAACAACCCGTTGTTTGTGAATGAGATCACGTTCGACGAAGAAGATGAGATGATAGAAGAGTGCGACCATAATCGTCCGCTCTACGTCGAGGGAAATATAGGAACGGCGCATCTTCGCCGAATCCTTATCGACCCAAAGGTCCGCCGCCAACATCCTTCCCCACGGAGCTTGATGTGAGCTGGCTACACGGTGGAAAACTTGGAGCTCACGGACGTTGTCATCTGTGGCTTCGACAATTCCGGAAAGGCAACGTTGGGAGCCCTCACCGTCAAGATCCGGATGTCCACGCATGCCTTCAAGGTACGGTTTTATGTGATTGATGCTAACACCTCGTACTCGCGCTTCTTGGGAGGCCGTGGATTCACAAGTACCGGTGGTGCCGTCTACGTTGCATCAATGTTTGAAGTTCCTTGACGGAAACAAGACGCAACAACGCATCATCGGCAACATGTCGCCCCTACACCATACAAGAGGCGTACCATGCAGATGCCAAGTACTACTTCCCAGTGGAGGAGTACAAACCCCAGCTCGGTCGAGTCGCTCCTGCAGCTGACGTCGTGCTGAAGCCTGGTGCTCCATCAACATCCGAGGTGAAAGCTCATCATGCCATGCTCTCCCTCCAAGCCGAAGGATGTCCCCGAGGTCTCGTAAGGCCAGGCAGGGGGCAGGTAGCATCCCTTCAACATCCACATTTGCTCCTTCGTCGATGAAAGTGGGAGTGTCAGTATCGACACCCATAACACTAAGGCCTACGCGAAGATCCTTGTTGACGTTGGGCTCCCAACTTAAGGAGGTCCTACCAATTAAGGAGGAAGCGAAGTCTGGCGCCTTGACCATCGGAAGCACAGCCTGTATGCAAAGAAGCAGCACGACTGCGCTTCAAGCATCGACAAGTCAATCCACACCGGCGTCCGAAGGGGCCGTAAAGAAGAGGGTTGCTGAGATAGAAGGAATAGCGGGGAGTGCCGAGCACCTGCAGCCCCCGTCATTGTACATATCGACAACTACTGAGTTGGAAGTATGGACAATTCCTGATGAGGCGCTAAATACCATGAAGGCTGAGCCTAGGATGGTTCGCTTGCTCGAGAAGGCCGGGATCATTGTTGGCCCAAATAATGGAGTGCCACGACCACCAGCCATATGCGAGCAGTGGTGGAGCCAAGCAGAGGCGCTAATCAAGAGAAAGTGCAAGACCCAACCTAAGTTCGGGCTTGGTTACCGCTACACCGACACCTCCGGTGAAGTTGAGGGTTCGGACAACACCAACGTTGTCCACAGCTTCACCACATCAACCACCACGGGAGATGAAGTTGGCTGCTCTTACCGTCCTCACCGCCATCAACACCCCGCAGAGATGGAGGCATCGGAAGAGGGTCAAGAGCTGCGTGTTACACCAGCCCCTCCACAACTTGAAGATGGAGGCCAACCCACAGTCGATGAACTCGTGCAAGTTAACCTTGGCACAGAAGAAGACCCTCGTCCCACCTTCGTGAGCGCTACCCTCACAGAGGAGGAGCGAGAAGATTATCGGAGCTTCCCGGATGGAGTACAAGGATCGCTTCGCATGGAGTTACAAGGAGATGCCAGGACTAGATCCTAATGTTGCCACACATAAGCCGGGCGATTGACCCGCGATTTCGTCCCGTAAAGCAAAAGCTTCCTCGACAACCGACTGAGTTCGAAGACCAAGTCATCGCGGAGGTTGATAACATGATCACCGCCGGGTTCATCAAGGAGATACAAGATACGGCGCGATGGCTCCTCCACCATCGCCCCTCGTGGAGAAGAAGAATGGGAAAGTTCGAAGTCTGCGTTGACTTCCGCGACTTAAACCGAGCTTGCCCCAAAGACGATTTTCCCCTACCTATCACGGATATGGTAGTCAACGCCACAACTCGGGTTCGACGCCTTGTCCTTCATGGATGGGTCATCCGGCTACAACCAAATCAAGATGGATCCCGTGGACGCACTTGACACCGCCTTTTAGAACTCCTAGAGGCAATTTCCATTACACGGTGATGCCTTTTGGGTTGAAAAACGCGGGTGCCACCTACCGGTAGCGCCATGACACACATCTTCGGCGATATGATCCACCACTCCGTCGAGTGCTACGTCGACGACATGGTGGTGAAAACAAAAAGTCGTAAAGATCACCAAGACGACTTACGGGCGGTGTTTGAGAGGCTACGTCGACACCAACTCAAAATGAACCCCTCAAGTGCGCATTCGCGGCGCGATTCGATCGCGTCTTCCTCGGCTTTGTCGCTCGATATCGTGGCATCGAGATAGAGCCAAAGAAGATCACCGCCATCCTCAAGATGGCGCCTCCTCAAGATTTGAAGGAGTTGAGGACGCTCCAAGGACACTTGGCCTACATCCGACGCTTCATCTCCAACCTGTCCGGGCGTGTACAACCCTTCTCCAAGCTAATGAAGAAAGGAGCGCCGTTCGTATGGGGACGAAGAGTGCCAAAATTGTTTTGACAACATTAAAAGGTACCTTCTAACCCTCCCAAGATTGGCAGCTCCCGTGAAAGGGCGCCTCTCATTCTTTATATCGCGGCACGCCCTTCCTCGCTAGGCGCCTGCTTTGCCCCAACACAATGAAGAAGGCAAGGAGGTGGCGTGCTACTATTTGAGCCGCACCATGGTGGGTGCCGAACACAACTACTTTCCCATCAAAAAGTTGTGCTTGGCGCTGATCTTTGCTTTGAAGAAGCTAAGGCACCATGCCTGGCGCATGAAATCCAGCTAGTAGCAAGGGCGGATCCGATAAAGTACCTGCTTAGTCAGCCAACGCGCCACGGGCGACTCGCGGCGGGTGCTACTCATGACGGAGTTCAACATCACCTTCGGTATGCCACAAAGGGCTGTCAAGGGACAGGCTCTTGCAGATTTCCTTGCCGCACATCCCATACCGGCCGACTATCCGCCCATCACCGAGCTACCCCCGATGAGGAGAGGTTCACCACCGAGATGGAGGCCCCATGGGAGCTCTACTTCGACGGTGCCTCACAAGAGGAAATCACCACCAATGGCGCCCCCAAGACGGAGAGAGCAGAGCAGGATTGGTGTTCAAGACCCCACAAGGAGGAGTGATGTATCATTCATTCTCCCTCCCTCAAGGAGGAGTGCTCCAACAATGAAGCCGGAGTACGAGGCGCCATCTTCGGCCTTCTCCTAGCACGTTCTATGGAGCAGGAACGCTCCAGCTGATGCGTTGGCTAAACTCGCAGCGGCACTTGCCCTTCCCGAGGGTAAGTCCGCAGTTACAAGCCGAGGAGAGGTGGCTACTTCCTCGCTGTGCTGGAGCTTCTTCCCGAAGAGCATGAAGTCAACACCACACGTCCCGGCGCGGCGCCATCGAGGATGATGATCGGCGCAAACCCTTCCTCGACTACTTCCAGCACGGCGTTCTTCCCAACGATGCCGTGAAGAGGCGTCAACTACAACGACGACTTCCTTCTTATGTCTACAAGGGAAACGTGCTTTTACAAGCGCCGCCTATGGGGCGAGAGGTGCTTTACGGTGTGTCGCCCGGCGAGGCCGATTTTAAGTCCTGAAGGAGGTGCATCATGGAGTTTGCGGTGGCCACCAGAGCGGGCCAAAATGTACCATAGCATTCCCGGCTTGGCCGGCTACTACTGGCCGGGCATTATGACCGATTGCCTAGAGTGGCAAAGAAGTGCCATGGCTGCCAAGTCCACGACACCTTCAAGCATCTACCGCCGGTTCCGCGCTCCATCCAACGGTCCCCTCGCGGGCCGTTTTGACGCATGGGGGCATCGACGTTATTGGTCCCATCGACCCTCCTTCATCCGAGGGCATCGTTTCATCCTTTGCAGCAGAACACTACTTCTCCAAATGGGCAGTAGGGTACCATTGCGCGCGAGGTCGGGCAAAATGCACAGGTTCATGGAGAAGTACAAGATTAAGTGGAACTACTCCACTGGCTATTATCCCCAAGCTAACGGGATGATAGAGGCGTTCAACAAGACGCTCGGCAAGATACTAAAGAAGACAGTGCACAAGCATAGAAGAGACTGGCATGACCGTCTTTTGAAGCACTATGGGCGTACCGTGTTACAGTACGTACCCCAACTCAAGCCACCCCATACTCACTTGTGTATGGGTGTGAGGCAGTCTTGCCTTTGGAGATTCAGCTACCATCATTACGTGTAGCTGTTCATGATGGGCTAACCCAAGATGAGCAGGTTCGGCTTCGACTCCAAGAGCTGGACGCTCTAGAGGATGGTCGTCTCGACGCCGTGCAAGAATTGGAGCTATACCGCAACAACATGGCGAGGGCCTACGACAAGCTCGTCAAGCGACGCGTCTTCAGGAAAGGGGAGCTCGTGCTCGTGCTTCGGCGTCCCATCGTCGTGACACACAAGACGAAGGGAAAATTCGAGCCCAAGTGGGAAGGCCCGTACGTCGTCGAACAAGTCTACGACGGAGGCGCGTACCAGCTGGTCGATCAACATGGAATCCGACCAATGCCGCCGATCAACGGGAGGTTCTTAAAAAATATTTTGCTTAAAATTTTTTTTTCCACTCTCCTTAAGATGCTCAGCGTGCACCATACATTGCACGTTGGGTTTGTCTCCATGGAGAACAAAAAACATGGCTCTCCTACCAGGCTACAGCTGCAGTGGAAGATCCGACTGTCTTGGGACCTCTCCGTAAGGGCCGGGGCAACGACCTTGCAGGTGGAGTTTGCGATAAGCCACCACATCACGGATAACACGACAGATGCCGAACGTGTTTCCGCTGGGGGGCAGTGGGAAGATGCTCGAGCCGCCCTAAGCAGCGAGGCGACCACGCCGCTCGCGCTTCCAAGACATGAAGCGATGCACACCGGGAAGACTATAGGAGAAGAGCAAGAAAGGGCTACCCGGTGCAACACAAGTTTCGCCAAAGTGTAAAGCCTCTTGCCACCCCGGAAGGTGACAACAAGGGACCAATAAAAAATGCCAGCGAGGATTCACCTAGCTACACAAAGGTGAATGGCTACACTCCAAGTTCCTCGTATGTTCAAAAAAAAAAAAAAAAAAAAAAAGAATAAAAAAAATGAGCAAAGAAAAAATGGTCACCAAAGATGTGGCGGGCAGCTCAAATATGAAAATGGAAGGCGGAGGTAGTCATCCACCATCCTCGGCAAAAGTAATGGCAAAATTCTTTCAGCCGTTACCCAAAACCAAATACCAAATCAGCCGTACCCACGCCTCCAATGTCGAGAGAGCGAGTGGGATGTGGTTCAACTCAACGCAAGGGAGTCTCGACCAAGAATTCCCTTCACCCCCAGTGGAGACATCCAAGCAGAAGTCAACACATTCAAGCACATAACGGGCGAAATCGCAGAGGAGCCATGTTGCTATGGTTACGAACGGCACCCAATGGTTATGTCCCCGGGCTGTCCTATCACAAGCTGCACATATAGCTTATGCCCATGGGGAGAGCCAACATTTTAAAAAAATATTTCAAACAAATATATACTCAACTTGATGACTTTTTGCCTCATCATTAACTCTTCCTAGCTATGTCATCTATCACCAGACAAGCTAGTTGTTTATTGTAGTGTTGCAGGTCCATCGTTGCGCTACAATCGGGAGCGGTGCGATACGCCCGCTGCGGTTAGTATCCGTTGATGAAACCCTTCAATCCAGCCATTCCACGCCACAACACAAGGTGGCACTGGGTTGATAAAACCACACTTCGGGAGCAGTGCGATGCGCCGCGGCCAGTGTCAAGTTGTGAAACCCCTTCAACCGGTCGCTTTCATGCCACGATCACAAGGTGGCTCCTTGGTTGATAAAAGCTTTTCGCCAAGTACCACGGTCCTCATACCGCATGGCCAAAGCAACTCAAGGGCGTCCGATTGGCTAATGCCCTCATTCGACCTGATGGATACATCATTGACAATGCCGCAACATGGCCCCAATGAAGCTCTACGCCGTCCCGCTTGGTCGACGCCGCCACGCGGGCCCAACGGAGATCTACTGGCCCCGTTGGCGACGCCGCCACGCGGCTCCAACGGAGATCTACTTCGTCCGTGGGCGACGCCGCCACGCGGCCCAACGGAGTTCAACATCGCCCCTTGCCGGGCCGACGCCGCCACGCGGCTCCAACGGAGTTCAACACCGCCCCGTTGGCCGACGCCGCCACGCGGCTCCAACGGAGTTCAATCATCGCCCCATTGGCCGACGCCGCAACGCGGCTCCAGTGGAGTTCCAGCGCCATACCTTGGAGTCAACACGATGCTACCCGAGGTATGTTTTTGTTTATTTATTGATTTTTTTTTTTTGATTCTCTTCCCTCTTTGTCCCTCTTCTCGATCTGTTCATGACAAGAGCACAGGAGTATCCACAACTAGGGTGCCCCATGTAAGAGATGTCGCCACTGCATCAGTTTAGATGACGCAAGAAAGCTTCTCAATGGCTAGGGGCGACACCAGATGACCGAGGCGTGGATGACCTTGAGTAGGCAGTCCAGTCGCCAACATGTCTGCTCTGCTAGCCGGGCTGTGATAAACTCACGCTTGAGCTGGGGGCAGAGGAACGTAACAACTTTGTGCTATCCGTTGCAGATGCATAAATTTAGATGACAAATTTTTACCAGACTCTACTCAAGAGTCTCGCATGTGTATTCATGTATCATGTGTACGTTCGATCAAGCAATAAAGAAAAAGATTTGTCAAAAATCTTATGTCAATCAAAGCGTACAGATATATTCTGTGCAAATAACATCCATCGACGTACATACAAATAGCTCGGCATCGCAAGATTTGCGAACTGAAATAAGACACTATGTTACGGCTGCTCTGATAGTGCATCAGGATACTGTCAGATTGCAGGAAACAAAGTGCAGGGAGGCTAATACCTTGTGCTTAACTAACGTCAACATATCAGTACATAAATGAATCCATGAATAAGACAAGGACACTTTACTTTGTCAAATAACATGTTGAGCCGTAGATGATCAAGCCTGGGCAACAGCCGCTTGTTGGGCAGTTTTGCATGTCAAAGCGCTAGGGTCACAGCCCCTCATCGTTTGTGTTTGCTGTGAAAATTAGTGATGTATGCAAGTTCAAGTTGCGTACGGCAATGCCCACTTCGGGTTTTGTCCTTATGTTATCGAGAAGAAAAACCGAAAAAGAGGCGATCGTATACACTCGTTGAAGCCGCGTGATGTTGCTTCGTTCAGGCAACGAGCTGGAGGCATCGTCTCGTGCACACCAAGGCAGAGCGCAGCAGCTCGGTGTGGTGTGGTTTTTGTCCAAGATCCCGAGGTCTCTTGCTGCATGCATGCGCTGTTGCAGGCGCTGCGACTAGCGGCAAGTTTGCTAGAATGCTTATTCCCAGCACCACCAGTCATCTGTTCACCAAGTCGGAGTTCGAATTCGCTCCGCATTCGAACCCAACTTGGTAGGGGGCATTTGTTTGATGGATTTTTGTACTATTAAAATCTATATATATGCAAAGACCGTATATATACATACGCTTGTGATAGACACAAACGTGCAAGCTTAGAAGCTAACGAGTTTGTGTGTATGTGTTGCAAGACTGCATATACACATATGCATGCCTAGCCATGCACGCAGGTACGTGCGTCTCATGGACATGCGAGAAAGAAAGGCTAAGCTTAAGCAAGGTGCAACTACGATACACATGTGTATGTGTACACGTGTATGGCCGGAGAACGTTGTACGATGCATACGTACGGCCCATTGTCACGTATATTTCGGCCTGACACGACTCAACATATGGTCTAGAACATTCTAGAACCTGAGTATACGAGCCGGGCACGTACCGGTGACGAGAATTGCTGGAAAACCAGGACTCGTATACATATCGAATTTACTTCATCATGAGAAGCAATCAAACCCACTTAGCCGGCCGGGTCCATATGTCATGGACTCGTATATGGCAGCAATTATCTTGATGAATTGTCGTACATAGATAAACATGAGGTTTACCTTGTATACGAAGCAAAGAAACCAGCCTGATATCTCGGGTGTTTTGTTAATTGATCGGTGCCCACGGCGTACGTATATACCCCTCAAGAGGCCCACAGGTCAGCGACGTTGGCTTAAGCAAGGAAGCTGGATGGATACGTATCAAGTTAGATATTTCGTTGCCGATCGATCAAAGCGCGTCGACGTACGAAGATAAGCACGCGCTCCGGATATCTCGGCCGGGCCAACGAATTCTTGACGGCGCGCAGGTGCAGCCGAGCCTGCCCTCAACCCTAGCGCTTGGCTATATAAACAGCCCCCCGGGCTCTCGAGGAGAGAGAGGACAACACACATCTATTACGCCGCGAGGCTGCTTTCATCTCCATCTGACGAGAAGCAACGCTGAGAAGGGACACCGCAGGCCAGTTCGTCCTCTTCTTCCAGACGCCGTCGGCCAGCCTCCTTGATCTTCCTTGAAGCCCAAGTGCGAGGCTCTCCATCCAGAGGACGCCCGAGCAGCCGAGGAGAGGAGATGGCGTTCACGACATCCATGGGTAAGGATTAAGATGAGTTAATTATTTTCATCTCATATGTCTAGAGTTGCATCAGTGCATCTCTCATGGAGCCAACAGCCGGTAGATCGAAGTTTGCGACGAATCGTCGTTGCGAGTCAGATCGATCTACCACACATACACACAAGGATGATCAGACGCCGAGTGTGCGTCAGGACCTGAAGCATGGCCGCTGAACGTGGCCGCCGGTGAGATGCTGCCATGCGTTCATGGCGCCGCGTACATCTGTACGTACGTAAGTCGTGCGGACAGGCGAGGATGCAGGAGGCCAAGATGCTGGCAGCCATGCATGCATCTGCGTGAACATGTTGCAAGTGAGGTGCATATATGTGTATACGCATGTACACATCCATACGGCAAGGTAAGGCAAGATGCAAGGCCAGGCGACGTGCTGCCATGCATGCACGTCATGTTGATGCTCGCGTACATCTACGTCCAGCGACGCCCGTGCACGTCTACATCCAGCGGCGCTCGTGTACGACTACGTCTACATCCGGCAAGTCTTCATCCACTACTTCGACTACTTCATGATTAAGTCCGCGGCGTATCTCAACTACGTTGCTGAAGTCAAGTCATCGATCTGATCTACACCGACCATGCGCGTGCTACTTCCACTACATCTACACGTGCCGTTCGACCGACGAGGAAGACGACACCGGCGGCATGGCTCCTTTCCAGCCATGTTCTTCAAGCGGCTCATGGACCGACAAGGCCATGGATACGCCGACGCCATCCACATCTACACCAGCACAGTACATGGAGACGTGAAGCGAAGATCGACGACGACGACCACAGCAGCTTAATCGGAGGTACTCCGTGATCTTGATCACGGGGGTAATTAAGTAGGTGCCTTCCGAGGCCCTATGAACCATGAAGACACAATCGCCGAAGTTAGAGTGCCGCCAGCTGGTCATGGCGCACGTTCATTAGGAACTTGTAATTGTTACTCGTGATGATTAATAATATACTTGTTCCTCTACTCTTTGTTTTGTGTACGAGAGTACACTGGCACGCCCGCATCCTTTCCCACACGAGAAGCCGCTCGAGGCGGGTTTTCTGGTGTCCAAACACACAGTGAACACATGGTCAGGGCATGTGTTTTCTGCCATATTTGCCTGCTACCTCACAACTTTATCACTATGTAATTATAGTCTAAGTACTGTGGATACATTCACATAAACAGTGCTAGTTGGTTATATAAAACATAGGACTCTGCTTCCTTCTCTAGTAACTGATGCATGTATATATACAGGCCCATGCGTGTCACTACCACGCCGGCAGCGTGAGCAACTTTCTCTGGATTTAGACTACTGGACCAACTTTTGGGGCTTTATATAGCAATTAGCAAGTTGATCACTGGGCAAGCAAGCAACCATAGTTTCTCTGCTTTAGATCTTTTTGCCTTACCGGAACACTTGAAGCTTGGGGGCTGCATGTTTCTTAAAACATGCATAGGGATAATAATTATTATTATATAAAGACGCCCGTTGATGACGGTCAGTTGATGATAATTATTCGTACTTATGATATTCTTCCAAACCTCAGCAATATGTATGAATCGTTTATCATACATATCTGTGCACACGCTGGTTGTAGGAAGAGGCTCTGCTCGATGGATTCGTGAGTCGAGACAGGAAGGATCAGGAAGTTTCTTGGGCTTTGCCTGGAAAATCATTTGTATCTATAGACGTGATAGAAAATAGCAACTGCCACAATAGCAAAATATGTCGCAGCCCACCCTACTCTTTTTACATATATTTCTACAATTGGAATGAGGATTCATGGGAGTTCCATTCACTACTACAGATTGAGAAGTGGCTAGCTAGGTCTGCCACAGACTACACAAAAAGGATGGAAGAAGAGTCGGTTACAGTGGAGTTTGAGGCACCAGTCACTTTTAGCAGCTGTTGCTGCTTTGGCTATTTACCCCTCAGACATGTACTGTAGTCCTGAACAGGTTGCAGCCATCAACTGCAGAGAATACAAGCAGCGGCTGGAACAGCCGGGATTTCCATGTATGTCAGCTATTCATCTCTGCTATCTCCTAAGTATTATGCAAACAGCCAATGGCTGGTTACAGCTTGTGACAGTGCCCTTCTCCTGCTGAAACTAAACCATCAGTTATACACCATGGACGAAGGATTCGTTTTCGTACTCCGCCATA
>JADLZK010008266.1:0-109072 GCA_015847255.1 Hyparrhenia diplandra
GAACAAATTTTTGAGACAAACATGAAACCATAGATCTAAAATTACTACCATTCTTTCTTGGTCTCTAAACACAACCATGAAAAACCATAGATCTAATTTTGCTTCAAATCGAGAAGGATAGGATTCATGCAAAAAGAGATGTTTGAGGTATTAACTAACCTCCTTGAGCGTCCTCGATTCAATGAAATGAGGACCAACCCCCCCCCCCTGAATTTTTGCGGGTTGTTGGACCTCCAAGTTCGCAACCAAGGTACGGTCAAGTGTACAATTCTAAGGGAGGAAGAGCGAGTAGCCTTTTTCTACAAGGGGTTCATTAAGTAAGCCACTAGTGTAAACCAAAGATATTTGCAGTTCCCTTATACCAACCGTCATTGTAATAGTGCACTTACGCTTGCGGTTGCTTAAATCAACCACGCTATTGTAAATGGGATTTACACACTAGCAGTCGTTTAAATTAACCCATCTGTGTAAATGCACTCCTTACACGGGCCATTGGCATGTGTAAATATTTGCACCTATGGTTATTAGCTAGGATCCACATATTTTGTTTCCTATTGTGGCACTTTCCTTATGAATCGCTTGTAAAGAAAATAACTCGGCAAATGCCGGTTCTGGACGAAGGTCTAGAAGCTAGAGGTGCCGCCAAAGATAAGATTTTCTGGTGGAGAGTGATACATAACTCTCTTCCGTCAAAGGAGGAATTGAAGAGAAGGCATATAGAACGAGAGAGTTTTTGTGAAGTATGCGGAAATCCTTCGTAGTCTCGCATCATATATCTTTTTGCCGGTGTCAAAGATGTTCCGGAAGGAAGTAAAGAAGTTGAGGGGTATGGCTATACCGTACCTACACCCCAGGTCATGGGCTTCTAATGTTTTTCGGCCAGAAGTGTGCTCCCAGTCAACAGCGGCCCTCATATCTTGTGGAGGATGGCCGCTTTGGCGAGGGCGTAATGATTGCCTAAGATGGACGACAGGTATGGGACCTTGGGGTGATGGCAAGGTTCATAGGCAATTTGCTACAAGACTTGGAGAATCTGAAACCAGAGAAGAATACTAGCAGACCGAGCCCTCGAAAGGAGTGGGATCCTCCACCGCTGGGGTGGGTGAAGATAAACACAGATGCAAGTTTTGACAAGGAGTTGTGTTCAGGAAAAGCTAGGGTGGTTATTCAGGATCATTTGGGGCAGCTGGTTGGGGCGTCGGCAAGGTGGCTTGATGATGTGCAGGATGCACTAACGGAAGAAGCCCTAGCTGCGAAGGAAGGCTTGGAACTTGCAGTGGAGCTGGGAGCCAACAGGTGCACCCTGGAGACGGACAACCAGGGGTTGGCAAAATTCCTTGTCGATCCATCAGCGATAAGATCATATATTGGCGGGCTATGTTTCGTTATCTCAGAGCTAGGCAAGAATTTTAGTGAGTTCTTGGTCGGGTGGGTATGTAGGGAGGCAAATTCGGTGGCTCATGCATGTGCCTCTTCAGTATCGCTCATCGAGGGCTCGTTTTTCCTTTTTGATGATTTCCCGGACTGGCTAGTTGATCTAGCAGCCGCAAATTGTAATCTTGTCGTGAATTAATATAAAGCTCTGGGTTGCTCAAAAAAAATATTTGGCATGAGAAAAAAAAATGGATTCTGTACTAGTGAAGAGTCTTGACCGTTAATACAAGATGTGGTCCTGATCGTGATCTAACGAAGCATATACCTGGATGCTTTATTAGTTGACAGGTTGATATATATACTATACAGGGGGCGCTAGATCTTTCATTCTTTCTCGCTCGCCCCTGCGCTGCATTTCATCTCCAAAACAAGCAAAGTATGCACATTTTGGGGATTTTTCTCCCATGATCGAAGAGTTGAAACTTTATTGAAAGGCATCCAAGCAAGTTGCTACGGATCGATCGTGTCGATCAGTCTGTCGCGATCTTGGCCATGTAGCAAGAGAGCTCACATGCATGGTGAGCCCATGCGCAGCTGCATCGGCCCATCGTCGTCTGGATTCATTGCCTTGGAAACGTGCAAAACTGGGCCTATACCTGCAGCACCACCATGATGTGTACAGGTTCGACTGTGAGAAAATGCGATAAAGAACGAGCCCTTCAGATTTGGAGGGATCTCTCTCTCAACAAACAAGCCAAACTATATGTACTATTTTTAGTGCAAGGGGCTAGGAATATCCCAGATTAATGGAATGGCGCTGAGTCAAGCAATTATGTGCATAGATCCATATGTACTTGTTGTCTTTTCACCGTATGTAGCATGCTTACATATAGTATTATATTATATATTTAGGATTAGGAGCTATAAGAATCCAGAACCATCTCTTTCATCATGTTGAAACATTTGATCCTACTACATGGATTCTGGGAGGTTATGATTAGTATTAGGGATTTTTTTGCCACAAGACACCGGTAAAACGCATATTATGCTGATGGACACCATCAAGATGAGAATTTGCCTAAAGACACTACAAATTCACGGTTTTTTGCTCACACAAGCCGCATCGATTATTTTAATTATCTTTAGATTCACAGAGAGAAGGTGGGTGAAATGACCATATTGCCCTCGTCTTCAACCTCCAACCGATCACTATCTTTTTGTTGTAACACATCGACGCCACCTTTCCTCTCCGGTGAGGCTCCTCCCCGCTAACGCCGGCCTTTCCTTGTTTGCCGTAAAGCCATGCCACACCGCGCCCCCGCCACCCTAGCACCTTGTCATGTCTACACCATGATCCCGCCTCCCTCTCTTCGCACTCCCCCAACCGGCACGATCCTTGCTGACCCGCTCTTCTTCAGCGTATAGAGTGAAGTCACCACGGTCGGCATGACCGAACTCCGCTGCTCTTCTCTCCATGCTGGCCCCTCGACCTATAAAAGTCACCATCAGGTTTATCTCCTCACACCATCATCAGCACGCCCTAGTCTCCTTTCTCTCTAGCAAGCTCACGCCAACAAGTTCACCACGGCGGTGTGTGACGACAAAAATTAGGGACCAACCAGAGGGTTGAAGATGAGGGCAATAAGGTCATTTCACCCACCTTCTCTCTCCGTGAATCGAAAAAGAATTAAATAATTGGTGTGGTGTGTCTGAGCAAAGAACCACGAATTTTACAGGTGTCTTTAGGCAAATTCTCATCTTGGCTGTGTCCCATCAGCATAATATGCATTTTAGCAAGTGTCCCGTGGCAAAAATTCCCTTAGTTAATATTTGGTCAATATATTGTAAGTCATACAAGAATTATTGTTGTGCAGTTCTTCTATCTATATTTAAAGAGTAAATTGGTTGTGGAGAAAACCCGGCCTCACGCTATCCACGTCGTCCAAAATGCAAGGCGGCCGTCGGATCCGCCATCGGATCCGCCATCGGAGGCGCTTTTTGCTTTTTTTCGGAAAAGTCCTTCCCTTTACCCGAAATCACGCCCATACTCCACCCAAATCCCTCAGAACAAGTAACTTCGGGCCAAGTTTTTACCGTTCGGGTCCCCGAATTATGAAAATCCTTCGGGCCGAAGAGGACATAAGTGGCGGTTTTATTAGCCACCCGCCCGCCTCCGAGATTTTCGAAAAACCCCGCCTTAGCCTACCAATATATACCGCTTCTCTCTTCTCGTAAAAACCCGTCCTCGCCTGCCGGCGGCTGCCCCTCCTCCATCTCGCGGCTCTCCCCCCCGCGGCCGGGGCGCGGGGCGGCGGCGCGAGCGCTGGCGCCCCGCCCGCCCGGTCCTTCTCCTCCTCCTCCTCCCGGCCTCCCTCTCCCGCCTCTCACCTCGCCGCCACCATGCCCGGATTTCACCGCGCGGTTTCAACCCTAACCTAGCTCTCCGTCATATAGCCGGGCCGGGGCTCTCTCCCTCCTCCCGACGCGGAGCGGGCATGACGCGACGCGGCGGCCTCGGCGGTGGCCGGCCCCGTCGCTGCGGCGGCCACCCTCCTCCTTCTCCTCCCCGCCCCTTTCCGTCTCGCACCGGGCAGGGCAGCGTCGGCGGCTTCGCAGCGACCCGGCCATGGTTAAATCATCGGATCCGGGGCGTTCCCCACCGGATCGGGCCTGCACGCCGCTTCTACATGCTTTGGTGCGTGCGACTGCTTCCACGGGCGCGCGCGGCGCAGCGTACTCGGCCGGCGACCGGCGGCCGACGCTGGAGCATGCCCGCCTCCTCCGGCGGCGACGGGAGGCCGCAACCCTACAGCCTTATCTCCTCCCCACGCCGTCCTCTCTCCCAAGCCGTTTGCTCCTCCTTCTAGCTGCCTTTCGTGTCAACATCTCCATCGCTGCGTGAACACATTTATGGGCGTAATGTTCTTGATTGGCGTTCGGCGGCCTTAATTTATTAACAATTTTTTTCTCACGCTGTATTTTCCTTCGTTTGATTTCTATGTTGATCTTTTTTTTATTTGTTTTGGCGGGACCTACTGGCCGGTGACAATATGTGCCTTGATTTGGCTTATACTCTAGCACACCATGTGTTTGTGATATTGCCTAGGCAAAGGTTAGACAGCTCTAATTCATTTTGGCATCTTGTCCATCCGGTTTAATCCCTTTAATATTATGTTGCACTTTTTCATTTGCGATCCTCGGCGAGGTATGCAACATTCAATTAAATTTTTAGGTTCTTCCTGCCGCAGTCGTCACTAAGGTCAAAACCGGAGAAAAGGTTGACTTAGTACTTTCTAAATGATCGTCATTCCATGATTTATGGAGTAATCGGCTTGATTTGCCTTTTATTTTGTAAAGGTCCGTTTTGCTAAGTCTCGTAAAAGAAATTACTAAGCGTAGCTTATGCCTTGGAATGCAGATGCTATATCAGTATATGCACTGATTAGCCTTTGCCGCTGGTTCTCTGTGGCTGCACTACCATGTTGCAAATCAACTAGGGGTATATATCGATGTCCTTCATCTCAACTACTTCATCCATGATCAGAAGGCTCTCTTTAGGCTACCATAAAGTTCTCGAGTAATTGATTTGTTAAAAAGGGATGGAAAAAGCATTAGCTTTGATAGCGTTCAATGAATCCCTCATATATTGTCATGCTCCATATTTTTTAAAGTTGTCCCACACAAAGTTTTAGGCTCTTGGTTTTGCCATTTTCAGTTTTTGTGTAGGGGCTTGGATTTAGTATGAGAGGTAATCAAATAGACAGATAGCATTGCTCAAGGTACCTTGCCTTGACCTTCGCTACCGGCCGACTACACGAAGAATTGTGCATCTAAAGAAAAGTAGCTGATCGGTCGGTATATTAGTGACCATGTGTTTGTGACGTTGCTTAGGCAAAAGATAGACAAATATCTATTCACTTTAGCACCCTATCTATTTGTTAAATTTGATTTCTTTAATCATCTCGTGGGTTGATTTGCAGAAGGTCATGATTGCATACCACAACAAAAGAAAGATCTTTTTGGGTTGAAAGAATGCAATCGGAAGCACATGGTTGTAAATTATCTTTGACTGAAGTTCCCGTTATCACCCAGATTTAATGTATCGCCTCATAGTTACGTAAATTTGATATAATGCTCATGTTGAAAGAAGGATTGGGGTAGCATAGAGGTTGATAGAAATTTCATTTTTCATGTAGGCTTCTCGATGTCTTTTGACATTTATTAGTAGCTTCCGTGGGTCCCCGTAAATTTGTTCCTTTTAATCGAATCTGATCTTTTTATTGGTTAGCGTAAAAAAAATGATCCTTTTATTCATGTTTGTCTTCTTTGACCAAATTTGGTTGTCAAGATTCATCTTAGCTTCTTTGTGAGATATAGTGGATCCATTGATATTGCCTATGGTGAACCCTTGATAGTGGATCCATTGTAAAACGGTCAAATTTATTCATTTTCTTGATCCGGTCCTTTTTTGGTCTAAGAGCAATGGCAATGGGGAGCCATTTTGTTATTCTAGGTGTGACAACATTAAGTCCATTGTCCGATAAAAAGTTTTTTTGTTTCAAGTAGGGGAACTTCCATTGTTAATCATGGTGTATGCAATCGGCTTTAATTATTTGTAAACACATTGCAGGTTTGAGTTCCCGGGATCTTTGAAGAAATGAGAGGGGTTGGACTAACTTTAGACATTGGGTTTTGGTCTACCTTTTGTGACTGATTGTTCGGTATTTTTACATTCCTATGCCCTCAGATTGGAGATTTTATGGAAACATAAGAACAGAATCCTATGGAGCTTGTCATTTGAACATGATTGGTCCAATATTTCACAAATGCAATGCCCCTCCCGGAGGTAACGGTCCTTCCATTTATTTGTGATGTTTCATAAAGCAGTTCTCCCTATTGCAATAAATATTTCTCCACTTTAAAATGATGATAGGCTTCGTGATCATGTATTTGTTTGCTTTATGGAAACAGAAGAAGAGAAGCCTATGGAACTTTTCGTTTGAACATGCTCATGGCTTTCGGTTGGTCCAAAGTATTTCACAAATGTAGTGCCCCTATGTGTAATTTATTTGGTGTCCATGTTAAAACAAATTTCACTTACCATGTGTACCTTGGACCTCGAATACAATATTAGAACACACACCCTTATGTATCATTTGTAAATCTTTTTTGCAGATTTCAGATAACGGTACCAAATTTTTCGACTTACCATTCTTTTCGGTTTTCCAACCTACGGTTAGGTGCTATCATGAGCCGCTATTATGTTGTCCGTCTTACACGGTTGACTATTTGTTGATGGATATGGTTTCTAGATTGGTTAGAGCTTTGTCGTCCGATGATTTAAACAGACGGCTCCCCAGCACCAAGCTTTGAGTCCGCTGTGAAAGTCTCATCTGTTGTATGCTACGCCCAGAATGACCTTTCAAATTTAGCACTCTTCTATGTAATATATATAACATCCGCGTAACTACGTGCCGGCTTAGGAATCTGGCCTAACTAAGCTATGTCGAACAACCATCGATTTCGTAAACTGTTATTTCCTATGTCTTGCGTATGATTTTTAAACTCATTGTATTGTTTCCTATTTCAGTGCTCTTGTGTGGCTACTATCTCGTAACATTATTGCATTTCTTGGATAGAGCTGCGGTTATGACTTCGCGCGCATGGGCGCGCACAAATCACTAGTATATAGTGGTCTTGGAACGTCATCGTGTTTTCAGGCAAAACATCTTTTTTCAGGACAACAACTTGGAAGTAAATGGAAAGTCTGAACCCAAAACTGCAAAATTGCCCATTGTGAATTAATTAAGTGTCAGAATTTCTTTTTGCACTTAACTTCCTTCCATGCAAAACAGATGCAAAGATTTCATATATTATATGGATGATGAGTTTAGCCCATGCCCATCATTCTTCCATATTTAAGTAAAAGTACTTGAAAAGGTTCAGCACATAGATGGGCAATAGGGATTGTAGATATACATATGGTTCTCAAGGAGGAAAAAGAATAAATTAAAAATGGTCTATATATGCATGGTCCCAGTTATCTTGCCATGCATGTAGTTAGGTTTGTGCTGTCCATATATATATGGTCCTCGATCGATTTTGCAGGACTCCATGCCCTTGTGCCCCTATTGGTTGCAAGTTTGAAAATTAAGGAAAGGGGCGAGCTAGTAGGTGTGGTTTGGGACCAAATATGCATGGGTTTCGTTCTAAATTTCGCATCTGTTCTTTCTTGTTTATCGTTTACTACGTATTAGGATATCATATTGGTGTAATATCTTTCACCCATTGATGATTTCTCTATTTACATGTTGTATTCTCAGGGAAAATCTACTAGAGTACTTTGAATTTGAATTAGATTGAACGGTGTAGAATCTTCCAACATTTCCAAGCTCGAGTCAGATCAGAATTATGTAAAAATCAATTATCTGGTAAACCACAGGTCAAGATAATAAGAAAAAGGAAGCCAGTGCAAAACTTGTGACCTATATATGATCCCTTCCAAGACTCAAATTATTCATGAGTTGGTAAATCTGAAGGTGAATAACTGAACATAGGGATCTACATCGCAGTAGTTCACACATATACAGAAACAAAAGAAAAATGATGAAACATCAAACATGCATATGTATATATGGTTTCCTTCTAGCATTAGCACGCAACACGAATCTAGCTACATATATACTCCAGCAAGCAGCCAGGCGAGGCGCATGTAGCTGTGCATGCGTAAGGTTAGGTGGTAGCCGTCCATATGCATGCTCTCCGGTCTCCGCCAGCAGCATAGGGTGGGACGGGCCTGGGCCTGGCCCACCGTACCCCGGGTTCCATTCTGCCCTACACTCCTGCAGCTTTTCTCTACTATTTAAAAAAAAAAAAAAACTACCTAGCATATAGTAGCAACCCTCGGCTACATCGGAAAGTCTAAAACCTATTTTTGTAAGCAAAAGAAACTTGTGATATATTCTCTCTCTAGACAGCTCATTGTTCGTCCAATAAAATTCTTTCCCACCCGTCCGTCGTCACTGCACGCCACCGGCTCAACATGCATCCAGTGTGCCATGTTCCGAAATCCCAAAGGGGAGAAAAGTAGAGTATCTACACAGGTACGTTCCCACAACTAATAAAGAAATTGCATGCTCTAGCCAACTCAAGAATCGCAATAAACAAGTATGATATGAGAACTTTCGTAGGTTGATCATGTTGTTCAACTTGAACAACTACTGTTCCACACGACCCATAGGTAAACGACGCTTGAATTTGTTGACAGTCAAGACATGATTGAAGAGATAAAGATGGATTAGAAAACCACGTGCAAATAAAAAGGATCACAGGCTAGTTTCTGAAACTGGCCAATGTTGTGGTTTTCCAAGCCTTCGATGAGAAATTTCGATTTCCAACGACGCCCCAGCTGCTACTACATCATCATATCTCTAGAGGCGTCCAAAAAAGAACAAAGATGAAGCAGCAGTGGATTTCAATTCTTCTATTTCATAGAGTGTGATGAGAAGACGACTTTGTTTAATTTCAAAAGTGCAGTTTTTTCAGAAGTCGAAGAACTTCATAAATCACCTTAAGCCACTGCATATGAATTGAAGGGCCATCTCAATCGAACATTGACTACTGAAGAACTTTATAAATCACTTAAGCCACCGTATATGAATTGAAGGGCCATCTCAATCAAACAATGACTACTGGGAAGAAACTAGGAAGACGTGATGAGAAATTGATCAAGAGTATATGATGATCAATGGAGTTGGAGAAGGAGAACTTATTTGAACCAAGGGAATTGCATCTGTGGAAGCTAGCTATATTAGGAGTAAAACATTGACTACTGGGTTTTACATAGCGGATACTTTGTAGCTACCATTGAGGCTTAATATTTTGTTGTCAGAACTCAGTGTCGCTTCAGTTCCACCTCTTATTAGGAAGATACTTTGTTGCTGAGAGCATGATGGCTCCTCCACATGCAAATGCTTTGCCACTTCGATTCCCATGGTTTCTATCTATCGGATGCTTTGCCGCTTCGATCCCCATGGTTTGTATCTATCGGATGCCTTACCACCATTAATGTTGGATGTTCGTCTCGTGCCCATGCTTTGCCAGTGCAGCTTCATCTCCCCTGTTAGCAATCATTGTGTTAATGTAATCGTCCTTTCAAAGGCCTAGTCGGTTAGTGTTATGAGGTTGATGATCCTTTTTATCACCTCTTCTTTCTCTTGTTACTTCGGATCGGTCCAAGTTGCCAACCACTAGCTAGTCTAGCTTTGTGGTTTATAACCTACGCTACGAGGGTTTTCGCTGCGCGTCATTAATCCTCTTCTTTCTATTAATGAAACGTGTTCAGGGACGACATTCACAAAAAAGGAACTAGTATTCCTTCATATGTATGTGTTGCATTAAAGTATATGTAACTAGCTCCTAAAACGCAACTTGTACTATATACGTTCATAGTGTCGTAGATAGTACATTTTTTGCCAAAAAAAATGTTTCTGAATGCAGTAATAATATAATAAAGTAAGTGAGATGGCCGGGGTGGCAAGTGATGGAGGGGAATATACTAGATGTGGAAGGTTCTCCGAAGCGATCTTTGGCTCCCTTCCTTCCTCCCCTCGATCACATGGCAGCCAGCAACTTCATCCGGATGGCGCATACACAAGAATATTGCAAGTGCCGGCGGCAGGGCAGCAACCACCGGAACCCCAACTGAACACATGCAAGAATCTCCGGCCACGCCTTTGGAAGGATCATGCTGCCTTATTTTAATTACCCGTACTACGTCTTTAGCTTAATCAACTATTTCCGATCCAGATTAGTACGTCTACCAAAAGGTCGCATCTAGTATTTTAGCAGGCTCATCTATCATAAGCCTCTCATTGCATTCCATGCACTTGCAGTGAATAAAGCTGGGTTTGGTTTAGTTGGTTTTATTTCCCGAGGCGGATTTGATTGATAAGCTTTTCCGTGACAGTGTCCTATGATTGCAACATCATCGTCGTCTCGTCGTCAATGCAGATGATTGTGTGTTTGCGCGGTAAAATAATCGTCTGACTTTGGAACATCCTGCCTGACGCTTAATTAGGTTCAGTGCACTGGATTTACTCTGTCAGAGAATGAGCGCATCAGCTCGCTGGACCAGCAGTGTATTTATATGCATGATCACACAAGCACACACACACGAGTGAATACGGGTGTAGCATATGTACACACACATGCCCTCCGATATATATATTATAGTAGTAAGTATATATGTCACCCTGTGGGCCCCTCTTGCATTGTGAGTTACTAGCAATCCTATATATGTCAACCGGATTAACAATGCCGTTAATCCTATTGTACATGACAAAGCACACCCTACATATATACCGTTGGAAGTTTCAATTCTGTGTACTGTACGCAGCTAGCGGTGAGTGCTGGAAATGGTCGTGGTACAACAACAGTGGTCCGTGTGGTTGGTACAGGTACAGGAGCAGAGGGAAACGTCGTTGCACTTGTACCATACCACCATGCGTGTACTGTCGGACAGATGAAGCCAGGTGGATTAGTTTCACTGCTCGCCTACTTTATTTAGTAAGTACAATACTCTACTATTTAAGTCCCTTTGATCATCAAGCTAGCTAGCTTAATGTATGTAGCCAATCACCACCGGACACAGCTGTTTAAATTTGCGGAGTGCCCCTGCCAAGTTACACTCGGCAAAAAGCACTAGGCAAACAAAGTTTCTGGTAGTAAATCCTCCTGGTATCCTCGGCAAAAACACACGGAACTCCCTCAGAAGACTCTTCAGAAACTTGGGTTTTGTTTGTGGTAAAAACGGGTTTACATGGTGTATAAAGTTTTTTTTTTACCTACATTTTATACTCCAAAACATATATCTGCTGGTATCCTTGTAAAACAAAAAAAAGTTAGAAACTTTGTAAACGAGGCCCCAGTTTGATTTGAAAAGATAATAAGCTGAACCGTCTGTCCTGCCCACTCAATCCGATTCCCTTTTTAATTTCTCTAGTGATTTTCTTCCACAAAATATCTATTTAATAAATACAAATAATGTAGTTATATTTGCATTAGCTCCATCCCCCCCTCTTGCTCTTGCAGGTTCCATTCCATCTCTGCCAGCCTCTCTGTCACAACCAACCTCTCCTTCTCTCTCTCTCTTGTCTGAGTCAATCGATCTGTGATTGATATACTCCCTCCCCATGCTCCTCTCGCTCCTGTGATGAAGCCAATGGCCACCAATGGCATGGCACCCTCCTTCTTCCCCGCCAACTTCCTCCTCCTCCAAATGCAGCAGCCCCTCCACCACCACCACCAGCAGGAGCAGCACCAGCACCAACACCATGATGGCCATGAGCACCATCTCCTGGCTCCCCCTCCCCGACGCTCGTCAGCCCCTTCCTGCACGACTTCGGCGGCGCCATGGCCGCGCCGGTACCGCCAATGCTGGCCGGCGGCCTCAAGCGCATGTACCCCGACGGCGGCGGCATGGGCGACGACCTGCACGCGGAGCCGCCCCAGCAGCAGCAGGACGGCGCCGCGTCGGACGACGAGGAGGGGTCCGCCGCGGCGGGGTGCGGCGGCGAGCGGAAGCGGCGGCTGAGCGTGGAGCAGGTGCGCACCCTGGAGCGCAGCTTCGAGGTGGCCAACAAAGCTGGAGCCGGAGCGCAAGGCGCAGCTGGCCCGCGCGCTGGGACTGCAGCCCCGGCAGGTGGCCATCTGGTTCCAGAACCGCCGCGCCAGGTGGAAGACCAAGCAGCTGGAGAAGGACTACGACGTCCTGCGCCGGCAGCTGGACGCCGCTCGCGCCGAGAACGACGCCCTCCTTTCACACAACAAGAAGCTGCAGGCAGAGGTAATTATCTCCTTTCCTGGTTTTCCCACAATTAAAATGCATGAATGTCAGTCGATCGTCGAATTCAAGATCTATCTACTGGGGTAGCTAGCTTCTGTTCTTCTGGATCACTCTTAGATCTTGAGGACCAGCAGCTGGCTGGGAGTGTCTTCAGCTGCAATTAGTATACACGTTGTTCTTGGATTATTGTTGGTTCTTGGCTGTCAGAATGCATGCATGAGCATGATTGGGGATGGATACAGAGTACAGAGAACAGGCTACGGCCATTGTGTAGCAGTAGCAGTAGCAGGATTAGGACTGACTGCTCTGATCCATAGATAGATTCCATACCATACTACCCAAAAGCTAGAGCTAGGTGAGGTGAGGTAGATAGGAATAGGATCCATGTGGGTTTCAGCGTCGTCTGCAGAAAGTGGGCGTGTCGGGATCGGTGCCGGCCATATGAACGCCTGCGCCTGCTGTCGGCCACCCATGCATGCCTTTGTGTGATGTGTGGTGCATGCAGCATGATTACCCACTCGATCTACCAATCACGTCTCTCTTTCATTCTGAGCCCACCGGCCCATCCATCCATGTCGTCATGTGCAGATCATGGCGCTCAAGGGAGGCGGAGGCGGCGCCGGCGGAGGAGGGGAAGGCAGGAGGCGGCGTCGGAGCTCATCAACCTCAACGTCAAGGAGACGGAGGCGTCCTGCAGCAACCGCAGCGAGAACAGCCCGAGATCAACCTCGACATCTCCAGGCCAGCTCCTCAGCCGCCGCCGGCCGCCGACGAGAGCCCCGCCATGAACAGCTACCGCGGCCTACCGTTCTACGCCTCCGCCGCTGCCCGCGCTGACATCGATCAGCTCCTGCACAGCGGCGGCGGCCACCCGTCCCCGGCCGCGGCGCAGCCCAAGATGGAGCTCGGCCATGGCGTCGCCGACACGCCCCCCGCCCCGGCTGGTGGTGGAGGCACCTTTGGCAGCCTGCTGTGCGGCGCCGCCGTCGACGAGCAGCCGCCGTTCTGGCCGTGGGCCGACGGCCACCACACCTTCCAGTGAACAAACGTACAAACCCATTCAAGCTATATAATTATCTTGGGCGACACAGGTTTTGATCCAACAGCTAGCGCGTCGACCGACCTTGCTCTCCGTTTCTTGGCACGCCGGACAGGAGGAGATCGATCGCCGACGCCGACGTATACGGCCAATGCGTTGTTGAACAAATTGATCAAAGAAAGCATGCAGCTCTAGGATATGTGAGGTGATGAGATGATGATCCAATTTGAGTTCAAGATAAGGACGGATGCATGGACGGATCATATATATGTCCGTCGTCTACTAGGTAGATTTTGGAGTTGATTAGTAAGATTTTTTTTCCTCTCCTTTTTTCTGTTATTATTTATTTTCCACTCCCGGCCTCTTGGTTGCTATTTTTCTGTTTGATTAATCTTATATATATAGGTGATTATTACAATTGTGTGTGTGAGAGAGAGGCAGTGATGATATTGTTGTGTATAGGATTATATATGGTACCTTGTGATCGAGTTGAGTACCAAGTTATTTCTTCATTTCCCACTTGGATCTTGCAAATTCTTTCTCTTTTTTATTCATTACTTCTTGTGTGGATGCATGGATCACCAACGAAATGGACATTAATACATACATATTTAATTTGTTTTATTATTTATTTATTCCAATTCCAATATGGATGGATGGATGGATGCGTGATGTGGATGGGAGCCTCCCCTCGTGCATGGGGTAGCAGTAGTACTGTGGTGTGCGGTTGGTGTTTGGCATGTGGGTCTCATCTTCGAGCCTACGAAACAGACAGCTTGGACGGACAGACTGTTGTGCAAGCTGTACGTGCAGCATCACACCATTTCAAATACATACACAATTTATTATTAATCACCATTTCAGACGTACAGTTGACTAAATACTGTACGTAGTACCTTTTAATTCTCGTTCTTTAGGTAAAAATAATCGGTATAAGCAGCACAAGAAGAATGGATGAGTAGGTTTAGTAGTGTTACTAAATTACAGCTCTGTTTGCAAATAAAAAAGTTTGTCCGTGCATTATTGTTGGCTTGTTAAACAGTGGTAGAAGCGAATGTTGATGCCCCAGCAGGAACACATGCATGCATTGTCATGCCTGGAACAGTTGTTCTCTTGTCTCTGGCCGCTACAGTTGATCATACTGCTTGCAACTTTCTTTTTCTCCATCCTGTCCTCACCACGACCACCACACAGCTGGTAGGTAAGGGCCGAATAGAAAAGGGAAGAGTAAATCGTCATGGTCCCTAAACTTATTCAGACTATGTCGTTCGGGTCTTTAAACTCGTAAATCTATTGTCAAAAAAAAAAACTCGTAAATCGATCGTTTAGGTCCTTAAACTTGTTCGGTTGTGTCATATCGCTATCCTTAATCTTGGTTTTAAGTCTTAACTGGGTCAAATTAACAGGGCGATCAAAACCCATATGAACTCGAATGAAGACAAAGTTTATGTCAATATTGTAACCCTCAACGCGATCTACAGCTTTTTAGTTGAATTTTTTTTGTATTATTAAGTCTGTTTAGAGTCCCAAAGTATTGTTGTGTGTTTATAGGTTTTGAATTTGCAGTTTAAAATTATCAAAGTCTTAGATATTGATATGGTCTATATAAAAGTTGTAGTTTTCAATGCTATCTACAACTTGTGTAGTTGAAAGTTTTTTATTTGGCATTGTTTTGTGTCTCAAAATTTAGAATTTAAAATGTGAATTTCAAAATTTATAAACTTACAACAATATTTTGGGACACTAAATAATTTAAATTCAAAAACTTCTCAACTATAAAGTTGTAGATTTCTTCAAGGACTACAATTTTGACATAAAGTTTGTATTCATTTGAGTTCATGCGAAAAGTTATGAATTATTTGATATAGAGTTTTTAGATCGCCCTATTTTGATCTAGAGGATACTCTAAACTAAGTTTGGGGACAAGGATGACACAAGTGAACAAGTTTGAGGACCTAAATGGATGATTTCTATGTTTAAGGACCGGATAATACACCGAAGAAGTTTAGGGATCGATTGCATCTTTCTACAGCTAGCTTGCCTCTAGTTCCTTGCTTTCTTTCTTGCAGTGATTTGTCCGGGAAACGTCGGGTGACAACGTGAGGATCCAAGTAAGCAAATCTAATCGTCCTCATTTGATTGACAAAGTAAATCTGACTAGCCTTGGGTAAAATATATAGTTTGGTTTAAACCGACGATCCTCCAATCTCATGCTGCAGGTATTAAATTTATATGACCAGCTTATAAATAAAAATGACATTTAGACATTGGAAATGATTTTCTCTCTTATCAACTCAAAGCATTCTTGGTAACGTGGCACTCTTTTGGAAAATGAAAATAAAAAATCTCAATCAAATTAGCTTTAGAGCAACTTCAATGATTTATCTCTATATATATCCCCCATATTAACACGAATGGAGTATTAGTGAAACAATTAGTACCATGCAACTTCTTTAACCAGATCTCCAAATATTTTGATCGTATTTTCCTAGTTTCTCGTTCACCAAAGATAGAGAAAATCCTTGTCAAAAAAAAAAGATAGAGAATAGCGCTTGCTCTCTAAAGTGTCACAAACAAGATGGAGAGATATAGATAGCGAATTTATAGAATGGACAAGGATTTAGAGAATGGATTTAAGAAAAATTGTTGGAGATGTTTAAAACGGCAATCACTGTGCCCTTTGTAAATTGTATCTGTATGGGCACCTATTTGCCACTTACTCAGAAGGTATAAATTCGTTCTAGATCATGCTCCCTTTAAACCATTTAGAGAACGTTTTATTTTGTGACCATGCTCCATCTTATTTTTTAAAGTATTCTAGCAAACATGTCCGTCCGTGTGTAATATTAGAGAATTTGGTGGAGCAGTGCTATAAGCATCTAGG
Source organism: Hyparrhenia diplandra (assembly GCA_015847255.1). Classification (NCBI taxonomy): domain Eukaryota; kingdom Viridiplantae; phylum Streptophyta; class Magnoliopsida; order Poales; family Poaceae; genus Hyparrhenia; species Hyparrhenia diplandra. The sequence continues at coordinate 16,144 of JADLZK010008266.1, forward strand.
TATTTTGTTGGGCTTAATTGGGCTCGGCCCAACCTTAAATAAAAAAAAAAACAAATCAAGGCACATAATAAATGCGAGTGTAATAATAGAGGATTGCTTACACATGGGAAATTGGCAAGAGATCAACTCAACTTAAATGGATGACTACTGTGTACACATTTTGTTATAATTTTAAAAAGGTAAAAGGTAAGACACGTACACGTCCACACTCACGTCATGATGCAAATGGGCTCAGGCGGCTAGGCCAGTAAGGCCATGACATGAACTGTGTGTTGCCAACGATGTTTTGCACGTTCAACCTCAGAGCAAGAAGGGTGAGAGTAAGAGAAAACGGATCAAGAGATGGAAAATGAGTGAGAGATGGACGGATGGAATAAAGAAAATTTTCGCTTTTCTTGTCAAAAAGAGAAATTTTTGCTTTTTAATATTAGTATATTTATTAGTATGATAAGCATTTATTATGGGTATTTAGACTTTTCACCGAGAGCAGCGATGACGGAGACTTTCTGGGTCATTTCCTCAGAAGCAGCGGCCCTCACCCTAGGGGAGATGATAGTGAAACACCTCGACTTACAAGACATCTCTTTCTCTCTGATTGCAACCAACTAGTACACTTCCTCAACTCTGAAGAACAGACACATCTCTTTCTCTCTGATTGCAATTTCTCAGGAGATCGCACAAAAGTTTACAAAATTGATAGACAGCTCAATACTACAGCTCATACCAGACTTGCTTATGCAGCTCAAAGGAGAAGCCCATCAAATTCATTTTTCAGTCAATGAGAATGAGTATAGCACGAGTTTTTCTTAAAAAAAAAGTAATAGCACGAGTTATTACCTTGCGGATGGTATACACCCAGAATAGAGGATGGGCAACCTTCATGAAGACTATTACACTTCCTCAATCAGAGAAGCATAAGTTGTTTGCTAGGCACCAAGAAGGGGCAAGGAAGATGTGGACCATGCTTTTGGGGTATCGCAGTCCTGTTTTTTTCATTGTTCTTCATCCTACACGTGTGTGGAAGAGGAAGAGTGTTGGAAGGATCATGCTAACGTGTGTGATTCTCCATAATATGGTAGTGGAAGATGAGAGAGACGATGCTACTGTTCAAATTGACTTGAATGAGAACCCAAGGGCATCCTTTGCTCTACCTCCTGAAGTGAACACTGATGGTAATCTGTGCTTCGCTGATGTGCTGCATAGATAAGTTGCTATCTGTGCTCGTCCACAACATACCCAGCTTAAAGATGATCTTGTTGAGCACATTTTTTACAACACTTTGTTGATCACATTTGGCGTAGGTTTGGAAATATCCATCATAACTAGTTATGGCAGAATTATGAAAACTGCATGTTTTCAAGCCCTTTTCAAATAACACTAGTCGTTGACATGGTGTCTTCTTGATATTAATTTCAGGACCATGCTATGATGTGGTAATTGCTGTTGGTGCTACTCATAGGCATGCGTTATGTAATCCTACCTTGTATATTAGCTAAAAACTTGTCCTAATTCTCATTACCTTCCAACTTGTAGTGTTTTCGGTAATGTTGATCCGGATAGTATGGATGTTCCTTTCTACCAAAAGATCCAACTATGGCGTCAAATCTTTATTGTCTTTTAGATTAATAATTTATGGCTTGTTTTAGGAGACCTTATGTAGTTAAAATTTGGTTATTATTTCTTTATAAGACTTTCATACTGTGTGTAGGAAAATAGACCTCGACCCATCTTAGTTTTGATTTTGGTGTTTGATGACCAACATGACCAAATGGGACTAATATGTTTGCAAGTGTTTATTTTGTAGTCTTACACGGGATGCAAGACATGACTTGGACGAAGGCGACATGATGATCCGTTGATCAACATCTCAAGCAAGACCTTAGAAGCTCAAAGGAAGACCCCATGGATCAAGAAAAGTCTAAGCATGAAGGGGAACCGAGCCCGAAGAGCAGAACACGAAGAAACAAGCAAACAGAAGGGTTTTGGCTCCACCGGATGCAGCACCTGACGCGTCTGGTGCGGACCAATAGAGTGTCTAGTGCTATCGGGCAAAATGGAGTGATGTCAATCTACTCATCCGACACGCCCGGTGCATGAGGGGTCCAGTGTTTGTTGCAGTATCAACGGTCACTGGATCAATGGGCGTTCCCTACAGCAACAACGGACGCCGGCGTCAAGTGCCCGTTTTAGTGCTAGGGATCTCTCCCGATGCTAGACCGGACACACGAAGGGAGTGTGTTCTTTGTGGGTTGCGGCTACGCCCAATGCCTCGACAAGTTCCTACGGTCGGCAACAACAATGGTTGGGAGAAGGACCGGACGTGTCCGGTGCTAACAAATGGAGCGTCTGGTGCATGGACAGTAATGACTATTTGGCCACCAATGCCTACATTCTCCATGGGGGCTCATAAATACTACCCCAACTAGCCAGTTCGAGTGTGTGGGAGTGAGAAAACATATCACAGGTGCTTGTACAATATTTTAGTGCTCTCCACATGCATAGTTCTTAGTGATATATTTGGTGATTAGCATAGGTTCTTTGCGAAGTGCTTATATTAGTTAGACCACCGCTTAGGCGCTTGATCTAGGCTTAGGCTTAGTGTTTAGTGAGGTTTTCATATCTCTCAAGAGTTGTACTCAGTGGGGCTTGTAGTCTTGTGAGATAACACCAACCGTAATTGTGGTGTGGCCGCCACCGTGTACCCGGGGAACAAGACCCATGACGTTTCGGGTCGGAAGCTTGGTGGTGAAGACGGCGGTGAGCATGGGAGAGGCTTGTCGGAAGGCATGCTGAAGATCCACTTGCGTGTGGGATGGCCCAAGGCTATCCACTTAGTTACCCGACTGGGAACTTGGCCTTTGCGAGGGGCTCCAATGAGGATTTGGGGAAACTTACGCGCTCGATACCTCAAGAAAAAGTGTTGGAGCCATAGACGGAGTTTGTATCTCTATCGCATTTACCTTCCACATTTTATATGCATTACCTTGGTTGTGTGATTTACCTTTTCTAGCTTAGCTGATAGGATTGGAACCTAGGTTGCATAACTCTTTTGCGGTAGAGATAGCAACACACCTAGCAAAACCGTAGTTGCACTTATAGATAGTTTACTTTATTCCAATAAGTTTTGACTAGTGAAATTAGAGGCCATAAATAGAAGTAGAATTTTAAGTTGCCTAATTCACCCCCTTTTAGACGTCACGATTCCCTTCACTATGCTTAAATGGTGGTTTCATGGCACTATATGTGCCATCAGGTTATGGGCAGCGTTGCATTGACCTGCTATACAAAATAAAATGGACTATGTTGCTTGAAGTTGGATATGCATGTGAAACGTTTTCATATTTTGTTTATTCATGAATGGCTATAGAGATGTAGCCAAGTGGATGATAGCATGCATATGCAAAGCATTAAGGCTATCTCCAAAGCACACCCAAAATCCATAATGCATGTTGTACAGTGTTTTTGGGCCACAAAACAGCCTCCAACAGCCCATGCAAACTTCAACCGCATTTTGCGTTGATGCCCGAATAGAGCGCATACTTGCGTCTCCTCGTGCCGCTATGCATCTCCGTCGCGGGGCCCACCACCACGAGGCGACAAGTGCTGGACATGGACCTCGGCGCTCGGCAAGGACCTCCTTGGCCGGGCGACAAGCGGCCCCGGTGCGGCGGCTCAAGGTGTGGCTCGGTGGGGATCTCGGCGAAGGCTTCGGCGGGTCCCATGCCTCCATGGCGGCGCGGCCGGCGGGTCCATGGTGCTCGGCGGGCTTGGCGGCTTCGTCAGCGGACAGCGGCGGTGCTGTAGCGTGGCGGCGCTTCGTTGGGCGGCGTCCGCCCGCATGGCGGCGCTGGGCGAGGCGCGCGGGCGAAGCGGGCTGGTGCGGCGCAAGGCGAAAGAGTCGGAGTTTGTTCGCGGGGCTTCGCCCGCGGCGGTGGCGTCCACTGCTGGCGGCGACGGCGAAGCGGAGCTGGTGCGGCGCCGGCGAGCCGGAGCTGGTGTGGCGCTAGCGTCCGCTTCGGCTATTTGTTTGCGGTTGCTGTTAGAGAAGGAGAAACTTTGGAGGTTATCCATTTCACCGCATGCGTCGGGCATACCATCTAATGAGTCTCGAAATAATGCATATCTTTGTTGGAGATAGCCTAAATACAGCGATCTCCTAGCCAATTTGTTATATGCATAAAGCCAGTTCTTGTAGCTCGATTCACGCCGCAATCCCGTCACACCGTCACGTCTCGCCGAAGTCGCGGGAAAGGAGAAAGGATCTAGAAGAGAGAGAGAGAGAGAGGCGCAACACCAATAATGGCACACAACTTTCTGACACCCAACATTGCCCTACCACACTGACTGACTTGATAGACAACATCCAGAATCGAAACGACTTGATAGACATAACATCTAGAATTTGACACTCCTGCTCACGAAACAACAAAAAGAACGATGAAATGATTATTTCGCGGAATGACTCTGTTTTAGTCGGCTATGTTTAGATCTTTTTGAAGGGTTGTAAAATGACACATCAGATATTTCGGTACATATTCAAAGTACTAAACATGAACCAAGTATAAAATAAATTATATATTCCATCTGTAAACAACGAGATAAATTTATTTAGCTGAAATAATCTATCATTAGAGCATGTGTTATTGTAGCAGTTTAGTGTCTAATCACGGTCTAATTAGGCGCATTAAATTCGTCTCGCAGTTTTAAAAAAACTATGCAATTAGTTCTTTTTTTATTTCGTATTGATTTAGCACTCCTGCTATGGCCTGACATATTCGATGTGAGACTTTCGGAAGTTTGAAGTTTGGGAACTAAGCAAGTCATTTTTATTTATTGTATGTGACATGGCAGAAACTCTCAGCTGGCTGTCGGCTGTGTTATTAGCCATGCTCTAAAAGCGTAAACAGAGATCCGTGGGATGAGACAAATGGAGTTGTGGTTACAGTGGTAGGTCAGTCCAGGTGGGACATTGCCCACCAGTTTGGAGGAGCACATTTATTCTAAAATATTTCAGAATTTACAGACGTTTGGTGGCATGTTTCCTGCGCGCAGGAGGCACTGAAGTCTTCCCAATCTCTTGTTTGTGTGTGCGTGGTGTAAGTGTGGAATGTGTGGATTGCGTACCTGATAAAAAATGATCCGTGGGACGAGTACCCGATTGAAAAAAAAAGGTCCATAGGACAGAGGGTGCAAGAAGAGAGCAAATCAAAGAAATGCTAGAGTTGAAGAAAGCGTCAGCTAATTCTGTTTTAAGATTTCAGCGAAGTCGTTCCCTCGTTATTCCAACAATTGCAATTAAGACAATCCAGTCGGAGCTGAAGGTGACATGGAGGACTTGTTCAATGCTTGAGATAAAAATAACACACAGTGCGCGTTTATAACCTGAGATGAGTTTCGGCATGACGGTGACAGGGATTTCTGGCGATGGCCCGGTCAAGAGAAGAAGCGATTTGTAGCGAACTCGAGGCGCCAGTCGTCAAGTATTTGTATTTTGATGAACCTTCCGCATCTAATTAGGCCGGCAAGGATCATGACTTTAGCAACTTCGGATCCTTGGTCTTTGGATGTTTGTGTAGTGCGTTTCGTCACTTTGGATCTATCATAACAAGTCAAGGCGAACTATTTCTACATTTAGTTAACGATTTACTCTCCCTGTCCAAAAAGATATATCACTCTAATTTGACCTTATTTGGATCTGTTAATGATAACAGTTAGCATCTAAAATTAGTAGGTGTGGTCCAAAGATCGCTTATGATCTGGATTATGTATATGATTATTGTAATCAGATTATGAATTATAATAATTAGAGTATTTGGTTTTGAGAATAAACTCATTTCAGATAGAGTGGGGCATCATGAGTCTATTTATCAAATTTAGTTAAATGATCATGTTCTTCGTACTAGTAATAATTATTCGCTTCCGAGGAATTAGGTGGTAATAGATCAATTCATTCTTTCTCACTAAAAAAGTAAGATAATTATGGATCACTTCACTCCCTTACACAAACTAAACACTTTCTACATATTTCACATGAAATGCCTTGGTTTCAAGCAAGAGAGGAGGATGTATTTTGCAAACGTCCGCCATATGTTCTATGACTGGGTATGCCTAATGTGATGTGCCGCCGTCGCCGCTTCCGCTTGGGACGCTAAGAGAATCCTGATTTTTGTGGAGTTCTTGTTTTGAATTAATGGATGCCGACGGGAGGTGGCCGCTTGGGCCTAGGCAAATGTTGTTCATGGAATATAGGAATACCCAAAGTATTCCTTTTCCAATGAATACCTAGGAATACCCTTAGAGGAGTGATGGGCTAGGACATCCGATGGAAGTCAGGCCCATCGGACGCCCCTCCCCGAAGTCAGGCCCACCGAATGCCTCGCCCCGCATGGATCCCTCCGCCCCCACCTATAGGTGCGCTCTCGCAAAGTGCAAACAACACCCGCACCCTGACGCGTTCCTGCCTACCTCCGCATCCACATCCACATGGCTTGTGTCCTCGTGTCTCGTGCCATGTCCACGTTCTTGTCTTGTGCAGGTTGGGGGAAGAGGGCACCATGCTTGGGTTGGAGAGGGGCTGCGAGTTGCAACATTCGACACTTAACATCTTGAAAATCAATAGTGGCGACATTTTAAAATGCCTAATGCAACATCTAGAAAAATATGTTTGCAACATCTCAAAATCGACATTTGCAACGTCTTAAAATTGACTATTGCAAGGAAGCACATATTGTAACATCTCAAATCGACAATTGCAACACCCGAAAAAACATGTTGCAACATCTCAAAATCGATTTGTTCAACCATTCAAAGAACATATGTTGCAACATTTCAAAACGGCAGCTGCAACATCCACAAATACATCTTGAAACATTCTCAAAATTGACTGCAACAACGCCATAAAATCCACCATGATTCTGCGAGATAAGGAGGAAAAGATGGTGGAGATATGGAGGAAAGAGGGGAGGCCTGAGGGTTGTTCCATGGATTCACCTTTGGAAGGCCGCTCATGGCCGCCGTCGAGGCGCCAGGGAGGCTGCGCAAGGGTGGAGGAGCATGTCGGGCTTCGGGGTGGGGAAGAGGAAGGGCGTGCACGGGAAGGTGGCGGCCACCGGGGGGAGGGCTGGCTCTCGCGTCCTCCGCCGAGGAGCAAAAAAAAGTGCGATGCGTGGGGATGGAGAGAGAAAGTGAAGGAGCAGGCAACAGGATAAAGTGTGATGTGGTGGGCGATGGGTGGGTTGGCATGTTGGTGGATCCGTCCGATGGAATTAGTTAGATTAGGATGCTCCAAGGTAAGCATTACCGATACCCTTAATATCCTCGGTGGCACGGATCATGACGCTTGAGATTAAGGAGTACGGCGTGGCTAGAAATTCATTCTTTGGAGGAGAGTAGAATGGTAGTGGGTTCTCTTTGCAAGAGTATCGCCCTCCATCCCCAAATGTTTGTGGATTACCGACTTTAAGAAACTATTGCCGACAATTATATATTAAAATATATAAATATTTATGCTAAGTAATTAGTATCATCGGAAAGATCTTTTTATTTATTTTTTTAATAAATTTATTTTAGATATATAAATGTTGCATGTATTTTGCATACAAATCGAGTTTACACTTGTGGTAAAATTTAAAACCCGACGGACCGTCAATTATGGACATAGGGAGTATATTATATCCTAATACACTATTACTCCGTACATTAAAACGAATGTCGTTGTCTTTGTTTTTGCCAATCTCGCATTGCATCACGTTGACACTGACACAATAATAGTCAATATAAGCAACAAGAATAAGCTCATCATTTGTTCAACAAAGTCCAGATCATATTCTTTCGCCACTAAAAACCATGAAACCTTGCCCACTCGATGCTCATGGCCATTTCTTTACTTCCACTCCGCCCCGCCAGCATCCCCACGAGAAAGCGAGACCCCAACGCGTAGGAGGAGACCACCACCACCTCTCCCCCCTCCTCGCGGTTTCCGCGGTTCCGTTCCGCTCGGCTGGCCGCGGCCGCGACACGCGACAGACGCGCCTCCTGCTGGCGAACCCCATCCACACGACACTCCTCGGCGCGCGCTGCAGCCGCCGGCTGGGTTGACTTGACTCCGGCGGGGACACGTTGTTACGTCCTTCTGCCGGCGCGGGTTGGCGTGGGGGTCGGGCTCGGCTCAGATCCTCCAAAGATTGGTTTTGGAAGAGTGCGCTATTGGTGGCGGAGCTTCGTTGACTCCGGCCGAGTTCTCTCGCACAGGCGCGTCCGAAGAGGGAGGGCGTTGCACCGTTGCTGTTCCTGGGAACTCCTCCCACGCATCGAGGCGGTCGGATCGGTCGATGTGTCGCCGGTAGATTGGCCGGCGGCAGCTAGCGGAGCGAGGAGATGGGGAACTGCATGGACAAGGCGGTGCCGGTGGACCACAACGCCTCCTGTGAGTGCACCTCCACGAGAATCTTCTCGCTCGATTTCTAAGCAAATGTTTCTTGCTTGGTTGCTCTGTGCTAGTCTCGTCTGATCCCTTAGGCAGATCCGGCGTTATGGCTAGCTGCTCCGGGAGGTTAATTGGTGGATGGATTTGCTGAGCGAGACCCTTCCATATGCGCGCCTTTTTTTCCTTGCCGCGCCATGATTGGGTCTTGGGTTGCTACTGCTACTAGCGTTTTGCTGCCTATTCTTGTGTGATAGTCAAGCATACACAAGAATACTTCACGAGTTGTGCTAGCTATTGATTTTCAGTATCGTGTGGGGGTTTCATTCATAGAAGAGGAAATGAGTTTTTTTTCCTTTTTTAGATTGATTAGATTGAAACAGTTGACATTTTCCATTTTCCACTTGGGAATTGATTGCCCACTTCTAAGAGTGTCAAATTGGTATTATCATACACCCAGGACCCAGCCATAATGTTGTTCGAATCAAAGAATTTGGTCCCATCTAATGGAGTGCAGTGGCGGAACTGGCGAGGAAATATAGGGGTGGCCGAATTTTTTTTTCATTGACCGCATACACTACTTAGCCATCATTATACAATAGAAATACACAAAAAATAGCTAGTTTGCAAAAGTGGTCAAGATACCTTGATTATCTAACTGAGGATTTAGATCAACCACATCAGTATCATTTAACTGAGGATTTGGATCAACCATATCATTTGAATCCCCTCCTACAGTTGTCTTCTTGTAAAAAAAAAAGTGTCTTTCTTTTTAGTTTCATTGCCTGATGAACATTTAACAAGAAATCAAGATAGAGAGGACGATGAGTAGATGCTTGTAAAATTACATGAAATAAAAAACTGCTGCAGCCCTAGCGGCACTTACCTTGGGGACTCATTGTCGGCTGAATTGCTGATCTGATCGGCTCGTCTCGTCAACTGCTCGTGACTCGCGAGACCGCGTGGCGGTGTTCGATCTGCGTCAGTCTGCGCGGTGGCGTGGCGGCGGAACCAGCGTCTCGCGAGAAACCAAACGACGCCGCGCCGTCGCGGTCTCGCTGGAGGAACCAATGCCAAGCGATGTACGATGCGGTCATCATGGTCATGGGCCTTGGCGCCAGTACTGCTTGGCCCAAAATTAATGAGTGCTCAATCGTTGATACTCTAAAAAAAAGAATCGTTGATACTCTAAATTACTCGTTCTTTTTTTTCATGGGGAGGCCATGGCCCCCGCCGCCCCCTCAGTTCGCCACTGATGGAGTGGCCTTGGCAGCAAGTGTCTTGCTATATATATAAAAAAAAAGAGGACCACCCTTGCTTTATCATGTTAGAAGTTGGAATTAGCATATGCTTGTCTGACAGAAATAGAAACCTGTTTCCTCAATTTACATTTAGGCACAGAAGTTTCAGTTTCGAAGGTGGAACTTAACATTAATGGCCACCGTGTCTTGGTACTTGCCGATTTTGTAGATTGTAGTCCTATTAGCGCCACTTTGTCTTCAAAACTTGTCTTTTTTTTCAGAAGTGTAGGAACTTGGCTGTTAATTAATCTGTAATTTGGTTCTTTATGTGATACAATTTGGGCACAACACGTTTGTATCGTATGTCGTTACCATGACCATACCTGTGTCTTGGACCACATTATCTGCGAAATGGAAGGAACTTGATCATTAATTAAACTAGCCACAAGCAATTGACTGTATGCTTTACACATTTTGTTTTGTGTTTATTTTGACCTGTCAGATCAATCGAAAGTAGGGAGCAAATCAATTTCATCATCCAACCCCTCAACGGTCAAAGTGGTTCGACTCGGTCGACTTGGACTGTGGCCTCATACAAAGATAGTCGAGCTTGGACAGAAGGAGAAATCTTGTCGTCGCCAAATTTAAAGGCATTCTCATTTGGTGATCTCAAATCTGCATCGAAGAACTTTAGATCAGATAGTCTTCTTGGGGAAGGAGGATTTGGCTATGTGTTCAAAGGCTGGATTGATGAGCAAACTCTTGCCCCTTCAAAGCCAGGAAGTGGTATGGTTGTTGCCATCAAGAAGCTAAAACCAGAAGGTTTTCAGGGCCACAAGGAGTGGCTGGTATGTTTGCCAGTGCTTTAGCCCATATTCTCAGGTTTCTCGAGACCTCTCTGTTTGTATTCACTGGGGTTGCTCTCCTGCAGACAGAGGTTGACTACCTTGGCCAACTTCACCACCAGAATCTTGTCAAACTCATCGGTTATTGTTTAGATGGTGATAACCGACTCCTGGTGTATGAGTACATGCCTAAAGGAAGTTTGGAAAATCATCTATTCAGACGTATGCTTTTTTTATTCTAATGCAACCCTTTTCTTCTGAAATATTTTGTTTTCTATTTCTACCTAGTTCAGCAGAAACTTTCTGTTTTAGGAGGTGCTGATCCTTTACCCTGGGGAATAAGACTCAGAGTTGCAATTGGGGCCGCTAAGGGTTTATCATTTCTGCATGACGCTGAGAACCAAGTCATATATCGTGACTTCAAGGCATCAAACATTCTCCTTGACTCGGTATACTTGAAATGTCAACTCATCCTTGTTCTTTGCAAACATCTATTTTGACAAACCATACATTGTTATATTCTTAACTTCTTTGCCCATTAATATAGGAGTTCAACGCAAAACTTTCAGACTTTGGCTTGGCAAAAGCAGGTCCAACTGGGGATAGGACGCATGTTTCTACACAGGTCATGGGAACACGAGGTTATGCAGCTCCAGAATATGTTGCAACAGGTTAGAAACCAACAATTCTGAAATAGCCGAATGATAGGATGTGTTTACTTCCTTTATTCTTGTCGTTTCTTCAACATTATTTTGTTTGTATCACCCTAAGTTCAATATAAGCTCTTTATTTGTATTAGCTAAGTTGGTATTTACTTTGAGTTAGTCTATCATATTTCATCTATGTTGGGTGATTGAGGATCACATGCCTCTATGCTATGATGATGAGGCCCAACTATTTTTGGTGTCACCTTTTAGTTCTCCATTTTATGGGTTTAGAATTGTCAGAATTGCTGTAATGCCAGTACTATTGAACTGGTTTGCAAACATACCACTCCAACCTACTGGATTTCTAGTTTCGGCACGATAGTGTATGCTTTGTAGAACGCTGCTTCTGGTTGTTGACTAAGATCTTTAACTTGCTAAAATGTGCCTTATCTTCTGTATGCTATCTTGACCCTTAAAGAGTTCATCTCTCAAAAAGATGGTCAACTCCATTTGTTAGAAAACTGTGAGTTTTTCACAAGAGAAGTTTATATGTTCAAGATGCATTTTTAAATGTTGGGAGTAAACAAGTAAACTGCTAAAAGATAAACACCAAGAAACTGCTGAGCTATAAAATGTGTTTATTACAGTGATCAGAATATTATTGATTGTCCTTTTACCGCAGTCTAGTGGCTAAACATTATAGTGACAAATTTCCACTTGGTGGTTGCAAATGTTGAATAAGGCAACTGTCAAAATAGAAAAAGCACTCTGCAAACAAAATTCTCTTTCCAGAGGTGATTCTTGGTATGCGTGAATATGTAGTGTAGTAATATATCCTTAGAACGACTAAACACTAAGAGTCATCAGTGAAGGCTGTTTGTAATTTTCTTTTGAGAAAAAAGGATTCCTCATAATAGTACATTTATTAGGAAAGAAACCAGCCTTTGTGCACAATTTTCTTGACCGATCATTTGACCCAGGTGGATAAATATATTCTATTTTGGTAAGGTAGTTTTTTTGTGTTGATAAAAGATCTTATTAAACATGTAGTTTACATCTTATGGGATCTTTATGTGTTCTCCCCCTTTCCTGCTATTTTCGTGTGTAATCTAGCCTACATAAATAATATTATAACATGTTTTAATTTTCATGCCTTTCAACAATTCAAAAGGCTTGATGTTAAAGTTTTGGCAATCTATTTTCCAATCAAAACTTTTGAGTTAGGTTTTGGCGAAACCTAACTCAACATTTCTACAGGTCATGTTCAAAAAGTTGTTTCAAAAAAATGTCATTAGACAGACACATCGCCTATTCCATTTATAATCTCTGAGGGGAGCTCTGGTATCTTTTCTTCAATTCTTTTGAAGGAACACAGCAGGGGAAACCCACTTAATTTGTCTAAGTACATATGTACTAGAGACCTCCACATAAACCAGATCCATTCTTTTTTTATTTTTGAGCATCAACCAGAACCATTCTTAAGCAGTGGGCATAGAACCAGAGAATTCATAACAGCCACACAGTTTATTTTGATAAGACTGTTTTTCCTCATTTTCTTAAAAAAATCTCCAGGTCGCCTCTCAGTAAAGGCAGATGTCTATAGCTTTGGCGTCGTGCTACTGGAGTTATTGACAGGACGGCGGGCGCTAGACAAATCAAAACCGGCATCCGAGCAGAACCTCGTGGACTGGGCAAGACCCTACTTGGGAGACAAGCGCCGCCTGTACCGCATCATGGACTCGAAGTTGGGAGGGCAGTACCCAAAGAAAGGCGCCCATGCTGTCGCTGGAATCGCCCTGCAGTGCATCCGCAACGAGGGCAAGATGCGGCCTGCAATGCCTGAGGTCGTGGAGAAGCTGGAGCAACTGCAGGACCCCAAGTACAACATCGCGGCACCTCAAGTCAACACACGGCAGACATCATCGTCATCCTCAGGTTCAGTTCCCAGGTCACCCATGAGGGCGCAGCCTTCTCCAAGGCGCCTGTCAGGTTCGGCGTCCCCGTTGCCAGCAGCAGTAGCAGCAGGCTCCCCGCTTCCGGGGTCTTGTAGGACCACGCAGGTGCACTAGACGTGCTGAGAGGAGGAAATGGAGCGCATATGTGTGTTGTTGTAGGCCTGTAGCTGTGTTCCATGTAGCTGTATATTTTTTTGCTGTATTACTCCCAATCAAAAGTGTTTTTTGTTCGTGCGGGTGAATGTACCATGGAATCCGCTCTGTTAGTGAGACAGTGAACCCTTGTTTCGCCATTATGAGTTGAGATAGATTGCTGCTTCTTTGAGCCAATGCATTATAAGTTTTGATCGAAGGGATGTGCCTGTGGCTTGTCGTTCATTGCTTTACCTTGCAATCGTTGTAATGTGTTGTTTTCCTTGTGATTGATAGAGCACTCAACATCCACTGTACAAAAGATTTTGGTGTACTATATATTTAGGGTCCAAAGAAGCATGTGTTGATTCTGCGTCACTAGGGTTAGATTAATTAATTACCTGCCAGAGATCGACCGGGTGATGATGCCTTTACCTTATCGATCACCTGTTTGAATGGCATAACTAGCACTGTACATGTATAGCAGTGGTAATGATCAATGAAATTTTAGTTGAGCTGGATTTCTGAAATCCGCTTGCAGGCTATAGGGAGGGCGACCGTGCACGTTGCCACATTTCACGCCGGCAGAATTTCAACCCTTCCAGATTTCTGGAGCGAAACGGAACGTCGAACTCATGCTCTCGAGTCTCAGTTTGCTGCTGCTGTATTCCTTATTTCTGGCTTAATGGGGTATACAAGCTTGGTAGAGGGGCTCCCAGGAGTGAGTGAGTGAGTTATTGTTCGGTAGATCGAGTGAAAGATGGATCTGTCAGCTTGGTTTAGTCTATCTTCTTATGGGTGACATGCCCCTTCTTTTATAGCTCAAGGAGGGAGAGTACTACAAACGGAAGTAAACGCTTGGATGAGAGGTGGTGTTACTACAAACCGAACATACCGAAGTTACCTGAAATGTGATAAGTTTAAGTGTTATTGATTGTACTATTATAGACTATTGCGTTATGTATTTTTGGCACACACTTACGGTCATGTGGATTTTTATATGTATTTGTATTTTGCACTATTATTTGAAATCGTGTCAAAATTAGTTTTTGAACATGCTAATACATCTTTGTGATCAGTGTGGTACTATTCGGTAAATACCGAAAACGAACCGAATTTACTATTACCGAATTCTCTCGGTATCGAGTTTTTTAGGAATCGGTCGGTACCAATTTCTGAGGAACCGAATTTGTATAGGTACCGAAGAATTACCGAGTCGTGTCTACATGAATCAGGGGCAAGTGCATGTGCCGCGGTTGCCTAGCTCTCCTACACACATCTATGGTGTGGTCAGGAACCCACTTTAGGCCACCCCGAGGCACCCACAATTAAGGCGTGTCTCTGGTCTTGAGGGCCCCGGTAGCACGCCCTGCATTTTGGTTATTCCACGTGGCAAGCCCTCACGGTGCGTTCATTTGGGCACGGTTGCACACTCCTGTGCGGGTCATCACTTCGCCTGGTGACGCCGCCTACCAACTGCTCTGGCTTGCACTATCTCGTCTCGTCTCGTGCACCACTCGCACGAGTTCCGTGGTTCACGGGTCATCCGGGCCTCTCTCCGTTCCTTGGACGTGAAGGCATGCCCACCTTTGACGTGGTGAGTCCGTCGCCATACGTCGGGCAAAGCGGACTCGGGCGTGCCACATTGGACCGGGCGGTGACCGTACGTCCCACATCAGGCAAGACGGATTTGCGTCCCTACGTCGGGTGAGACAAAGGCGGTTATACGATGGATTTGGGCTGAGGCCAGCTGATGGGCCACCCGTGCTTTGATCCCATGATAGAAATTATATCCACAACGCTTTGTGAAAGAACCTATAGCCTAATGGTTATAAGAGCAGCACTTGAAGTCCCAGGTTTGACTCCCATGTGACCGAGTATTATAGGATCTAACGGTGTCGTGCTTTTAGTGGTAGACAACATTATCAGACTCGAGGATTTGTTGGCCCAGTCTTCAAATATGCTCATAAGAGTAGGTTTGATGTGTGAATTCTAAAAAAAATATAGATGTCCTTTATTTTGGATTTCTCGTTTGTCAAAGTCAATGATGTAAAGCTATGAGAAAGCTCTTAAAATTATATGAAAAGAATTTTTATTCAATTGATTTTTAGATATAATTTAGAGAGTAAAATTTATAAAGACAAATACTCTTTCATAGCATTCCTATGGAGCGGATAAAAAAGGAAAAGGCACACGGATCGACGAGGCGGTATTGAGTCCGGGAGCGATAAGCGCTGGGACGTCCGGACGCCCACACTTGATGCGCCTTCTCGCCCACTAGGCCCGCCCGCCCCGCACGCCTAGCCCCCCGCCCGCCCCACTTGCCCGCCAACCCCGGCCCAGCCATGAGGGAGCTTGAGCTCGACCTCGGCTCTACCATGGGAGATCATGTGGTAGAAGAGTGGAAGAAGATACGCAACACCCGATCTAGTTTTGAAACAGTCGGGAACCAACAGATAAAACAACCACATGAAGGTAGTTGAAACACTTGAAACATTATTCTAAAACACTAGAAAACACACCTGATCTACTTTTAAAACATCCGGAAACAATAGTTGAAACATACGATTGAAATTAGTTGAAACACTTGAAGCAACCCTTACAAACATTGATGAAACATATATGTGAAACATGTGAAACACTCGATCTACTTTTGAATATACATATGGCTCAGTTGAAACATACCTCTGAAACAACTGAAACAATTGAAATAAACAAATGAAACATTGGGGGGATTGATCAAGCGCTCCCACCAAGGCCGTGACGATTGCATCTCTCCATGGATGTCGTCAAAGGCTGCCGCCGGTGAAGCGCCACTACCGGTGGCACCATCCTAGCGGCGAGCTCAATGGGGAAAGAAGGACAAGGTGCCCTCCTTGAGCCGTGGCGGCGAAAGCAACGTTGTCGCCCCCCATGCGGTGGAAGTTGAAGCGGTTGTGGGACGGATCCCCGTGCCCAAAGCGCGGAGAGGTGGAGGAAATCCCACACGACACACGGCTTGGCGTTGGCCGCGGCGGCATCGTCGGTCGGGGCAGCCGCCCCCTCGAGGTTAGGCGGCGGGGCGGCCCCGGCGGCGGCGGCGGGGCGTCGCGAGAGGTAGGCTGCGGCGTGAGCTCAAGTTGGAGTTGTTAGCGATATTGTATATCTTGGATAGGTTACTCGGTTAGTTAGTTAGCATATCACGTAATTCATCTTGTACTTCAAGTATATCATCTTGTAACACAAGTAGATATGATGTATCTAGGATGGATATCCGCATGTACCATTACTTGACTTGTAAGCTACGCGGGGGCGTTTCCCGTGCCTATATTAACATGGAGCCGAGCACCCGGGAAGGGTAACTCGTTCACCCAAATCTCACATGGTATTGAGAGCTCGATTCTAGCGGAACTCAAAGATGTCACTCCCCTCCTCGTCCCACGAGATTATCTGCGGCTATGGTTCTCGGTTTCTTTCCGTAACAGAAGGCTGAATCGCAACAACTACCGAATTTTGGAGTGCCCGGATCCTCTCTGCGTTGAGGGGGTGCTTTCGGTCGGTGGCCATGTCGATCCCGAAGGGAAGACGCCCGAGATGTATCTACCCAAGAAGAATGACGCCGACGCTGCTGAAGAACGTGTGCTCAATCCTAAGTACGAGAAGTGGTTCGCCAAGGATCAGCAAGTTTCGAGCTACTTGCTGACCAACCTCTCCAAGGAGATGCTCGGCCATGCCACGATGGACACTACTGGCGCGGGAGGAGTGGAGCATCATCGCCGGAATGTTCGCGTCGCGAATCAAGGCGCGGATCATCGGCACCGGGATGGCACTTGCCACCGCATCCAAAGGTTCATCCTCGATTCTTTGAGTATTTTTCCAAAATGAAATCTCTGGCAGATGATATGGCGGCAGTGGCCGCAAACTTGAAGACAATGAACTCGTGTCCTACATCCTCTTTGGATTGGATCTCGAGTACAACCCGGTGGTCTCGACCATCGGCCGCACGTGTGGAACCCATTCTCGCCGGGGACCTCTACACCCAGCTCGTGACCTTCGAGCAGTGCATGGAGCTCCAGGGCGGTGGACAGCAGTCCTCCGCGAATCTCACCGCCAAAGGCGCCGTGGGAACAACAGCCCCACACGTGGTGGGGGCGAGCGGCAATGGTGGTGGCGCGGGCCGGCCGTGGTCAAGGAGGGCGCTCGGGGGGCACGCCCAAAGGGGATGTTCCAAGTCGGAGTGCTATGCCAGATCTATGGAAAGGAGGGCAATCCGGCCTTCCGTTGCTTCAAGAGGCTCGACACCAACTATCAGGGAAGGCCTCCCGGAAGACTACGTCGTCGATCGGCAACAACTACGATTGTCGACACCAATTGGTAAGTCGACTCGAGCCACCGATCACATCACCGGGAACTCGACAAGTGACCTGGCGTGGACTAGCTACACGGGTGGCGATCAGATTCATGCGACCAACGGGGCGGTATGGAGATTGGAACTATTGGTCATAGTACTTTGCATTCCCCTACTAGTAAATTCCATCTTCACAACATACTTCATTCACCCCAAGCCAGCAAGAGTCTTATATCTGTTAATCGCTTAACCCGTGACAACAATGTTAATGTTGAGTTTCATCCCAACCATTTTTTCATAAAGGAACCGGCGACGAAGAAAACCCTCCACAGAGGTAGGTGTGAAGGAGGCCTCTATCCTTTGAAGCTCTCGAATAAACAAGTGCTTGGTGTCGTCAAGCCATCTAGTTTGTTGTGGCACGCTAGGCTAGGTCATGCTTCCACTCAAGTAGTCCAGCATGTCATTAGTCGCCACAATCTTCCTTTTATTAGAGATTTGGTCATGAATAATGTATGCAATGCATGCCAGCAAGGCAAACATCATCAGTTGCCTTATGCTCGTTCAAATAAAGTGTCTTCCAAACCATTTGATCTTGTGTTCTCAGATGTCTGGGGACCAGCGCCTACTTCCATGGGCCATTTTGATTATTATGTGAGCTTCATAGATGATCATAGCAAATTTGTGTGGATCTATTTGTTGCGCCGAAAATCTGAAGTCTTTCAGTGTTTTATTGACTTCCAAAAGCTCGTAGAACGCCAATTCAACACCACCATTAAAACCATGCAAACCGATTGGGGAGGGGAGTATCAATCCCTAAACTCTTTCTTTAAATGCACCGGCATATTTCATCATGTATCTTGCCCACACGCTCAACAGC
Source organism: Hyparrhenia diplandra (assembly GCA_015847255.1). Lineage (NCBI taxonomy): Eukaryota > Viridiplantae > Streptophyta > Magnoliopsida > Poales > Poaceae > Hyparrhenia > Hyparrhenia diplandra. Next base: position 34,590 of record JADLZK010008266.1, read on the forward strand.
AAAATGGCTCCGCCGAGCGCAAGCATAGACATATTGTCGACATGGGTCTTAGCCTCCTGTCACATGCATCCATTCCACTTAAATATTGGGATGAAGCCTGGCTTACGGCGGTGTTTCTCATTAACCGGCTCCCATCACGTGTGATCAATGATAGCACGCCCTATGAACGCTTGTATGGAGAAAACCCGGATTATAGCTTCTTACGCACTTTTGGTTCTGCCGTTTGCCCCAACCTTCGACCATACAACCATCACAAACTCCAGTTTCGTTCCAAGCGATGCGTTTTCATGGGCTACCGTAATCTACATAAAGGGTTTAAGTGCTTAGATCCATCTGAAGGGCGTGTTTATATCTCTCGTGATGTTGTGTTCGATGAAAATGTGTTTCCATTCTCTCGAACTTCATCCAAATGCCGGTGCCCGCCACGGCGTAAATTGCTCTCCTCCCCGATCATCTCCTTGGCACTCCTAGTAGCCGGGGATGCAATGTTACGTGATCATAATTCCTCTCCGTCCGCTTCAACTAACCCTTCAACAAGATCTTCTAGTGTTGATCATGCAGGAGAAAATTTGGATGGAAACGGTGGAGCACAGCGAGAACGGCGTTATTTCATGCGGCCGCATGACGACCACGGCCGGCGGAGCGAGGCTGGTCGCTCGCACGGGGGGGGGATCCGGCTCGGGATCGGTGCCCGATTCGGGCGCAACACCTGCGTGGGCGCCCGACGCGTCCCGACGGCGTCCCCGCGGGGGTGGCGTGGGATCTTCTACGGCCCACGGCGGCTCGGAGGGGCGCGGGGTTCTCCTCGCCATAGCACGATCCAAGCCGGGGGTCGCCGACCAGCCCTCGGATCCAAGGCTGATTCGCCCGTGCACTTCGCGGTGGGTCATGGATCTTCGCGGCCGATCGATCTGTGACATCGCCGATGCGGTGCCTTCACAACGCCCACAAACTCGATTGCGGCAAGGTATCGATCAACCAAAAAAATTCGACCGATGGCACCTTTGTGAGGTGGTGCACTCTTGCATCTCCATCCACAGTGAAACCGTCGTCTCTCGAAGCTCGGTGACAAGAATTGGACAGCGGCCATGGATAGTGAGTTTGATGCTTTGAGAAGAAATCACACATGGCACCTGGTACCTCGTCCTAAAGGCAAGAACATCATCGGTTGTAAGTGGGTTTATAAGATTAAAAGAAAGGCAGATGGAAAAATAGAGAGGTATAAAGCTCGATTGGTAGCTAAGGGCTACAAACAACGGTATGGAATTGATTATGAGGACACGTTTAGTCCCGGTTGTTAAGGCTGCAATGATTCGTCTTATTTTTGTCATTTGCAATTATCAAAGGGGTGGACACTTTGACGAGTTAGATGTCCGTAATGCTTGTCTCCATGGAGTTCTTGAAGAGGAGGTGTATATGCATCAACCACCTGGCTATGTTAGCAAAGATCATCCGAGCTATGTTTGCAAATTGGACAAGGCCCTATATGGTTTGAAACAAGCTCCACGTGCTAGGCATGAACGCTTATGTGACAAAATGGTGAAACTCGGGTTTGTACCGTCCAAGGCGGATACATCTTTGTTCTATTATCATAAAGGTGGGCATACTATCTATGTGTTGGTATATGTTGACGACATTATTGTGGCTAGCTCCTCTGCAGCCTACGGTAGATGCTCTACTCAAAGACTTGCAAACAAGATTTTGCACTCAAGGACCTTGGGGAGTTGCACTATTTCCTTGGCATTGAGGTTAAGCGGTTGGCGGACGATTACGTTATTGTCACAAGAGAGGTATGCATCGGATATTCTCTCTCAATTTGGAATGAAGAATGTAAACCAGTTGCTACGCCACTCTCACCATCCGAAAAATTTAAGTCTTGTGGTGGGGAATAAGCTTGGGCCCGATGACTCCACCCGGTATAGAGTACGGTAGGAGCTCTTCAATACCTCACCCTTACGCGGCCCTGATCGTCTTTTCTTTGTCAATAAGGTGTGCCAATTTCTTCATGCCCCTACCAATGTTCTTTGGAGCGCCATTAAGAGGATCATGCGGTATGTGCAAGGAACAAGACACCTTGGGCTCAAAGTGCGACGATCTAGCTCCACGATGGTGAGCTCATTCTCGGATGCCGACCGGGCGGGTGTGTTGATGATCGACGGTCCACTGGAGGTTTTGCTGTATTCTTGGGCAGCAATTTGATATCCCTGGTGTGCACGTAAACAGGCTACGGTGTCCCGTTCAAAGATCGAGGGCGAGTACAAAGCCCTTGCTAATGCTACGGCCCGAGATGATGTGGGTACAAAAATTGTTGCGTGAACTTCGGATTTGGTCTCCACCGCTGCACGCGTCTTTGGTGTGACAACTTAGGAGCTAAGTATCTATCTGCTAATCCAGTATCTCATGCTAGAACGAAGCATATTGAGATTGATTTCCACTTTGTTCGTGAGAGGGTTGCTCAAAAGTTACTGGATATCAGATTTATTAACACCGGAGATAAGCTAGCTGACGGCTTCACCAAACCTCTCCCGGCGTATAAACTGCAACAGTTTCGGCACAATCTCAACCTCTCTAGTGGCTGAGATTGAGGGGGAGTGTTAGCGATATTGTATATCTTGGATAGGCTACTCGGTTAGTTAGTTAGCATATCCTGTAATTCATCTTGTACTTCAAGTATATCATCTTGTAACACAAGTAGATATGATGTATCTAGGATGGATATCCGCATGTACCATTACTTGACTTGTAAGCCACGCCGGGGGCATTTCCCGTGCCTATATTAACGTGGAGCCGAGCACCCAGGAAGGGTAACTCGTTCACCCAAATCTCACAGGAGTAGGGCGGCTTTGTCGCGTTGGGCCCGGATGCGGCGGCGTTGGCGTCCTTGGATTCGCCGAACATGGTCGCTCGATTTAGGGCGAGTGTGGCGTGCTGGACCGGCGAGGGAAAGACGAGGAAGGAGGGAGGGGAGGGGGGTGACCGGGCGCGGTTAAGATGGGTGGAGTGTGGCATGTGAGACCAGCAGGGAAAGGCGGGGAGGGGAGCGGGGCTGACCGGGCGCGGTTAGGATGGGCTGGGCTCGGTTAAATGCGTCCGGGCCGTCCGGACGGGCGTAAGTAACTGTTAGCGAATAGGCCTGAAGAATCCAGCGCATCGCCGCTGTCATCAGTCCGGGAGACTCGAGAAGCTTCCGTCCGTACATCCGCCCGGCGAGCTCTTGCAGCCGCCGGCGTCCATCTCCTTCCATCCGTAGCTCCGCCGGCGTGTACCTAGAAGCCGCCGGCGTCCATCTTTCTCCATCAGAGCTCTGCTGACGGATACATTGCAGCCATCGTCGTCCATCTCTTCTCCCCTTTCTGTTGGAATTGCTTGTGCTGGTTGTTGGGTTCCTTGTTCCAGTAATATTTCTCTGTTTTATTCTGCTCCAATATCCCTATCACAATTTGGGCTGGTTAAAGGGCAAACATTGGGTTTGCTTCTCGGCCTTGGTTGTGAGTCTGGGATTTTGTGAGTGTCGCCTGTGACTAGGTTGTTCAGTAAGGGATGGCTGAACCCAACAATCAATTGCAATCTGAAAGTGGTATTAAGAGTGATTTGAATGATTTACTTGAGAATTTGGAGATTCGAGAGGATGAAGAAGAAGAGATTGTTCTGGAAGAAAACTTAGAGGAGTTAAAAGCAGAGGCAAGATGGACAGCATTAGCAAAGGTAAATACTTCCAAAACTTTTAGTCGGGCTGCTTTCATTGCAAATATGAAGTATGCTTGGAGTCTGGCAAAAGAGGTCAAGTTCAAAGCCATAGAGAAAAATTTGTTCCTACTCCAGTTTTCTTGTCTGGGAGATTGGCGTAAGGTGATGGATGAAGGGCCATGGATATTTAGAGGGTATGCTGTTCTTTTTGGAAGAATATGATGGTATCACAAAGCCCTCCAAGATTAAATTTAAGAATATGATTGCTTGGGCTCGTATCTATGATTTGCCAACTGGTTTTAGAACAAAAATATTGGTCGTCAATTGGGGAATAAAATAGGTGAATTTCTGAAGGTGGATTTGGATGAGGATTTTAATGGATGGAGAGACTTTTTACGGATTAAAGTTAAGTTAGATGTGGAAAAACCTCTAACTAGGATTGTCTATATTTCTTTGGGGGCTGGAAAACGAGAAGCTTTCCGTGTTAAATATGAAAAACTTCCTAAGTTTTGTGCTGTATGTGGTATTATAGGCCATTCTGACACTGAATGTGGTGATGGAGTGCATGACCAGAAGGCCTTCCAATATGGAGATTGGTTGATTGTATCTGACAGGAAAGAAATAATCAAAGGAAGTAAATCTTTAGATTCATCCGATACAAATGGGTCAAACTCAAAAGAAATATCCAACAATCTTCCCCTTCCTGAGCAAGGAAAAGAAATTTCTAGTCAAAGTATTCCCCATGATTTAGCTGTTTTAAAGGATGATGCAAGAAGCACCTTGAAGAGGGACAGTGATCGGCTCTTAAAATACGATGTTTCTGAGGCTCAAAATGATCTCATGCGAAAATGTGATGGAGAGCAGGAAACTAATAATCTAGCCTTAGCTCTTGTTCCTACTCCCGACATGCCAAAGTTTTTAATAAACAAACATATTCCGGTTGTTGACTCTTTTCTAGCAACATCTGGTGAATATGACAGATTTCTAAAGGAACGTGACCAAAAGCGACTAAGGGTAAAGATGGTAGAAGATGAAGTAAATGACATTGAAATGAGATCGGCGGGCTCCTTTGAGGAGTACCGCCGGGAACAATGAAAATCCTAAGTCGGAACTGTCGTGGGATTGGCAACCCTGCGACAGTGAAGGAACTTCGCGATTTAGCGAAGGATTATGCCCCCTCGGTAATATTTATCATGGAAACTCAGATTAGTAAATACCGAGTGGAGAATTTGCGTTACTCATTGGGCTTTGATGATAGTTTCGCTGTTAATAGTTCAGGAAAGAGCGGTGGCCTGGGGCTGTTTTGGAAGAATGATGTGAATGTTTCCATTAAAAAATTCTCAAAGTATCATATCGATACAATTATTGAGGAGAGTGGAAAAGAGCCTTGGCGTATGTCCTTTATTTATGGGGAACCAAATAGATCTCTTAGGCATCGTACATGGGACATAATGAAGCAAATGAGAAGTGATTTTGATCTTCCTTGGCTGTGCATGGGTGATTTTAATGAAATTTTAAGGAGAGAAGAACAATTGGGTCCAAATGTTAGAGAAGATTATCTAATGGAGGGTTTCAGGGAAGCTGTGGATGTATGCCAGCTTTGTGATATAGGATATTTGGGACTGGACTGGACTTTTGAAAAGAAAGTTGCTGGAGGATATTTTGTTCGAGTTCGTCTTGATAGGGCGCTTGCATCAGCTAGTTGGAGTTCTTATTTTCCATTTGCGATACTTCACCACCTCACAGCAGTGAAATCTGATCATTGTCCAATCCTTTTATCCCTTGAGCCAGATGTAAGAAATAATTTTATGTATGGTCAAGGAAAACCTTTCAGATATGAAATTATGTGGGAAACAAATAAGGGCTTTGCGTTCCCTAATTCAACACAGTTGGGAGAATCTGAGAAAGTTGTACTTCAAAGTGCAAGACATGAAGGAAAAGCTACATAACCTTGCTGAAGAACTTAGATCTTGGGGAAATAAGAAGTTTGGTGCTGTAAGGCGTGAATTGCGAGAACAAAAGAAAAAACTTGAAAAGATAAGATCAGATCCAGCCAGGAATTATATATCGGAAGAGGAACAAAAGATAGTTGAACGTATTATCATGTTAAATTACCAAGAAGAAATTATGTGGAAGCAGAGATCCCGGATAACCTGGCTTAGAGAGGGTGATAGTAATACCAAGTTTTTTTCATCAAAGAGCAACGAGAAGAAGAATGAAAAATAAAATTGTGAAACTGAATCCGATGGCGATGGCTCAGAATGCACAAATATAGATGAATTACAAGGAATGGCAAGAGATTATTTTTGCAACTTATTTGAGTCTGAAGGAACTTCGATATGCATCTAATTTTAGACCATGTTTGTCGAAAAGGTAACAGATGAAATGAATAATTATTTATGTGCCCCTTTTAATGAAACCGAAGTAAAAGATGCTCTCTTTCAAATGTGTCCAACAAAATCGCCAGTCCCGATGGATTTCGCACATTTTTCAGCGAATGGGATATTTGTGGTGAGGATCTAACAAGGATGGTGCTGAGGGTTCTCAATGGAGATGATATACCCATCGAAATCAATAACACGTTCATTGTTTTAATCCCGAAGGTGCAAAATCCATTATCTTTGAACCAATTTCGGCCGATTAGTCTTTGTAATGTGGTTTATAAAGTCATTTCAAAGGCTTTGGCAAATCGGCTAAAAAGGTTCTTCCAGATATCATTTCCCAGAGCAATCGCCTTTTGTCCCCGGTAGGATCATCACCGACAATGTCCTATTGGCTTATGAATGTTTGCATTTTATGCGTACAAGCCGATCAAAAAATAATGCTCATTGTGCTTTGAAATTAGATATGACAAAAGCCTATGATAGAGTGGAATGGAATTATTTAGAGGCTATAATGCTAAAATTGGGTTTTGTTCGATCTTGGGTAAATAAAGTAATGAAATGTGTTACTTACGTATCTTTTTTTTTCAGTCTTGTTCAATGGAGAGCATTTGCAAGAATTCAAACCAACAAGAGGAATAAGACAAGGAGACCCAATATCACCATATTTGTTTTTGTTATGTGTTGAAGGTTTTTCAAGTGTCTTTGAAAGGTGAAAATGGTGTACAAGGAATTCAGATTGCACAAGCAGCTCCAAAAATCAATCATCTTTTGTTTGCCGATGATAGTCTTCTATTTTTAAGGCTACAACAAGTTTAAGCAAGAGTGGTGCAAGATTCAATATTAAAATATTGCAATGCCTCGGGTCAAAAGGTAAACCTTGCAAAATCTTCTATATTTTTCAGCAAGGGATGTAGGCAAATTACTCGTAATGAAATTAAGTCTATTCTTCACATGGAGAATGAGTCCTTAAATGAAAAGTATTTGGGTTTGCCTACTGAAGTAGGAAGATCAACAATTGGAGCCTTTCAGTATCTTAAAGATAGAGTTTGGAATAAAGTTCAGGGTTGGATAGAACAAACTTTGTCTGCTGGAGGGAAGGAAGTTTTAATCAAAGCTGTTGCCCAAGCAATTCCTACCTATACCATGGGGTGCTTCAGGTTGCCAAAAGGTTTATGTGACCATTTAAATTCTCTGTTGCGAAAATTTTGGTGGGGATGTGATAGAGGTAAAAGGAAAACAAGTTGGGTAGCATGGGAGAAGTTGGTACAACCTAAGTATATGGGGGGAATGGGGTTTAGAGATTTCAAAATTTTCAATTTGGCCCTCTTAGCTCGGCAAGCTTGGCGAATCCTTATTAATCCTAATTCTCTATGCTCACAATTATTAAAAGCTATATATTTCCCCTCAGGTGACCTCCTTAATGCGCATATTGGTTCTAATCCATCGAAGACTTGGAGAGCTATATGTGATGGAATTGATGTGTTGAAACAAGGATTGATTAAGCGTATCGGAGATGGTGAAACCATCTTAATTTGGGATTGCAATTGGATACCAAGAACTGGAATGTTCAGACCTATAGCCTCTAAAGTTCCTGAACCTCCGATGCTAGTAAGTGAACTGATTGATCACACTACTATGACATGGAAAGCTGAGTTGGTAAGAAATTGTTTCTTTGCTTATGATAGTGAGGTAATCCTTCAAATTCCACTCAGTATGAGAAAACAAGAAGATTGCTGGGCATGGCATTATGAAAGAAATGGTATGTTCACTGTTCGTTCTGCATACAGAATGTTAATTGAAACAAAGAAAAATAGAGAAGATTACTTTGAAAGTCGTGGTAATTGTTCTGATGTCCAAAGAATTCAGAATGAATGGAAACATCTCTGGAGTATGAAGATGCCATCAAAAATCAAAGTTTTTTGTTGGCGTTTGGCACATAACTCTTTACCTACTGGTAGTGTATTGAAGACTAAGAACCTAGCAGCCACAGCAAATTGCAAGATTTGTGGGGCAGAAGAAGATACATGGGTTCATTCATTTCTACAATGTAATATATCAAAAATGTGTGGGCCCTAATGGATGAAGATCTGTTGGAATTGTTGGCTTCAAGTATGCTTCTCGACCCAAAGCATTGGATTTCATATATGTGTTGCAATAGTCCTAAAGATGATGGTATTCGCATCCTGGTTACTTGTTGGGGCATATGGAATGCTAGGAGAAAGGCTATTCATGATGGAATATTCCAAAGTCCTTTCTCTACTATGATAATGATCAATCGTTTAATAGAAGAATTTGAGTTTGTTCATGAGACTGATTTCAAGGAGAAAGACTACTATCAAGAAAAGTCAAAAACTCATAAATTTTTAGCTCCTCAAAATGATATTAGCAAGATTAATACTCGATCGCTGTTGATCGATCGGGAACTAAAGGTATAGTGGCAGCTGTATGTCGTCATCGATCAAGGAGGATTTATTCTTTGCAAAGCGCTATGGTGATACCACATATAATCGATCCTCAAACGCTAGAAGCAATGGCTTGTTCGGGAGGCACTTGCTCTTGCTCAAGATTGTGGAATTAGAAGTTTCGTTGTTGCTTCAGATTGTCTTAATGTTGTCAAAAACATCAAGGAGATGCCTCGATGTCCTTATATGATGATTCTCCAAGATATCCATAAAAGATCAAAGTCTTTTAGTTATGTGCGGTTTGCACATGAAGGTAGGAATTTTAATAGGGAGGCTTATATGCTTGCAAAACATGCATGTACTTTTGAATCTGGTAGATACATATGGCTTGAGTCTCTTCCTCAGTATGTACTCGATGTAAACACTTTAAAAGTGTATTAATAATATATCCTACCTTCCTCTCAAAAAAAAAAAAAAAGGTGGTAGGTGGGTGGGATCGAGGTCGTGGTCGACCGTTGACGGATGTGCTACGGCTTCCGGGCGCCACAGGTTGTGCCTGTTGTGAAACATGTTGCCTTGGTTAGGACCTTCCCTCTCCGTCTCTCACGATGAACGTAGTAGATGAAAAGTAGAACAAGTAGACACAAGATAGGGAGACTATTCTTTATTCATCTCGAATATTAGTAATTACAACATAGATCTCCCACGTATATATAGTCCTCGCCAAGGCCTAAGAGTTTCGGTAAGAGCCCACATACAAACGGACTAGGATTAGGATTCCTCCTTCTCCTTTCCTTCTAGGGCGAGTCCGTGTGTTTTACAACACTTCCCTTGGGCGATTACCACGATATGCATATGCCTCATCAAAAACTCCATCCGAAAACCCGGTGGGAAAAAACGGTTCTTGGAGAAAAGAGTACATCGCATTCGTTAATTGCATTGCACATGTTGTCTCATTAAAAACCTTGTGTGAGAAACCATCAAGTAAAAACTCACGTAGGGAAAAAAAGAGTACAACATTTAACCTTCTTGGTCATATATTCTTCAGGATATTCTATTCTTCATGAATAGATATTGATCTTCATAATCTATGCATAAACTTCAGTGTTTTAGCAAATATGATCTAATTGATCTTTGTAATTCTAGTGATTTACCTTAAAGGCAGATTCAATAAAATATGCTTCCCCTCATAAAGCCAAACTTTGAACTTCATTGTTCAAACCACACTTTTTCATAAACGTGTGTAAATAAAAGTTGGCTCATAATTCTTCTATGAATTATATGGGAGCAATATGCTTCATGCATAATGACCACCAATTAGTCAGGCAAAACAAATAAATATTATCCTTCGAGAGAAATAGATCCTTTCAGAGGTATGGGGGTAAATAAATTAATATTCAATATCTTAAGATAGTGTATCAAACTTATACTAGAGTTTGAATACTTATAATTAATCCTTAGTGGATTTTCAAATTGTATTCTATAAATCTTCGAGATTTTGATTGTATAAATCCAACCTTGCATTTCGCATATAGGGGATAATTCAATTGCCAAAACCATCATTATTCTCATACCTTCTATGGTATTCTTAGAGGATATCATTAACTTCATGCTAGCTTTTCATACACTTTCTAAGTGTTTTGATGACACCTTCACGGTATTTAAGATTCCTTATTTTCTTTCTCTCGGTCTATATTCACTTCAGGGGATGAATGGTGTTTATTCAAAATTGACTGGTAAATCCTTCATGGATTAATTCCTTCAAGGATATACATTCATTCTTAGTGAATTAACAATTCTCTTCTATGAGATACATTCTCATTGGATCGAGATGAGTGATATACACAATGACATAGCGTTATTCATGTAAAATCATTCAATGATTGCAGTCCTTCTAGGATATGCTCTTCTTGAGACTTGAATATTCATTTAGGAATATATGTACCTTAGACTTTAATACTTAGTATGAGATTCCTACAAGTTGCGATTTATATTCTTCGGGAATTATATGGATTTTCATAATCCACTAATTAACATCATATTCGATATTCATTCATTTCATTTGCCGAGATACAAGGAGAACATTCATTTCTTCTTAACAGGAGATTCAACCTCAATTGCATTCTTCATTGACCCGATATAATCGCTACAAAGGCGATTTTGCCATGGACTTTGTTTTCCGGATCCGGGTTCTCATAAGAGAAACATTTGCAATTAAAGAGGTAGTTTGTCGACAATTATTTTCTTTCTTCCAATACTCTCACAATGTGAGAATATTCTATCTCTATCATTTCCCAAACAAGAGATGGTATATTGTTCCGCATACCCAACACTAGTGAGGTGCGCGCTAATTGTGTTGGATGTCATCTTCATGATGGTCCTCTTCATGAGGTATTTAACCTTCTTCGTGAGGCGTTCTCTTCATGAGAATGGAGGAGTTTCATTTCTTTTCTATTTAACGTGTATACGCTAAACTAGAACCCACATGCGTCCGTAGATTTTAGATTGATAGTATATAGCATTTAGTTTACTACTAGTAAACACAACTTCTGGTTCATAACTTCAAGTTACTCCTCTCATTTCAAAAATATCCGGCATATGCTCGCTTCGGGCTTCAAAAGAGCATTAGTCAAATTATTGTATGACTTGGTATGTGATACTATTCCCGCTTCAAGCTCAAAGGAATATTTTCTCTTAAGATCAGTTTTCCTTCTATGGAAATAATATTTGGCATTTAAAATATAGGCTCTCTCCCCTAATGCCAATATTAGATCACTAATAGCATACTTCAAAAATATATCCCCTATCATGGGCTTAATTCAAATTCATATATCTCCAACTACAAGTGGAGGCCCATTTATGTATGCTATGATTAAATTTTATGGGAAATATTCACACATATATTTCAATATGGGGTTATTATTCATTATGCAAATGAGCTAGAATACCTAAAGTGCATTTAAGAATGTTCAAGCATTCCTACAAAAATTAGGGATGTTCTCCCCCTAATATGCACAAATCATAGTTTAGAAAACTATTTCATTCTCTAGCTTCTTTATTAATTAGCCTAAAAAAAAATTGATCCAAGTACTCATACAAAAAAAAATGGATCATACACTTCAAATGTATAAAATACGCAACATTTAAATTCACATGGAATCTTCAGTAAATCCCTTGATGCCTTTTTCTTTCAGTAAATCCCAAATCGTCATAATTGTATTATCCAATATCTTAGTTCCATAACTATTCATCCCATCAAATGGGTTAGTCTCTATTGAGCAAAATTTCATAAACTCACTCCTCCGATCTTAGGTTGCTTGGCCTAGATCAATCTATTGCTTATGCATACGATGCATCGAAAGCAAATCATTCCTTAGTTCAACGGGAACCATATAGACATAGCATGCTAGCTAGCCAATTTACTTATGAGGGAAGCGCAAAGGTAGCTACTAGCTACAACAAAAGAGCGGTGTTATGCTAATATTCATGCAACAATGGAGATAGTTACTCAACCGGATACACATGCGGTGTAATATGGAATGTTAGTATTCGCCTAACATAATAGATAACAACAAAATGCAGAGCTACGAGGTTACATGCAATTAGTGCAAAGAGAGAAAGTTAACTCCGGACGGAAGGGACGCTGGGTGAAACTTTTAAGTCTCGATACATGCACTTAAAGATCGACTTAGGGACGGCTATGCCTATATATTATCCACATCTTTTATGCCTTTACCCAAAATTCCCCCCTTTTCATGCCATAATTAACGCAAGTTGCGATTTGCTTCGTGCATTATCTATGAATAGTCACTTTTAATGCTTCATAGAATCCAATCATACTTCTAGTATTCATTGATTATGGCATGAAATTCACATATCCAATGTACTATTCAAATGTAAAATAATAGACTTAGGGTAGGATACAACTTTTAGTTCATGGACTAAAATATTAAATACTTAGGATTTGGCTAAATCGATTCTTTCAAGATCAATTAATATGCCATAGTTTAGTCCAATTGTTCATGTGCTTTTTAGAAAATTCAGTTTCCCATCTACCTACATGGTAGTGATGCACAAAGAACTATAACCTTCATGGTTAATTGAGGCTTCTTTGTGAATAAATTAATGCAAAAATTATTTTGATAGGCAATTGGCAATTGTTTATATGTGAAACATATAAAACTAATTTATTCCATAAGAAGTTCGCACATTTTACTTCAAGTAATAACAAGAATTGAAACTAAGAATATTAAATATTTCATATTAGTCTTCAAGCTAACAAATTAACCATTAACCACTTAATTCAACAGAATTAAAACTTAATGCACCACCATCACTTTGCTATCAATACTTCAGGATATGATTTCCAAAGATAATATATAAGCACATGATTTAAGTTCTTCAAGAGAAACTTTATATGTTCCAAATAATATACATTCTCGCATGTCTTAACTTCTATACTTGACAAGCGGTAGCTTCATGCTTTATATTCAAGAGTTATATTGATATAACGTCACAAGCCTTCAAGGGGTGTAACATATATGCAAGCTATATATTTAAAATTATTGCAATCCATAATATCCTGGTTCATAAAGTCTGTCTAAAAATTCCAACTCAATTTCCATGAGTAATTTCTAATGGTAAAATCAATACTTCATGTATTACATTGCTCTTTGATATTCTATATACAAGAGACATTTCTTCGAGAATGTAGATTGATAAAATCTATTTACCATCTTGTCTTCTAGACATTTAATATAAAGCTTCGAGCTATTTTTTATAGAGCAGCGTTAGACATACAAGCTTGAAAATTCAACTTTCAATGCAATATGATATTCCGTAATCATAATATTGGGATTTTACTCATGCAAAGTGAGTCCCATAATGTATTTGTTACTTCTATCGGCCAAATACTCAATTCGAGAGTAACTAAGAAATATTTATGCTAGGTTTACTACAATTCAATGGTAGCAAAATATCCTTCATGGATTAAATAATGACCATAACAAATAATTTACTATACGAGTAACTCCGGGATATTTCTTCTTTTTTTTAAGGCATGCATATTAACATAACTTGGATCATGTGCATAGAAGTTTACTACATGTAAACGAGTAGCAAGGTGCAAAAAGACAAGGGTCGGGTTGCTCAAAAATATTCTTAGGAGCATCCTAACATTTCAGGGTTATGGAATATGCAAATTTTCGTAATTTATACCAAGCATACATTCACCCCAAAAATTCTTATGCTAGAAAAAAAATACGAGTCTCTCAAAAGTGAAGTCTAAGGTCCTGCAGGATTTAGAGAGCCCATATTATACCATGTTTCTATTATAAACATACAAGAGTTTTGTTTTTCATCTTTCCTATACATCCGCCGCAAGATTTGTCTTCCATCTCCGGCGACACGCGTCCGCCCTCAGAGAGGCGACGCGAGCGGAGGCCACCGAGGTCCGGTTGTTGGGTTCGATGTGTTGTTGGGTCCGTCGTTGTTATTGGATTTGCTTGTTCTTTTCGGGCCCGCTACTCTGTCTCTCCCTCCCACACTCTCTCCTCTTCCGGTCCCCATGTGAAACAAGCCTCCTCCATGGTGGCGCCTCTCCCTCCATCCTCGGCCATCCGCGCAGCGGCTCCTGAGCCTCCCTCTGCCCCGCCCCGGGGCACTCCCTCAGGCCGACGGCACTCCCACCGCGACGCGGTCTAGGACGCACTCCAGCTCCGCGCCTCGTGTGCCCGATCGCCCTCGGGCCCTCATTGTGCCTCATTCATTTCCACCTCCCCGTCTTCCCCGCGCTGCTATCCTCCCCCGTTGATTTCGTCGGCGCCGGTGGCTAGGGTTCCCGCGAACCGATCCTTCTCCGTCGATGACTCACGTAGTCGATCTGACATTTTGTGGTTGTGTTGTAGCTTTATGTGGATGTTGAGATTCTCGTGACCGACCGAAGTTGTTTCACCCGGTGGTTCGAGAGGCGATCGATGGTGACCTCGCTACCCCCGTTGTCCCCGTCTCTTCGTCACCACCGTGTGGAGGTCCAGAAGATGCGCAGGGAGAGGCGCCTTCTTCGAGGTTGTCGCAGCCCGGCAACGCTTGGTCGATCACTCCTCCAGGTCCTGGGCCTCGCCCGTCGCACGCCCGGGCGCACGGCTTTCCGCCGCCCCACCCCACCTCAGTAACTCTCTCGCCGCTCCCGCTCTTCTTATGGCGCGCCCTCCTTGAATCGAGCAAGGTTTAGTTCGGGAAGGTTGGGGCTTTGCTTGCTCGGTCGTAATTGGGAACGCCGCCTATCGCTTGACGCGCAGATTGGGATTTTCTAGATTTCTCGATTGATTGATTCACATATGCTTCTTCTCGCTCAAAAAATCACGGGGGTATCTGTGTGGGGCAGCTTGCGCCTAGTTGAACTGGTGGTGTTTTGTGGATGCCCGAATGGTTTACATTATTTGTGCTCACGCATGACAGCCTTGGAGTAGATGTGTAGGCCGGTGCTGGATTCAACTTTCAATATTCAAGACAATAGCGCTAGTTTTTGTGAGACATTCAAAGGCTTAGGTTAATGAAGTACGCTCTATTTGATTCTGTGTATCTTCGAACTCGAACCTCGACCGGTTTATTTGCATGTTACCCTAATAGCAGGCGTAGGTTGATGCCGATGAGCCTATGGTATCACGGACGTATCTCCCTTGGCAAAAGGAGGAGGCGGTGGCGTGTCCCCGCGGCCCCGCTTCTCTGTTCTGCCTGGTGTGCTAGCCGTTTAGTTGTTTCTTGTATTGCTCAAATATCTCAAACATTCTCCAAAAACTAGTACAACCTTCCTCCATGTTGCCGTTTAGTTGTTACCTCTATTGCTCAAATATTCGAACCATTATCCAAAAATTAAAATAGCCTTGCTCCATGCATGCTTCAAGATAAACTAATTCGGAGAGCAAAGCCGCCTTTTATTGTCGGGCCATTTGTGCTTTCTTTGTTTGCCATGACGTGATTAATTTTTTCTCTTTTTTGCATCTGCTTCGTTTGTAGTGTGCTCGGTCGATTGACATTTTTTTGACAAGAGCAACAATTGAAGCATGCATGGCATTCCATGGATGACCGACCACCGCCAATGTCCTCCTTTCTGTTGTGCATACACAGGGTTGCCCCCTGCTCGGGTTATTGCATTTTATATAGCCCATGGCATTTGTTCCGAGGCTAACTCCCGACTCCTCGTATATAGCGCAATCCGTCATTAGGGACTAGCCAATCTTCAAGTCATTTTGTCTTGTGCGCCACACATTTATTTCATCATATGCGAGAGCCCGTGCTAAAGGCATGTGGGATTACAATTGCTAGAAGTTTCACATGAGTTGATGGTGGTATTGCAGCCCCCAAGGTTGGTCATTCGTAATATCTTGTTTATACTATATCGTTTCGGGATATCTTGTCGTTATGTAATTTTGAAGGCATAGATTTTATTACTGTCTTTACATTCAGATTAATGCCGTGAATGGTGAAGACATTTTACACGTAATGGTAGCCGGAACTTCAACAATAAGGTTAACATCTGTTAGCTTGTGGTTAATTGGTGTCGTTTTGAGTCTATTAGTTTGCCCTAACATGAGAAACAATGTGCGATATTCATAACCACACACTAAAGCAACTATGTTCGAAATGAGAAATGTCCCTACTGTACATGTCGGCGCCTATAGGAACAACATACTATTAAATTTTCTTGTGCTCTTTTTACTAATAAAGTCTAATTCGATTTGAAGTCGCTACTATTGTTGCATTGTTTTGGTTGATCTCCCTCTCTTTACCCATGTGTTAAACTAATACCATATTTTCTAATACACGTAGCGATGATCGGGCACCTTCTCCATACCTTCAAAGCACCACAACCCCGGTGGAGGAGCGGTGCATGCGCAAAGGGCGGCGTTGAGCAAGGGGCGATCGTCCCGGCGCCAAGGCTTTCGCGGGGCGGTCCCACATTTCGGTATCCTCATCCTCTAGTGCATGATTCCCCCGTTGTTCCTCTCTATATACGTGTTCCTCATCATTTGCATGATATATCCGATCCCCTTTTCTATGTGGTGTGGATTTTCTCGATTGGTAAAATCAAGAGGCCATAGGGTTATAGATTGGTGGTGATTTTGTTTTGATGTTGGGATGAGCGAAGCGAAGCGTTGGCTGACGAGAGCCCCACCTCTTTGTCCGTACACGGCGCATCTTCTCCCTTGTCTATTGTTTGTTGTGTAGATCGTGGAGTTCATGGGAGAATGGGTGTGCTTGCTTTGTCCTCATCTGGATGGCCGCTTCGTCATTGATTTGCCTTGTATGTCTCAATTCGCCGGGATTTTGTTGGGCGTCTTCTCGTCGGTGGGGATTTATCTTGTGTGATGGGGGATTCGATAGAATGGGGAATGGTGAGTGGTACTGTGTAGTAGCATGTAGGCGGAGCGGGGTGATCTCGCGGCGGATTATGATCGAGAGCCGCTCGGGGACAAGCTGTGTGTGTACTTGGCTGTCCCACGGCCTTGCGGTCCAACTCATGGATGTCATAGCTTCTTAGCGACCTCGTGAGGCGACTAGCGACCCATTTCCCCAGCCGCGCCGTGAGCTAAGCGTGGCTATTTCTGGCAGGGATTTTTGGTTCTTTTCAGATCTCATGTCCACTTGTGGTGGGGTGTAGGAACTCCTCCATCCTCCCTATGTTTGTGATTTCGAGGAAAAAGGAGCTACCGCTAGCTTTTGTTGAGAATGGAGACACGTTTTGCCGATGTCCGGTACATTGGGTTCAAATCCTTGGAGGGATGGTGCTCGGCTAGATTAGTTGGAGGGTTCTCGGGGTTCTCCTCCCTACGCTGCCAATTCCGGAGACAGGAGCAAAACCAATCTCGATCCCGACTTCTGTTGTTGGTCGTGTGGGGGTGGTGACAATTTAGGGGAATGGACATTGTCATTGTCATTGTTATTGAGGAATCTATATACGTTTCTTGATTGCACATTTGTTAGTAGTAAATTGCACACTTAAATTCTTTGCAATTATTGTATTTTTCATATGCAATATCCAGCCTTTAACTATAAGTTTCCCTGAATCGATATCCCTTGTTTGCTTGTCTGCCGGTTTGTTGCCATTTGCTATGCACATCTCATATTTGTGTAGCGCTCCACAACTTGAGGTTTCCAAAAAAAAAAAACTATAATATGGAAATGTGCTAAACCGGGCATCCATTTAGAAGAGGCCCTTCTAGATTTTTTTTTCCGTAAAGACACCTCCACTGACATGTATGCATGAGTTGTAGTTTGATTGAGTCTATATTTAGCATTTCTATGTGCAATAGGGGATGAGGATTCGGTTGTAGCGGTGGATTATATGTACCTTTTTGATGTCCCCTTTGTTCAATTTGCACCGATGGCATTTTGTTCGTTGGATCCGTGTCATGGTGATGTGTTTGGGGATTTTGCATCCCCTGCAGTTAAATCAACCATTATTCGCATGGGGTGGTGTTTTTTTGTGTTGTTTTGATGAGATCTGTGAACAAGGAGAGGGGTTCATCCTGCATTGTAGAACCAATTTTCCATTCAATTTCATGTTGAGTACATCTCAGACGGAGCCTAGCTTGTGACAAAGGCACAAATTGATTTGAGCAAATAGAACAAGAGTGCATCAAAGGGAGGGGGCATGGATTAGGCAAACCAAGAGGTCCTAGTGGCCAGGTTAAAGCAAGACTCAAGTGTTGCGTTGTTCCTAGAGCCCATTTTGAAAAAGAGTACCTATTATTTGCTTAACAATCTCAGGCCTCTCGTTTCTCTCCGTCGAAGCAAGAGTTGTTTGGGCTCTCTGAATCACCGATCTCTCCAGCCTTTCCTCCGTTGGGTGCTTGTTCCCATCCTTCAAACGGAAGATTCGGCTATTCGACATATCTGAATTGCTAGCTTGCTTCCTCCTCCCCGATCATTCCAAACCAAAAGCTAGTTTCACTTGTAGGCCCCTCTTTGTGTGATCATGGCGTAAAGCGATTCATTCACCTTCTTAATATCGTTGTAAAATGCTCTTTTTTTTTTTTTTTTGGTAGTGGTGGGGAATGAAAAACGAGTAGCATGCATTGTTTTTTTAAGTGCTACTAGTTACTTAGACAAGGTCATTTGCAGCCCATGGATCATGACCGTATTGTGATGTAGCCATGGATGATGATGACTTTGTCCTTTCATATAAAAAGTTGTCCTCTTGTTATTTGTGCTAACACCTCTTACATGGTGTAGAAAAATGTAAAAGACTTTTCTCTCATTGGCCGATCTAAGTACCGGTGGTTTTCCATTTTTCAAGACTGCTCATTACCAATAAACGAAGCATAGTCGGATATTGGTAGTTGTAATTAGGGATAGACTAAATTTGCACATTTCGAAAGCGCGCAACTTGTTAGATCTTAATGTGCAATAACAAGAATTCTAATTTACCTCATGGTCAGAATTGGGGTTGACAATATTTGAATGATAGTTGTAGTAGCTTTCGGATTGAGTTCAAAATGTCTTGCTTAAAACAGCCTCAGATATATAAAAATTGAGTAATTTGAATGTGCCTCGAGGCAGCACAAGAATGTAAATAACATGGAATTTGCCAAATGGACACTAGTTCCATTATTTTCAAACCTCATGATGAGTTGTTAACTCGCATAATTGAGTAAGCTCGATTAAAGAATCCGGGTTCTTCCATTTCATCAACTCCTTGGGTTTGGACCCAAAAAAAAAAAAAGAGAGAATTTGTCAAATCTGGTCATCTTGTTTGTGTCCACCGTTATGTCCCTTTTCAAAAAACTTTGTCAAATTTGTCTAGTTGTTTGTCGCAATTTGTCATGTCCCTTTGTAATAAACAAAATTTGTTTGAAACAAGATCTCATAGTCCAAAAACAGGACCTTGCGATACAAGGCAGGACAATACAAAATGACATCGCTTGATTGGCTATATAAACCTTTGCGCCGAAGGGCTTTTGAAAGTAACACTTTTTCGAACCCCGAGTGGGCGTTAGGGCCCTCGAGGCCGAGACGCGGAAGTAATCACGAGGGAGGAACGAATTGTGTTTGGATTGTCCCTTGTAATGTCCCTTCTCTTTGTATTTTTTCCTCGCTTGTAATGTCTCTTGTATTGTATGTTGCCTTCTATTATACCTTGTCCTTGTCATTTGTTTATTAGACTTGTAATGTCCCTTGTAATCGTCGTCCTTTTCATTGTACTTTTTCCATTTTCTCGCTAGGTGATCTAATTGCTTGCCGATTTTTCTATTTTGTGCGACCTATCCACAATTCGGTGAGAACAATGGCATACCAAAGCGGGTAAGTCGTGATTCTATCACTGTCTACTTGTCTTTATCACTCAATTTGCTTAGGCTGTAGTAGCCATCTTTAAGCTTCATTAGCCATCATGCCCGATTGACCAAGAGGTCACTTGGTTGGCCATTAATAGATCGATGATAATAGTGCCAACTCAATTGTAGTTCATGATAAGAGTTTGTTCAATTAGCTACCGACTTAGTACCTTGTTTTTGACTATCTCTTTGTTGTTCTTTGACCATGCTTAGGTGTTGGTGTAGCCTATTCACTTGAAATGCTATTGAAGGTATCAATCAACGGTACCCTATTCATGAATGGTACTTTAAATAAGATTATAAAGTACCACTCATTCCTTTATAGTGTGTGTGTTAGTAAAGTGCCCATCTATTAACCGCTAGAGAGCAATGCTTGTTTGCGGTCACAAATTTACCAAGTACCGGGATCTAATATGTGTTCTTGTCATAGACAGCGCCATTAGTGTATGACAAGATCATCTTGTCCGATTTTTGTTGACTTTTCAACAACCCATTTGCTATTTCAAATGGAGATGTATATTTTTAGAACTATGCAAGTGTCCTCATGTTTTGTTTGCTCACACATTATTATCAAGTTTACTAGTACAAGAAAAGTCCCCTCAAATATGCTATGTTGTTAATAATGGCTAGTCGGTCATGAGTAATGTAGCCCGGTATGTGTTTATGTCATCATGTAACTGAATATTGGCCTAGGAATGTGTGTTCATTGTGATACTCAATTGCAAAACCGTTAGTACTCTAAATTCCAAAACTGTTATAGAATAAATTGCACCTATAGTCAACTGCAATTTCAGGCCATCACCATAAAAACGTAGCTCAAATTATATATAGTGCTTATCAGGGTGATACTAACTAGAACAAGAAGCACAAACTATAGCTCAAATTATAGTCACGTAGTCCGTAGAACAACAAGCACAAACTATATCCTACATTGTTTATTTTTGGATCTGTTTTTTCTTTGTTCATCTTGTCCTACATAGCTCAAGGTATCCACCTATCTGAGCATTATCCACCCATTTTGGTTATAGTCTAAAATGGAAATTGATTGCAGTTTATTATAGTGTAAATTGCAACTATAGTTAATCGCAATTTTAGTTTAGTCCATTTGAAATTTTTATTCCTGCTGATCCTACATTGCCCCGGACATGTGTGTTCGTTAGGCATGTGTGTTCAGATTTTAACATAATTTGTGTTTATAAGAGAGAATCAATGGCATACCAAAGCTGGTAAGCTATGATTCTATCTACATGGGCAATTATGCCTCATTGAATTCTAGTTTTTTTTCTTTGTACAGAACAAAGCGAGGAGGAAAAGCAAGTAGAGTCACCTACAGAGAATCGTAAGAACAAAGAGGAATTATGCAACTCATGTTCGATCATCTGTCTTGGAAGGATCGGCAGAGGAGGAAGAACAGAGGAAGAAAAAGCAAGTAGAGTCACCTACAAAATACTAGGGAAGGAAACGTGGGGGAAGGAGGAAGAACAGAGGAGAAACAAGGACGTAAAAGGGGACATACCAAGGCAGTTGATCCTGTTGTCCTCGATTTTGAGAGTAGATCCGATCAGATCGTGCACGGAAGGATCGCCATGTTTCTTTCTTTGCAAAGCAGGGTTCAATGGCACTTTTGTAATTACTATGAATTTGTCCTCATGCCGGAAAGGTGCCGGAACGGGTGGTGTTTGGTTAACGGGTTGAAATGGTGCCTGTTAATGCATGTGGGCCCGTTACCAATTTGTTATTGTTAAGTTGCATGGTTGTCAGTGGATGCGCACTGCACATGCGCACTGCATCTTGGCGCTTGTGTTCTGTGTCGCCGGATATTGATCCAACGGTCGGTGGTTGCAAGATTTGGGGGTCAATTTCTTGTGAAAAGAGATATAGCAAGTCCCTTTGTTTTTGCAAGTACATGATATTTGATTCATGACGTGTGATAATAATGAAATCATTCAATAACATAAAAAAAAATTATCAACACGTGGTACATATATATACATGAACATGTAGCTAGCTGCAAGCTTGCTGTTGATTAGCCACGGTGATGAGCTGCATCAAGTTAAGAATTTTCCGTGCATGTTGAAACTGCATGTTTCAAAATTTCCAAAAAGCCAGAAAATGATGAGAATACATGGTAGATTATTATGCTGGAAACTACAGGTTCCTGAAACAATCTATTGTTTGTCCGATCTAATAACCTGATCAACAGGATCAATTTAGTAATAACTACTTCATGCCATGCAAAACCCTGCTTGGGTTAGGAGGAGCAAACCATGTATATGGACAAGCGACATTCAGGCCTGATTGTGTGATGCCATGTGAGTCACGGCGTGCCAGCCGCGCGCGGAGGATATGGCTGCAGCAACAACGTGAGCTTTGGTAAACTCGGGTTGGCTTAGTTGCAAAAAAGAGATGGACTCCGTGTCAGTTGGTTTCCACACCAAGCGCAGAAGGCCGGCTGCTTCAGGAGGCACATACTGCGGGTTCGATCGGCTACAGGTGACGTGGCTTCGGCTTAGTTTCAGACGGCACAAACAATGCTTCAGGCCCAGCGAGATGCGGCTCACGTTTGAGTGGAAGAGGTCGTGTGCGTTCATGCGACGGTGGCTCGCATGCAGGCGAGCAAAGCCACGGTGTCCATAAGAATTTGTCCATTCAGTTCTATAACGGTGTGTAGTGCTGCTACTTGTCTACTACTAGTAGATATATAAAATATAATAATATAGATTCATATGAACTGTCAGCAATACATGCGGATCGAAGCATGGTGCATTTTAAATAATGATCTGCAAGCCGATGTGACGGGGCAAAACTGCAGGAAAGATGCATGGTTTGGATTCGAAGTCATGCGTGACTCGGATGCAATCCGAAATTTATCATGACGTCAAAAACTCAATTGTTGTGGACTTCTTAATTGCCGGCATATGCTCGTGACTCTTCTTCAGTCGAAGTCAATTGCTTTCTGACAACTTTAATTAATGACCATGAGGTTGGATCTTGCCGACCGGCCTCTAATCCTAATATGCATGGCACCGTGGTGGCTACTAGGCCCATCGCATACAAATTTCTTCATGCATGTGCGGATGATATTTAAAATACCAACAGTAAAACCCAACACAATGGCTAGGGTAAACACACAATGCGAGCGTGTTTTTCGTTGCCTTTGTTCTTGAATTCGAGAAGAAGCGAAAGGCCGCCACACAGACAGTTTCCGGCTAGGCCGTGGGGACTGCGGCGTGGCGATTAGTCGATGCAAAGTGCATTTAGTAGCGTGCAGAGGTAGCAGATCCGTTCCAACAACGCGCCGGGTTGTCGACGCTATCGAAGTAGCTGGGCGGCGGGGCGCCAACACCAGTGACAGTGCCGAAGATCGGCGGCGGCTTCAACGACGATATCGGCGAAGAGCTTGTCGCGGCTGATAACGTGTTGTGAAACATGTTGCCAGCGGTTAGGACCTTCCTCTCCGTCTCTCACGATGAGCGTAGTAGATGAAAAGTAAGAACAAGTAGATACAAGAGAGGGGAGGCTATTCTTTTATTCATCCGAATATTGAAGTAATTACAACATAGATCTCCCCACGTATATATAGTCTGCCAAGGCCCAAGAGTTTCGGTAGAGCACATACAAACGGACTAGGGATTAGGATTCTAACTTTCTCCTTTCCTTCTTGGGACGTCCGTGTGTTTTACAACAGCGCCGACCTTTCCCACTTTCCCGTTCGTGGCGGGCCCACCTCTCTCCGCTCGGTTCTCAAGCAAACTCCCGTTGCGTTTCCCAAGCGGACGGACGGCTCACGAGCCCGATGTGTCAGCCCGTCCGCCGTCCGTCGACCGTCTTGAATGAGATGGGCCCGCGGCGCCCCTTCCCTTCCCTTCCCCCGGCCTCCTCTCCTCTCCTTTATTAACCGACGTCTTCTTGGCCTGCGACGCTGCTGCTGCTGCTGACACAGGCCTCCTGATTGATTGATTTCCATTTCCTACAGCATTCAGCAGTCACAAGCTTACAGGTTAAGCAACTGCGAGGGGTTAGGGGAGTGAAAGAGGGCTGCTCAGGTGCTCATGGAGAACCGCAAGGAGGTACGAGCATGAACACGCTTCCTTCTTGGGATTGGGGAATTTCCTTGTTCTTACTTTCTTGATTGATTGAGATCTTGGGGAAAGAAATCTCGCTTCCATTCTGAGCTATTACTTGCTCTTCCTTGCAGGAGCAGCAGGGCGCGGCGGTTGGGTGGATGACCGTGCCGGCGTTCGGGGAGTGGGACGTCAAGAACGGCGCCGTGCCGGACTACTCCATGGACTTCTCCAAGATCCGCGAGATGCGCAAGCAGAACAAGCGCGAGCTCTCCAGGGCCAGCCTCGGCGGCGACGAGGACCTCCTCCAGCAGCAGCAGCAGCAGCAGAGTAGCAAGGCGCAGCCGCCCAAACCCTCCGCCGCCGTCGCCGACGACGACCACCACCGCCGGCCGCTGCACCACGACTCCCCTACGGTAACAATTCACTGTCTTAGCGCCCAGAGTGTCTTCTTTAATTTCACCTTGTCTCCGCTCACGCCTCACGGGCCGGCTCACCTAACCTACCCAAATTCGGTTGGTTTGGCTGGAGTTCTATGTTTACGCTTCGACAAGGATTCCAATTCCTTGATCGACTTTTTCGATGGCGTGTAGTAGTGTTGAGGCAAAATTCAAGATTTAATTTAACACCCGCTACAACTATCACATCCGTAGAATTGTCATGTACCACATCAGCAAATACAATTTAGTAGCGATTCACTGGCCTACGTTCTGATACGGCAATTGCAGATACTCTGCATCCAATTATGCGCATGCAGTGTTCTACAGTAGTAGCAGTAGTAGTGCTTGTCTCAACCTGGATGAAAGAGACAGCCTCATCAATGTTTTCCTAGCCTCCAAATCAGCATTTGTCTGAATCGTTAGCTGTACTGATCTATGAGCCATGTCCTTGTCCACTTGGAGTGGGGAGAAGGTTATCTGGGCAAAATAAATAAATCAGATTTATGTTTGTGCCTGATGGTGTACAACAAGGTCATCCATCAGTGGAAGGTTTTAGTAGCTTCATCATGATGTTGGTCCAATTGACAATTGCATTTGGTGCTGATTCAGTGGGAAGCAGAGAGTTAATGGCTTTGGGAGCACTCACGTGTGCTTCAACTTTTCAACAATTTATTTCTTTTTTTTTGTCTGAAATTCATAAAATGTATTGATGTGTGGGTTTACACAGATACTACATGACCTCCCATGGGTGCTCCCTTACTCGGTCCAGTTTGAGCTAAACTTACCAGTACATGTCAGTGATGCGGCGTGGTAAAATGATCTGAATTAATAAGGGCTTATGGGGATTGAATTAACAAAGGCCGTGAGTAGTGCAGGTGGTTATAGATGCTTTTTTTAAAATAGAACAAACTAGACGTGGTTTAGTTGGCCATGATGAAACAATCTTTTTCCTTCTAGAAAAGTAGTTTGGCTCGTTACTTTCAGGTGGTGATGAGTGTATAACTTAATATTGTTGGATCTTGTTGGGTCTTGTTGATGTGCTACGTGATGAAGAAGAACTTCAGCCACAGTTAACTAACTACTCGTAAAGTGTGTGCCAATGTGTTGTTCACTGATATTAGTGACCCATAGTCTGACATATTCCACGTACCCATGAGGACCACATGTTTTTCAGATTCTCAACATGATATTTTCAGTTCAGATTCTCAAGATAGCACTTTCAGTGTCTTCCATGCCAAACTTTCCCTTGGGTTACCATCATGTGTTCCATTGCTTATGATTGACCAACTGTTGCGATGTTTGCACCAATCCTGCACGTAATTGACCGGCGCTGCCAAAGACTGGCCAATAACTCCAATCTATTGCTATCCATGCAGGGAAGGAAGAAGTTCCTGAGTTATTTCCAATGCTGTATCAGAGCATGAAGAGTTCCAAAACTTCCTGCAGTGTCACAGCACATAACTCCTGTGCAAATAGCTGTTAGATTTCTTCTGTACTGTAAAGTTTGCATAATTTGTAATCCTTCTCTTGTTCTCTGTAATCTTGTCACTCATGCGAGTGATTGGGAGAGCGAGAGGGAGAGGAAGGACGGATTGCAGGGAAGAAAAGATCATGGTTCATGCTGTGTTTTTTCTTCTTAGTCAAGCTCGCAACTTTTAGTGCAATGTGATCCGTAAAGGATTGGAATGTGTGACTTGTTTTGGTTGTAGAAAATTGTCTGCGCTTGAGGTGATATATTGAATGTCCTTCCTTTTGACCGCTTTTATTGTATGCATCTCTGAACTTTATTTTTCTATCTAGAAGAACATCTCTGCATGCAGGTTGCTTTGCCGTAGAAGCAACAAGGTCTTTGATGAATACGACTGATTAAGCATAGCTGTTTCCATGTCGAAAACAAGTTGTAAGAGCTTGTTTACCAGATTTCCAAGTGTGCCCACAAGAAAGGGACCTGAACTGGAGTTTGCAAGTTTGAACAATGGATTGCAGTGCGTGTACACGTTCATCCGGAGCATGAAAGGTCTGCCTACCTGCTTCACGGTATCTGATGTGAACAGAACAGCAGCGGAAAGCATACTATCTTTCAATTCATCAGTGCAACAAGGTAAAAGTATATAATATTCAAGCATATCTAGTTTTGTTGAAGAGGTGCGGCATATACGGAGTGGGTTTTAGTACCACCTTAGAAGTTTAGGAGGATAAGGGCCAACTTATAGTCCTTGTTGTTCCAACTGTAGCACCTCTAGGTTACTTTTACACAACGTGAGGATAAAAGTGCATGTAAGATAGATGTTATGTATATGCAAGCTCGTTCCATGTACAAAGTGGGCGAATTTATGGACGTGGGGTCTTACACCAACCCTACATCTATCCTACCACCAATGCCACCATCCCTCCATTCACTTTCCTACCGACCACTACCCTTTCAGTTCCCTTCCACCAACTCTAGTTTCCACACTTATCGTCACTACTCCCCAATGTGTTGTGGCATCAGCCTAGGTGCCCAGTTCTTCCACAAGCTTGAGGGATGACCCTCTCAGTTGGACTCCCCAATGTGTTGTGGCATTGGCCTAGGTGCCCAGTTCTTCCACAAGCTTTGAGTTCCCCAATGTGTTGTGGCATCGGCCTAGGTGCCCAGTTCTTCCACAAGCTTGAGTTCCAACCTATGATGGAAGGATGACCCTCTCAGTTGGCTCAACTAGTGCAAGCAATTATTCCATATCATGGTGGCCTCGAACCACATATGGATCGCCTCATACAATCTCACAAATGCCACCTAGACGAGGTACTATGCCATGTAATAGGATGAGGGCATGCCCTCCTAGTAGTGCTTCAAGGAGTTGTGTGATGACTTTTTTAGGCCACTAACATGTGCTAAGCTGGTGGTGGAATTCACCCATCTATTGTTCTAGCGCCTGTCAAAGCACATGACGATCGATGTCAAACTTCATGAATCGTGGGATACATAGATGATGGTAAACCTGGTGCAGGTTCGGCGACAGTGGGGAAAACCCTCCCCAAACCCCCCCCCACCCCGCAAACGAGGAAAGTTCACCCGCCCCGCCCCACCCCATAAAACAATCCGCTCCAACCCACCCGCCCCGCCCCATAAAATGATACGCTCCAACCGCCCCACCCCGCCTCGACGGAGGCAGGTTGGTAGCGGACGCCTTCTCCTTCCCTAACCGAGCAGTCACGGAGACTCCCCAAGTCCCAACCCACCCCAACCCCACCCCGCCAAGATAGACAAACCCGCCTCGCCCCGGACCACAACATAGACAAACCTGCCCTGCCCCGCCCCGCAACATATACAAACCCATTGTACACACTCCATATTAGAATCCACCCCAAAAACCTTGTGCAGGCGTTTGAGCGCTTTGCCAGAACTGTGCCATCAGTAATGTTGTAGTGCCTGCCCCAACCCTCTAGCTATCACTGCTAGTCCTGCCAGTGCCATCACGAGCCCTTACTACAGCCCCATTGAGTTGGCCAAATGTCGCTCATAGGGGGGTTTTCTACAACTGCGACAAGCAATACGTTAGTGGCCACAAGTGCCAACGATTGTTCTTCATCGAGGTGATGAACTATCTAGATAGCGACGCCACTAGGACTCTAGTAACACGAGGCGGAGTGGACGAGGCCACGCCTGAATTGCTGTTTGAAAGCATCTAGGCCCTTAATTCGGTTTTGGTGATTAGTGATGGTACAATTATTGTGACTAACATGTGTTTTGTAGAGGCAATAAAAGTTAGGTCACAACAATGATTGATGTTTAGACAATCAATGGTTTTCATGCCCCTATCGATGGATGTCACGGCCCAAGGTCATTCCAGCTAAAACTTTTTCTCGAACCTCCTTGATGACCTTTGCAGTCCCTTGAACTCCTAAGAGTCACATTATCACTCTCGTTGAAGGATTCCTAGTGCTCTAAACTAGGATAAGGACTCCAAATTCGCTCCTCAACCCCATCAATCCTCTTAAGGAAACCAAACTTAACTAGGAGTTAGCATTGGTCAACTTAAAACTAAACTCGAGAAGATACTCTGAGAAGGACGCTACTCGACATCTCTAGTCTCTACAATGTTTATCAACTCAAAGAACAAAGATTATTGGCCTCAACGTCGAAACTCCCTTTCTTTAGATCTTGAGTGTCCTCCCAATTGAGAATTATGGCCACATTGTCACCATGCTCCACTAAGTTGATTATCTACCAGCACTCCAACTCTAACATCAGGGAAGATCAATGCTCATGAGATGTCACATCACCCCACAAGATGGCTCTTTTTCCAACTAGAAGAAAGATTTGGCATTCAAAGCTACCCCTACAAGAAGGGCAAAGACAAAGTCGAGGAAGTAGTCTTTGAAAGCTCTAAGTGATTATGAGAGTGGTGATGAAAAGATGATTAGCTTCTTTTTATGTTTTCCTTGTTAAACTGATTTTCTCAGTGCTGTACCGAACAAAAGTTGCTTTCTTAAAAGCAGATGTTCTTCCTCTTTTTTTCAAAAGAAAAACTTGAACTGGAATATAAAATGCTATATTTTTTTTTTTTTTAATTCGGCATTGTGTTGAGAACGGACTGCGGATTGTGCTGTGCGCCCAAAAATCAAAATCAAATGGAGCTGTTTTGTGGCGCCATTGGTTGGCCTTTTCTTGATGCTGTTTCTGCACAGATTTGCAGTTGATTTCAAAAGCAATCAAAGGCAACCCGACGACGATGCAGTTGATTTCAGAATACAATAATTTGGTGCTCGAAACAAAATGCTTGCAGTGCTCCTCCAATGAGTCCACTTCTGCTATCATGCACTAAAGAAATGGGGCACCGTTCACTTGCGGATCAGCAGATGAATAACTGGTTAGCATAGCGAGATGCCTATTGTATCCATCTTGCATCTCAAGGTCACAAAAGACGTTTCTCCTTTTTCAGATGGAGTATGAAAAATCCATCAGATGATTATTTTGCTATACTGACGAAGTAACTAAATCCCTTTCACTATACTATACACCACCTTTCCTTTTACATTCAGATGCTACTACAAGCTTGTTAATAATTGATTAATGGAAGTCCGGCTGCCCGGTTGATGTCAGGCACCGGTGCCACATCCGACTGTTTGGATCGACAAACCTTGTGGATTTGATGACTTCCGGTATCGGCAAGTACACATTGTGTGTGTTACAAACCCCGGTTGTGATGCCACTAAAACCCGCAAAGGCAACGTGAACCTGCAGGCCACAGATCGACAAATGGTTAGGCTTTTCAAAAAAAAAAAAAAAAAAAAAAGGTTAGGCTTTGTCATGAGGCGGAGAAGCAGATAGGAGAAATGATATCTTACAGCATTCTGACCAAGCACAGTGCACAGAATGGCATCAGACGCATTGGCACGCACAGCGCGGAGCATGTATGTGGGATCAATATACTTGACATCAGAATGGACTCCTATATCCTTGAAATGGGACTTGATCTGGGGCATGGCATGACTAAAGTTACATATGGTTCATCAACCGTAAATCCAACTCGGGTAAAGCCATTCCACCCTAGTGCCTCATGGCCATTACAATGGCCAAAGATAAAAAAATTAGACCAACCTTCTGCTGAAGGTGCACACCAATGTCATTAAGAACCATGTTCCCTGATGCATCAGTTGCATTTGACTTTTGAAAATATTCCTGAAAATGCATCAGAACATTACTTCTTGAACAATTTGTATAACCTAACATATAGAAAACAAGTATTATTAAACTGGATTTCAATACTATACACGAGCAACCACAGTAACAACATAAAAGACACCCAAATTGGTACTAGAGGTAACACGATTATCTTTTAATGCAACAGGATCTAACCTGTCCTGCTCCTTCAGCAACACAAACCAGAGCAAATCCCTTGGTCTCTATCAAGTGCTCAAGATGTCGAAGAACTCCATTCGGTCCATCAAAAGTGAATGGTACCTTCATTTTGGTTACCAATGTTTTAGATTAACCAGTGTGTTCCATCGGGATGCATAAACAAAAGAAGAGTTCGGGCATGTTTGGCTTGCAGCCTAAGGTTGCCATAACTAAGCTGGCCCTGTTTGAATCCAGGGAGCTAATAATAGGGCTAAATATGGGCTAATTGGTAGTTAGAACCCGTTAGCCCATATCTAGCCAATTATCACACCATGGGCTAACTTTTAGCTTTGGGATCAATACAGGGCCTTACTCATTTGGCACATCTGTCAGACTGAACCAAACGTGCTCTTCATACCTCAGGTATCAGACAGATATCTACTTGGCCACTTGACAGGGAGGCATGCATTGTGATGAAGCCGCTGCTTCTTCCCATCAGCTTGACCAATCCAATGCCATGAAATGCAGAATGTGCCTAAGTCCAATAAAATGTTAACCACAGGCACTCTGTGCATACATTCCATAAGATTTATATGTGCTTGATAGACCAAGATATTGCTGAAGGAATCACCTCAATGTATGCAGAGTTGATAGCTCTTTGTGCAGCTTCCACTGCAGTATCAAATCCAAAGGTCTTGTCCATCAGTAATATGTCATTGTCAATAGTTTTGGGGACACCTACAATCGATACCTTCAGTTTTTCTCTTGCGGCACTGCATTAAGAATGTTGTGGCATAAGTAGTCATGGAAGTATGAGCCATTCACTCATGCTATATTTATCCAGAACAACGAATTTTCAATGCTATATGATAGGAACTCAGATAAGCTACCTATTCATTACAATGAACATTGGATTCAATATACCTCATCATGTATAGCATTAGCTCCAGCATGAGTTCCATTTCCACCAAGTACAAAAGAGCATATCAAGCCTCCTGGCCTGAATGTGGCATGTAAAAATGAAGTTGATGAGTCTTTCAGTTATTAATTATTGTAGGCATATTTTGCAAAGTTACAGAAGTACAGATACTTGCCTGAATACTGTCAACAATGTCTGAAATGTTTGCACCACCGCGAGAGACTCCTAAGAAGCTACCACCAGCAAGATTGATATTTTGGACTACATGCCTAGAAAGCTGAATGAAGGAAAAGAGCAAGTTCCCTTCAACAGGTCTATCAATGTTTTTCCAGATTAAAAGAAGTAGAAAAGAATCTTACCGGCACTTCTGATAAGTGATCCTCAAAAAATCCACGGAACCCATGCTGTATCCCAACAATGTTTTTCACCCCATATTTTTCAAGTGTAAGCACAATCTACAGGAGAGAAAAACTGATCAAATTCAAAGCTTAGCGTGTTGTTCTCTATAATGCAGTTTTAAGAAATTTTCATTCTAAACAATACAAGATCCACACCAGTTCTAACCTACCTGACGAATGACATCATTGAGACCAGGGCAGAGCCCACCCACACGATACAATGCCCGCCTTCACATATTGAGGCTCAAAATATATTTGTTTGCGTGGACCAGCACGGTGCACCCTGGAAACGATAATAAGTTAGGTTAGGAAAACAAAATTAATTTCCGCACTACAAATTTGAATTCATGTAGTGGCACCACCATTGTTCAATCCAGCTACAGTCCGGGTCAATGCAGTCAGCTCCAGCAGAAGTTGGTGAGGCAAACTTAATAACCTGAAGAAGCAATAAGATTGTAAGGGTAACTTCTAATCCATCTACTGCTGTTTACCTGACTAAACAAGTGAGCCTGCACACTTGACTATTTCCTAGAAACAGAAAAGGGCTCCTTTTTCTGTTCAGAAGCAGTTCACATTAAGCAGTATCACAAGCATGCACTTGAATAGCAACATTGATCCTACATGGCAAGAAAATCCACTTTTTGTGTGTGTTTTTGATGTAGAGACCAAGCCACTTAAAAGTTCAAGTCATAAATATATATACATTCACTGTATATTTATCTCCCAAGTGAAACAATTACATATGAAGAATGACGTGCTATATATAACTCAATCTAGAAAGTATTTTCTTGTGGACACAAAGCATGCCTCAGTAACTCAATGCAAGACACATACCTTCAAAAGTGCTCTGTCATCATCATTCACATAGCCGTTCCATGATTCTTGCATGGTACCAGTCACATTCTCAAGAGGGGCTCTGTTGTAGACAGAGTAACGATGTTACACATATAAAACAAATCCTAAAAGACATTTTGGCCAAAAATGGTATAAACTAGGATCAGTATGAGACTAATCAAATATAAAGGAAAGGAGGAGAAATATGTCACCTGCTCTTGAGAGAAAAAGTAGTGGGCCTCGGTTCCACATCAATTACATCACTCAAATGTGGCAAGCTGAAGCGCCTATCGAAATCCTCTTGAAACTGCTTCTTCCAGTCTGGATTTGTGAAGTCTAGTTGTGGTCGACTCACGGATATGGCTCTAGCAACCAACTGGTCTGTCCTAGATTTCCTGACATAACCTAGCCATTGCAGTCTACTGCTGGTGGGTACTCCAAAACGGCCCAGGTGCTTCTGGCCTGAACTAATCGAACCACCGTAGTGCATTGGCGCTAGTGTCATTGTTTAGATTGCTCAGCATGCAAATATCCTGTGGGACAGGTTCCAGCTAGCTATCAGTATCAGATTGAGATTATGCTAAAAGCATATAGGAGTAATTATTGACAAGGCTCCTAGAAGAACCACCCTCGATTTCATGTAAATAAATTAGGGGAAAAAACCTGAAAAAATAGTAGGAAGATGCATGAGACGGGTATTCCTACTATACTACACTACATAGAACAAAGTCAGCTTGTATTATTAAAAAGGTGGATCATACGAGCATCCAACAATATTATGGTGACTGGAATTCCAACGACTAAAGATGTACAATTTTCCATGTGCATACTGGATTCCATGTAAAAAAAAATATGATACGACAGACCAAAGCCACGTTTTTTTTTTTTGGAAGGGAGAAAGTGAGCAAAAGACAAGAAAAGAACAAAATTATAGAATCAGTATCACTGCCTGCCACAAACCAACAAAGCAATCACAACCAAACCTGTCGGCCGCATCAGCAAATCGAACCGTACAGAACGGGTAAGAGCACCTCTGATCAGGAAACTCACCCTCTCTCCGCACCTCAAACCAGATTCGCCGGAGATGCCAGTCTGCGGCACACGCAAGAGGTGATCGATGGAGAGAGAAGACGGGACCGAGGGGCTTGTTGTTGTTATACGTCTCTCAGGGGAAGGAGGTCGCTGCGGCGGAGACGCCGCCTCGTCGTCTCCTCGATGTCTCCGTCCTGGTTTCTTGGAAAACCTGTAAAAATTTTGTCTGTTCCTGGAACAACGACGGATGAAACGCAGACTTGTTTTTATCCTGCTTCCGGCAAGCGTCAAGAACAACGAGGAGAGGAGGGATGGACGGGTTGGGGAGGAGGAGGAGAAATTGTTGTCGAAATTTGACGGCGTGGTGGAAGGAAAGCGGAAAAGTCGGGGTGCTGACTACGGGCTACGGCTGATGTGTTTTCGCCAGGCGCCACGGGACCCAAAGCGTGCGGTCCTTTTCGGCCGCTCTTTTTCTTTGGTCCGATTCATTCATGTGGTTGGACTAGGACCGGTGTTCTTTGCAGTCCGGTCATCGGAAGGGCCGAGTTTTTCACGGGTATCCCATTCATCCAAATATTTATATATATAATAACAAAATTCATATCATTTGGGTTGCTCCGAGACTTTATAAATTTCGTTGCACGTATAAATCAAACCTAAATGTTTTTTTGCATGGATTCGTATCAAAATTGAGTATGGAATGAATGAATTCAACAACAAAAAACTAAGAATTAGATACAATTATAAAATGATAGAATGGCAAAAGAAAAACAGGTTCGCACAACGCAATAACGGGCTTCAGACGTCCTAAAGGTCACATACAACCTACAAAAACAAGCAAGAAACGTAACGTGATTGATCTAAGAGTAAAGTCTATGGGCCCTTAAACTTGTATGGCTATGTCATCCCGGGCCCCCAAACAAAGTGTGTCATTTAGGGCCCTTAAACTTTGTTTGGGTTTCATATTCATCCAACCGGTGCGGATCCGGCCCGTTTACCAAGATAATACTTGATTGCATGAAACAAAAGATTAGTAGGGGCTACATATAAAATTTCCTAGACACAAAAATACACAAATATTTAAAAACTTTAGGAGGGGTTGTTTCGAAAAAAAGTCATCTTTCTTCCCCGTTGCTCTCCCGTGGTCGTCGGCGCGCTGCAGAGGGCGGTGCAGGGGAACCCGAGCACGCTGGCGGACGTGGAGCGGTTGTGACACGCCGAGGGCGGGCGTGACGCCGTGGCTTCCGGGCGGGGACGATGGGTCCGTGCCGTGGCGGTGGCGGTGGCGGTGGCGGGTGGCGGCGCTGGTGCACGCCATGGCCGCGAAGAAGCTCATCAGTGCCGACGGTTCCTTCCACCTCAACAGCAGTCTGCAGATGCCTCATCACGTGTAGACCCCCATGACAGTTGACTGACACCAGCGCCCTGAAAGACATTGTGTAGGCAACGACAGTGAGCGCGCGATCGTCACCGTGGCGAGGCCGTCCCTCCTCTCCAGCAGCGCATGCACGCGCTCGCCAGAACAGGGAGTATACGACTGCTTTCGTACGTAGGGATGGCTGGCTATTGTCAACGACGGCGACGACGGTGAGCAAGGTGCTCCTGCAAGCTTGAACGTGAACTCCTCCTGCCAGCTCCCGAGCTTCCCATGGCTGTGAGAGAGATGAGTGCTCCATGTGGAGTGACTTCTCGGGCGTGAACAACAGCACAACATTGGGCACAGTGGCGAGAGGCGAGCAGCCAGACGCACAGGGAGAACAGCGACGCACCACGAGCTGACCATGGCTGTGTGAAAGAGATTTTTTTTGATAATGGATAATATTTCATACCCGGTTTCATCTACCAAAAAGTAGAATCAAGGCAAATTATTACAAACTTGAGGCCAAAGGCCAAAAAACAAAAAGCTAAAAAACCTCTAGGAGCTCGAGAGGTCATCTCATGCAAAACACCGCTAAAAAGACCACCAACAAAGAATACATCAATAGAGAAAACTAGGCCGACACCAACAGTTAAAACCAAGGAGAGAACTTTCAAAACGACGCCCCAACGAGCATGGCATACGCCAACGCCGCCCGACCAGGAACACCGGTGCTAGATTTTCATCCCGAAAGACATCCGAGGCTTGTTGAGAGAAGTGACGACGCCTCCAAATGGTGGAAGTGGCACCCACAGCGCCACCGCCGTCTAAACACAGCCATGTCTCGCGATCGATCCATGCCGTTACCGGTGGCCAGCGGTGAAGATCGCAACCGATCCAAATCAATGGAGCTCTTGGGGGTGTACCACCATCTTGTGCATATGCGATAAGGCCTCGGTCAAAGCAGCGCCAAAACGCCACCACTCCGGCCACAGCGCCTCCGCGGCCGTGAGCGCCCCCCGTGGAACCGCAAGGAGACGGATCCGTCGCATGTAGCCCGGATACGGCCATCATCGGGTAGCATCGACGTCGCACACCCACCAGCAACTACCCACGCCAAGCCTCGTGATCCGCCTCTCGGCCCGGCCGTCCGGACTCCTCCACCTCCGCTTCCCTCCACCCGCACCTCCCCTTCTCCGCCAACCAGATTCAGACCGCCGTGATCTTCGCCGCACCATCGGGATGAACCTCCTAAAGCCGGCCTCCCGGTGCGGCGTCAGAGCCGATCGAGGGGCCCAAACGAACCGGATCAGCCCCAAACGTCGCCCCGCCAGCCCCTCCCACCTTGCCCGGACAACAAAATCGCCGCGGCGGCAAGGAGGGAAGGCGCAATCCACGGGGAGCCACGGCCGGACGCTGCAGAGGTTGCCGGAGACGGCCGGATCGAGCCCCACGCGCCCAACTCGACCACGCCCGCGAACGCCCGCATCCACGCCACCACCATCCGCATGGAAGAAGGGCCCCCGCCGCCATCCCGGTGAGCCCGGCGGCCTTGCCGGAAGCCCACCTCGGCGCGGCGCAGCATGAGGGGGGAGGGAAGAGAGGTGGCGCCGTTAGGGTTGGAGGCCGCCCGGTGCCCGCGTGGGAGCGACGGGGGCTATGTCGCGATGGCTGTGTGAAAGAGATAGAAGATAGAATTGACATGTGGGGCCAAACCCATTTGGATGAATATAAGACCCAATCCGAGTTTAAGAACCAAAATGACACACTTTATTAGTTTAAGGACCGGAATGACACACTCATACAAGTTCGAGGACCGCCCATGGACTTTACTCTTGATCTAAACACGAAATGGGTCGGTCTAAACCCGATTTTTTGGCTTTGTTTTTTGTTTGGGCTGTATGGTTTGGGTGATAATGGACGTAAGATGTACCGGGCCGCTCGGTTTGGAGTAATAGCTAGAGTGGGACGGGTTTGGAGTTTGTTTCAATTTTTGGAGTTCAACTTTGGTGTAATAAAGACCATGGTTGAGGTCGGGTGTGAAGATTGGTTACTCTCGACGCCTCTCCACAAAGCACCGCAATCATCCCCTTTCGCCTCGCCTCTCTTCCGGTCTTTCCCTTGCATCGCATCTCCAACGACATGGCGGCGACTAGGGTTTCCTAGTCGCCGCCGGATCTCCCACTCCATCGCCGGATCTCCCGCTTTCGCGGGCTCGCTACTCCATCGCCGGACATCCCTCGGCGACACCCTCAAGAATGGCGACAAGTTAATTTGTTGCGGCCAAGAAGAAGATCCATCGGCAAATAAAACTATTACCCCTCTACGGTAAGGACTCCTACAACATTTGTCTAAAAGTATTTTTTTTTTTTGTTTGAATCAAATAGCATCACGGCTAGCCTCATACAAGAATGTTTGATTTGTTATGCACAGTCTCTTGAAGTTTTCTCTTAAGCCATTGCAGCTATTTGACGGTAGTCATAAAGCACTTTGTTCATTATTTGATAGCTCTATGGTA
The DNA here is from genome assembly GCA_015847255.1 of Hyparrhenia diplandra. Taxonomy (NCBI): domain Eukaryota; kingdom Viridiplantae; phylum Streptophyta; class Magnoliopsida; order Poales; family Poaceae; genus Hyparrhenia; species Hyparrhenia diplandra. Next base: position 71,782 of record JADLZK010008266.1, read on the forward strand.
GTGTTCTCGGGTTTAGTTGTCTCTATTTCTCGAGGTCAAAAGATGCTCTAAAACTCATGATAGTGAAGAGGCTCGTACAACTTTGACTCCACGTCGTATGCGTTCCACTGTATGGGAACACTTTGAGAAAGACTTGGTCGATGTGGATGGTGAGATAAAAGCAGTTTGCAAGTATTACCACATGAAATTGGTTACCAAGTTGGGAACTAGCAGTCTTAGAGGCCATATTGCCAATGCTTGTTCGGTGATTGATAGTGATATTACAAAGGGCTTTCAATCAACCATGAGCAAACAATCAATTGATATAAATTTTTTCTTTGATGCCCAACTTCATTTGTGAATGGATGATTAATTTTGTCATCCATGCCGATATTGCTTTCTCGAAGTCCTTGCACGCAGCTTTGGATAGATTCAATGCAGCCAACTTTCAAGGTGAAGGGGCGTCAAAGCGATTTGTAGTGATTGTTGTAAGAAATATGAAGAAATGAAGAAAGAGATTCAAGATGAACTTTTGATATTTGGATTCTCATGTTTGCTTAACCCGACATATGGACATCAAGCTTTAATATTGGATACATGATGATAACAACTCATTATATTGATCTTGAATTCAATGTCAAGAAAATGATAATAAATTTCAAAGAACTGAAGTTTCCACACTCTGGTTTTGACATTGAGGAAGCCATTGCAAGCCTGTGTCACAGATTGGGATATCAGAGAGAAAATGTTCGCTTTGACACTAGACAATGCAAGCAACAACACCTCGGCATGTGTAGAATTGAAAGCAACTCACAAGCGTGTATTGTTGTTTGAAGGTGAGCACCTTCATGTGAGGTGTTGTGCTCATATTCTCAATGTTTTGGTTCAAGATGGCATGAAAATCATTCATTCAAAGAATAAAGAAGCTTCATAAGTTATTAAAGTATATCGAATCATCTCCATCAAGAATTCAAGAGTTCAACACATTTGCAATTTGGAATGGGTTTAGCCTCCAAAGGCAGGAATATACATTGACATACCAAGCGAGGTGGAATTCGACCTACAAAATGCTTAGAGAAACAAGGCTTATAAAGATACATTCAATGCTTATGCAAATAGACACTATGAAGAATCTCTAGATGAGGATAAGTAGGTCAAGACAGATGCACTTTGTGAATTTCTTAAAGCTTTTGAATACACTTGTCGTGGTCAAGACATAGGAAACCTATAGCCCACAATTTTTCTGCTATGGTGCTTAACGTTCATCATGCCTTGTAGGATGGGGCTTGACAAACAAGTGATTTGCTGAAGTAATTAGCTACAGATCATGCATCTTTGATAAGTATTGGGACCCACGATGAGGATAATACAACCAACGATGATAGCCATCATAGAAGGAGCAAAGAGATCCCCTTTAATCTTGCATTGGTCATATCCAATGCATTTGAATCCTACAATAAAAGCTAAGTACATGGATTTCTTTTATGAGAAGGTTTGTATAAGTGCAGGTCAAATTGATATATGTGTGGTTGGTACAATGGAATGGATGAGAAAGTATTTCGAGAGAGTATGACCAACGTGTAAGGACAAACAACTCGATCACGAGGACACATTCTCAAGTAAGATTTATTATTAGGGGTTCTTTGGTTCAAATTTTTAACTCCTATCTTTCATATATGCCGATAACTTCTAATATGTTGAGCTCATGCTAGTTTGTATGCTTGCTCGTTCGGCATTAGCTTGTAAAAGCACCCCTCGCTTGGTCGCTTGTTTGATTATGAGCAAAAAAAAGCTATGGGTGGGGAGTGGTTTCCTAATGGGTTCAAAACCGGACATTTCTTAACGTTTTCGTATAGTGTGGGTTGAAATAACAATAAGTTTAGGTTGGGATGGTTTCTATACACAAGGGATTAGAATGGAGTGGTTGATTTTTGGTTGAATGTTAGTACCAATTGGCGCGAGATTCGATTTCAGCCCACTAGCTGGTTTAGATCGATCAAACCGATCTATCTATCGATAGGATCGATGTAGAGCTCGTTTTTCGGCTGAAAAAGCTCGAGAAAGATTTGTCGATAAATTCGTGGAGAAGATGACCGAACAACGAGTAGATGGATTAAGAAGAGCAAAATAAGGCAAAAGAGAGATATTTGTTTTGTGTTTTGATGATGAGTTGTATGAGATCAATTGTCCATGTACCCCTTATTTTATAGGGGTAGGGGTAGTCTTATCCCATTGGGAAAACCAATATGGTACTACTATTATGTTGCTCATGGAGTTTTCCTCAGATTGGCTGAAACCATCATGGGCCTCGTTTAAACTAAGCGTAACCCAATTTGAGTGTCAACATATGCTCCTCCGTTTTCAAGTGAACAATGCTTGTTTGGAACATTCAATTCCTTTGGGGATCGGAGAGGATTAAGGAATAATTTAGTTCAATTTGTCCTTAATACCCTCTAATTCGAAGGTAAATGGTTGAATCTAAACTAGCCAAACTAGCCCTAATAGGTCAAAAATTAGTAGGATGACACGGCATAATGGGTGATGACGTGAATAGTAAGTAAGGAATGATGTAGATGGCTTGCACATTGAGATAAAACTTATCTTGGTGTTGAAAATATAAGATACTAGAAGCATACAAAGGCATGTTAACGAGGGTACTGCGATTAGTCGATTGTATGGCATGTTGACATGCACAACAAAAATACTTATGTGTCTTACTAATATGGACATTTATGACCTAATGATTTTTAATTTTAAGTGATAGTGCATTGCTGATGTGGACAACTTGCATGTTAAGATACATAGTCGGTGGGATTTAGGATTATAAAAGACTAGGTGAATTCCTCGTGTTTTGCCATAGGAATTTAAGGTTAGTTTGGTGACAATTTGATGAATGAAGATAGATATAAAAATACGAGTTATTTAATGAGAATTGCAAACACATAAACATTAAGGGTCTCAAGCATCAAGAAAGCAATACACCACACGTTGTTGTGGGAATTGCGATGATTTAGAATAAGATTATTTGTACAAAGGGAAAAACAAATTTAAGTTAACGTTAGTTGATGGCGTGGCATAATGCTAGTTAGTGGATGATGTGTCTTGATCACATGTAGATCATAATTGTCGGGTTGACCATAAATGCATTCGATAATGGATTAATGAAGTGGATAGCTTGCAAGTTAAGAGAAACAACTAATGGGATTTAGCTTTATAGGAGTATAACGTAAGATATATATATATCATATTTTTTCGTTCAAAATACATCTCATGTTTCAGCATGCTAATCATTTAAATTCCATCAAATATATAAAAATGTAGGGATCAAAAATAAAAATGGTTATAGATTACTTGGTTAGGTTCCTGTAGTGGAACTGCCCACTCGAGGTTTCAAGTCCACGACCGCACGGTGCTCGCATTTTCTGGATCTATTCTAGGATTTACCAATTTTGTCGATAAAAGAGGCGCTAGTGGTGACTTCGAGGAATCTCCATATCTGTCATTTCGGTCTTTCGGAGGTATGGATGAGTGTGAGTGCGTGTTGTGAGCGGCCTGCGTTGTGAAAATGTAATTCTCAATATGTCGATTCTTCCGAAGTCAGCCCGAGATAAGCAGAGTGGCTGAATATTTAATTATTATTTAACTTTATTATTATAATTATTAGATTAAATTAAAGAGAATCGAAAAAGACTAATGGGTCGGCCCGTTAGCAATTGTAAACCCCTCATATAAATATGGGGGCAACTATCGTGAGACAATCAAGAAGAAAATAATTAGGTTTTACCTTGCTCTCTAGCTCCCTTGCGCCGCGCCGCCGAACCCTCCCCGGGGCCGCCGTCATACCCGCGCCACCTAAGCGGCGCCGCGCCATACGCATACCCGTCTTTGCACGCCCGCCGATCACGCGCCGTCCATCACGCGCCATCATCTTAGCGGCAATTCCTCGATTCTCGCCCGTCACGCTTCTCGTTTTCGGCGTTGATTGGAAGCGGGTTGTGGCAATTGGTATCAGGAGACCGGGCGATCAATGGCACGTACTGGGACAATCCATCGCGCGAACGTCAACGGGATCATCGATGAGTACATCAAGCGACCATAGAGGCCAAAGCCATGGAGGCTAATTCAGCCCTATCATCGGCTAAGTACATCCCGCCCTCCAAACGCTCTCTTGATGCGTAGACCACGGATGAGCCCTCCATCGGCCGCACCTCCGATTCCTCCATCCAACGGCCCGGCGGACGGTCGAATTTTCATCTCGAATTTGATCTGAGAAATTCCCCAAGAAATTACTCGAATTTCCACCTAAATTCTTGCCGAAAATCCCGGGCGTACCCGGCAATAATATTAAATTATTTTTCCGAGTATGATGGCAAGGGTGACCCTTCTCATTGGCTGTACAAGTGCGATAAATTTTTTTCTAGCTCAAGGAATTATTAATACGGATCAGATGTAGCTCGCTAAGCCGTTTCATCTCCAAGGGAACACATTATCTTGGTTTATTCTTTTGGAAAAGCGAAGTCGGTCAACCAACTTGGCGTAATTTTCTCCGCAAATTTTATTACCGGACATTTTGGAACTCCATTACACAATCATCTTGGTGATCTAACAAACATCACGCCCGGGACGGGAGATTTGGGACAGGTACACTAATACGTTCACAAAGAACGCTGAACAAGGTACAACACCTCTCCCCAAACAGCGGGGCTATGCTTTATATTCTTTGGGTTAGCACCTCTGATTCGGTCGGCGTCCAACTACATCAACCACGATATTGAGGACGACCATAGCACTTGCTAGGCGTCTCTATCTGACTTCCGTCGACAGAACTCAAAAGGTGCGCACAAGAGGATATTCAGATATTCAAATATCAGTTCATGGGTTAAGCGGCATATCCACTTGTCCTACCATGCAATTAATTATCAATATAAATGGCACCAATTTATTGGCTCTATTGGATTACGGTTCAACACACAATTTTTCGGATTCTGATTTGGCTATGAAACCGGGCCTCCAAAGTTCTTCTTTACACCGTCCGCTCAAAGTTCTTTTGCCGCCAATGTGACAGAGCCGACCAATTTATAAGAAATCAAGTATAATTCGTAATCACCGAAGCAATCGCGATCTACACTTGAGTTCATATAAACCCGGTATTCCGGAAATCTCGTGAGTGATTTCAAACTCATCAACAACATACAACAGATTGTTGAGCTTGGTAATAAAATCCGTAGGTATTTCAAACCAAATTCGATATATTAAACACCAGAGTGCGAGTATAATTTATTACAAACTCAGGTTCAAGTGCGAGCGATAGTTTGCGAAAACCAAATAGTCTTTTAGCTTAAAACAAATATAAGATAGTGCCAATAGATAGTCATCCCTGTAGCAAAAGCATGAGGCGAGGGGATATAGAATTGCCTTGCCACGGCCTTACTCTTCATCAGCGAGGAAATGCAGACAAGTCTTACGGTAACCATGGTAAACATGCTCACGCAACAACGGGGAATAAAACCACGAGTGCGAAATACTTCGGCTAGACTTACCCGGTCCAAAATAAAATAAAAGACTCTAGGGAGATGGCGATTGAATCGATTTGCAAACCCATTTGGCGAATACCCGACACAAACCGGGTCTACTTTGCAAAAGGCAAACCCGATCCTCCCGGGGCGTTACGGGTCGTAAAGTCTCGGTCTTGCCGGCTACCCCCTCCTTCTCGAGCACCCAAGTGGCGTAAGCAACGAAGTACGACCCCCGTGCGCATCTTCTTGTGCCCGATTAACCACACCAACCATCACCAAAGGAGGAGCGATAAAAGCGAGCATGGGCCCCTAACATTCCCACGAGCCGTGGCTCTCGCGACCAGCGGGCCTACTAAAATGCGTTCAACTTCCGCCACATTCGACAAAGTATGAGTCCTTAATCGATCGGGTGGAAAAGACCACAAGTTCCACCCAATCTAACATGTTTTACTTTATCAAGTTCTCAATACGGCTTGACAATCACCCATGTGATTGTACACAACATTTCCTTAAGTGGCTGGAATCAGCATCTCTGCGAATCATGTTCTTGAGCTTTAACCTAGACCTCTATATAGGATATGGCAACTTTCAACAAGGATCTTAATACATCAGCGGTTTCATCCATTTTCCTACACTTAATGCAGGAAACATATAAAAAGACTCAAATCAATTTAATTGGAAGAATTAGGAAAGGGCGAGAATGCTCCAGGCTTGCCTCGGGAGAATTCTTGCGGAACGTGCTCAGGACACTTTCGGTCACTCATCGGTCGACCCTTCGTCTCCTGTGACTCCTCCGGACAGCACTCCCGGGACCGAGCTCCTCGGCTCCTCGATCGGCTCCTCCGAACTTCCCCGATCCCGAGATGATGCATATGATGGATAAAAGATATAATTACTATAACATGAATATCAACTTGCAATGAGTAACAATATGTATGATGGATGGATGCTTCATGATGCAAGCTATTAGTATGTGGATATCTCTTCCATAGAAACCTACTTAATTCTACACAAGAAACCCTAATAACCTACATCAAACAACACCCTACTCCCTATTGACAGAAAATGGCGGCCCGACATCTTTGTCACTAAAAGCGATCACACGGGGAGTTCTACAACTCCAAATTCAGTGAACTAGGACTCTATGGAAAGCTAACAAAATTTCCTACAAAACATTCCTTACACTAAACCTAGGCATGAAAATAACTTTGTACTATGAAAAGTGTCGAGACAACAGATTTCTGAGTATGAAAAGCTTCTAAAAGCTATCAAACACAAGCATACCAAGTTTCACACTCAAAACCCCAATATTTATTTTTTCTATGAATTTCTAAAGATCACATAGCAAAAAGCACATAAATAGAAAATCACATTTCTTCTACAGAACATACGATGCATGATATTTTTCTAGACTCTACTCACAAAAACAAGCACTTTTCATACAGAAAGCATATTTTTTTATCTTGTACCAATTAAAAGATATGATTTTCCTCAATTTACATGCATTTCTAGCCATAAATAAAACTCTATATAAAAGTTACCAGAAAATAGGATTTCATATTTTTATACTGTAGCCTATCTTCTAACAAGCATGGCAAAATTTGTTTCACTCAAAATGGACTCAAAATGACCAAGATATGAATTTCTAAAGTTTTTCAACAAAACTGAAAAAGCGAAAAAAAAAAAAAGAAAAAAGGAAAATCGGGTGGGGCCGGCGTGTTGGTGACACAGGGCGAAGCGTGGCGGCGGGTGCGGCGGATCTCCGCCGGTGGTGAGTTTCCCGATGAACCAAAGGGCACCTACGGCTTCCTCTCGACAAGAGCTATCGATCCATACCATTTTCCCCAAAGAAATCGACTCTAGCGCGCGACCTACGGCGGCGGGCGTGGCGTCTTGGCGGCGCGGGCGGTGGCGGACCCGGCCGCCGGTGCTCGGCGGGGAACCCAAGACCCGTTTCGACTCTCTTGACTCAACTAAGACATGCAAAGCCATTCCAAGCTCAGACAACGGCGGCGAAAAGCTAAGCGCGCCGGCGCTCACGGGCATCGTGTCGGCGGCGACGACGCGTCCCGGTGAAAACGGCGGCGACTCTCACTCAACCATCTAGCTCGAGAGCTCAAGCACCTCTAGGCGATCCTAAAACACGAAATAAGCGCGGCCAAAACTTCGATCTATGAGCTCAGGCGTGAGCTTGCCTCGACGGCGGCCATGGCGGCGACTCAGCCGCGGCGATCGGGACGGAAATGAGGTCCGTACCTCGATCTTTACCTCGATTCGACGATGGCTTTAGGTAGGAGCAGCTCATTGCGGCGCTAGGGATCTAATTTGGGGGTGGGTTGGTGCGGTGACGGGCGGAAACGGCGGCGGAGCTTCGGGATCGGCGGCGATGGCCAAGGCGGCGCTTTTCTCCGCGGCAGCGGTGGCGGCGTGGTGGAGTGAAGCTAGGGTTAGGCGCGGCGCGGCGGCCCTATTTATCGCGGCGCCGCGACCGATGCCGGCCCATCCGGGCCATCGCGTCGGCGTCGCCGCGCACGCGGCGCCACGTCGGCGCGGCGGTGTCGGCGACACGGCCGACAAGTCCCCCCCTACTGCATTTTGGAACCGAACCAGCGACTGTTTTGGCCTGTGCCTCGAGATCCGTGTGGAATTTGGAAAAAGTCAAACATCAACTTTGTAGAAATTTCATAAGCTACAAAAATCTCAATATGAACTTTTTTCTAATTCGGCCTATATTTGAAACTAAAAATTAAAAACAGCAAGGTCAATTTGAACTAGTCAAAACAGAGTTTGAATTTGACTCAAATTTGACCCAAACTGTTGGGCACTATTTGAACCCTTTCCAAACCTTTTCACAAGAAACTTACAACAGATCATTTGTTCCACATAAAAAGTACTTCATTTCATCTATAGAAACTTTTTGCTAGAAACACTTCTATCAAGCACTTTTGAAGTGAGTTTCAAAATGGGTCAAAGAGGTTTGACACTCTAGGGCTATTTTATAAAAATTTTCTAAATTGAAACACAAGCTCAAACATGGTCCTAAATTATGTCAAAAATACATCTAGGCATAATCTAGGTCCAAAACATCATTATAGCTAAGATCTTATAGTAGCTAGATCAAACAAGCATGAAATGAGAGCACTCAAAGTAAAAGCTATTATGAACTTGCTCATGCATGAAATGATGATGATGCTATGCAAATGATCATGCTTTCAAGATGCTTAACACCTAGGGTGTTACAAATCTTTCCCCTAAAAAGAATCTCGCCCCGAGATTCGGCGAAACTAACCATTTGTGATAAAGCGTGGATAGTTCCTCCGAGATACTCATCCGTCTCCCAAGTTGCATCATTTTTCTCCATGATTTCCCCAAAGGATTTTGTCTTGCTTAACTACCTTGCCTCTAGTGGCTCTTTCCTTAGTGTCTAGCACCTTTCTTTGGTTCCTCATAATAGGTTAGATCCGGGTCAATGTCAATATTCCGGGTTGACACTCGTTCCTCTGGAATTCTCAAACACTTCTTCAATTGTGACATATGAAAAACATCAAAAATTCTTCCCATCTCCTGTGGTAATCAGAATCGATACGCTACCTCTCCCTTAGTGGCTACAATCTTGTAGGGGCCTACAAACCTAGGCGCTAACTTTCTTTTCACTCCAAAACGCTGTACTCGCTTCATTGGTGACACCTTCAAGTAGACATAGTCACCAACGTTGAACTTAATAGGTCTCCTACGCTTTATCCGCATAACTTTTCGTCGGTCTTGAGCAGCTTTCATGTTTTGCTTTATGATTCTCACCTTCCCCTCGGCTTCATCTATCAAATCAATGCCATAGTAGGTCGCTCTCTGTTTCAATCCAATTGAGAGGTGTTCTACACTTCCTCCCATACAATGCTTCAAAAGGTGCCATCCGAATACGGTCCGATAACTGTTATTATATGAAAACTTCTGGCGTAAGGCAACCATTTGTCCCAAGAACCTTTCGCTGACAACACACACGCCCTCAACATATCTTCTAGTATTTGGTTTACTCTTTCAGTTTGGCCTGTGGTTTGTGGGTGATAAGCTGAACTACGAAGTAGTTTGGTACCTAGGGCATCCTGTAAAACTCTCCCCAAAATCTATTGGTCCAACTCGATCCACGATCCGACACTATTGACTTAGGTACCCCGTGCAAACGAAGTACATGGGCAATGTATAGCTCTGCGTATTGGTGGGGTTCAGTAGCTTATGTTAATTGGAATAAAATGGGCAACCTTGGTTAAACGATCCACAATCACCCAAATAGAGTCAAATCCCCTTTGGGTATGTGGCAACCCAACAATCAAATCCATTGTGATCTCATCCCATTTCCAATCGTGAATTGGCAATGGTTGCAACAACCCCCGCAGCCTTCATATGAATGGCTTTAACTCTGCAAAGAATTGTCACATCGAGCCACGTGTGCAGCAATCTCCTTCCTCATTTTGGTCCACCAAAAACGGTTCTCAAATCCCCGATACATCTTGTTACTACCGGGTGAATTGTTATCTTTTGACGAAGTGAGCCTCTGTTAGAATCTGTTCCCTCAACTCGATCCTTTGGCACGACAAGACGATCATCATACCAAAGAATTCCACTCTCATCAACTCGAAATGATCACTAGGCTCTTTCTCAATCTTCTTCTTGATATGTGCAATCCCTTTATCCACTTTTTGGCCCTCAACATTTACGCTCTCCAACTCATTCTCGTATTCGAATATTGCATAGGATAGCCGAATGCATAGGAGGAAAAAGCCTCCATAGACTCGACTTGTCCCGGCAAACAATGCGATTTCTGCTCAAAGCATCCATGACAACATTGGCTTTGCCGGGATGATAGTGCAACTCAATATTATAATCTTTTATTAACTCTAACCACCTTCTCTCGCCTCATATTCAACTCCTCTTGCGTGAAAATATACTTCAAACTCTTGTGGTCGGTGTAGACATGACATACATTACCGAGTAAGTAATGTCGCCAAATCTTCAATGCATGTACCACGGCAAAGCAAGTTCTAAGTCATGGGTTGGATAATTAACCTCATGCTTCCTTAGCCGACGCGATGCATACGCAATGACTCTGCCTTCCCGCATGAGTACGCATCCCAATCCTGTACCACATGCGTCACAATACACATCAAAGGGTTTCGAATGTCGGGTTGTGCGAGCACTTCGAGCCGTAGTCAATAACGTTCGCAAGGTGCTTAAAACGCCGCCGCACTCGGTGTCCACACAAATTTCTCATCCTTACGCAACAATCGGGTCATAGGTTTAGCTATTTTGGAGAAATCGGGTATGAATCTACGATAATATCCAGCTAACCCTAGAAAACTTCGGATCTCGAAACTAAAACTAGTGCTTTCCAATCCAACACCTCTTGCACCTTACTAGGATCTACCAAATTCCATTCTCGGATAAAACATGTCCTAGGAAATGCACTTCCTTCAGCCCAAAACTCACACTTACTGAATTTAGCATACAACTTATGCTCTCGAAGTCTCTCCAAAACTATCCTCAAATGCTCAAAGATCTTTGTTCCTCATTTTCGAATACACCAATATATCATCGATGAATACAACCCACGAACCGATCCAGTTCGGGGCATAAACACCGAATTCATCAAACACATGAAATGTCTTTGGAGCATTCGCCGTCGAAGGACATGACGAGATACTCATATAAACCATACCGCGAGAAAATGCGGTTTTGGGTATATCCCGGGGTCTGATTTTAACTGATGATACCCGGATCGAAGGTCTATCTTTGAAAATACCTTGGCTCGAGACAATCGATCAAAGAGTATGTCAATGCGGGGTAATGGGTATTTATTCTTCATCTTTTACCGCATTGAGTGGCCTATAATCCACACACATTCTCATCTTTCTTTCTTTTTTTTTTTTTCACAAACAAGGCCGACATCCCCAAGATGATGAACTAGGTCTAATGAAACCTTTCTCAAGCAACTCCCCGGCTGTACTTTTAGTTTCGCTAACTCATTGGGTGGCATTCGGTAGGGTCTTCGGAAAAGGGGCAGTCCCTAGAATCAACTCTATTGCAAACTCAACATCCCTATCCGGTGGCAATCCGTAGGTCTTCCCGAACACATCCGAAACTCACGTATCACCGGGTATATCGAGATACCGGTTATTTGCAAAGCAAAACAAACACGGTTAAGGTCAATGGCTTTAGGTAACAAAACCCGGTGTTCACCAAATCACGGGGGATGCTTCAAGTGTACTACCCTATTCACCGTATCTATGATTACACCCCAACTTTTCATCCAGTTCATCCCGAGGATAACATCCAAGCAATGCAGGGTAAAACTATCAACGAGGTTATTATTTCTAAGTCGCCCATCATGATCTTCACATCATTGACCCTCTGCCTAGTCAACTGGTCGCCCCCCGGCCGAACTAATTCGTAGCCAAAACCTAGGTCGGTGATTTGTTCCCCATTCTTTTGTGCAAACTCTTGACTCATGAATGAATGCGATGATCCGAATCAAATAAAACAACAAAGCACTACGGTTGTTAACTAAACACGCATCTACCGGCTGTCACGGTCTCTCATTCAGAACTTCCTCAACATTGGCAAAGTGTGCCTATCCCACAAACCGCTTGTAGTTCTTTCTCGGGCCGCGGGCAAGACTTGGAATAATGCTCCGGCTTACCACAATTGAAACAATTGTTGTGGTTGGTTGAAGGGCACAGGGGCGTGAAACACTCCGCATGCAGGGGCTTTCCTTTTCGAAAGTAGGTGCAACAAACCTCCGGAAACGTGGGTTTCCGGCTTGATTCTTCTTCGTGGTGGGACATAGCGAAGGGCGCGGCGTGGGCGGTAGTTCGACGACGCCCAAAGGAACCCACTGTTCGACCGAGCTTCCTCAAACGGTCTCTTCTTGCCTTTAGATGCAGCATACAAGGCACTACTCTTCTCTGGTGAAGGCAATCGGTCACAAACTCCTCGAAAGTGTTCTGGTGGAATTTCCCATGGCTTTACGCATTTTGAGGTTTAATCCTCTCTTGAAGCTAGCCAACTTCTTCTCCTCGGTGTCGACCTTGTCGGGAGCATACCTAGACGATCTGTTGAAAGCTTTGTAGGTACTCATTCATGGTCTTGTTGTCTGACCGAGCTTAATAAACTCTCCCAATTTTCTGCGCGCAGCACCGGCGGTATGTATGTCCGATTTTAAAAGCCGCTGCGTGGCGAACCCAAGTGCGCGGGATCATTGGCGGTAAAGTAGCACGGTAATTCTTCCACCATATCCCTGCGGGTCCCTCCGGCAAGTGCGTTGCAAATTCTGCCTTCGGGTCTCGGACGGATTCACCAACCGGAATTTATCTTCTATCGAGGGTCACCATTCCTCGGCCTCCATGGGTTCATTCGCCCAGTGAACTTTGGTGGTTCTCGTGGCCTTAAAGTTCTTGTATGCACGGAATCCATCGCCATCGGCACCACCACGGCCTCCCCGCTTAGTGTTGCGGGCGATATTTTCGGGCAACTCTCCCAGAACCGATCAAAGAACCGCTCCCGGTTCACCGAGGTGGTGGTCGCCGCCGATCTCCCCAAAGACTGATCGAAGTTTGCGGCATTCGCACATTTGAATCAACAATAACCATCGATGATGTTGTCCAAAGCATAGATATTGAATTTAGGTTACGCTGAATTTATTGAGAGAATAAATTCATCCACAATAACAGGTAACAATAAACTCAATACGGTCTTTCATCAACATCACGGTTATGTCAACGCAATATGTGAACCAAGATTTCGCAACAAAATGGCAACAAACTCGTTGCACCACCGACATGATTTCACAATTGACAACGAAGTCGCAAATACCATAAAACCGGTCACAATATGAGGCACCTAACTAAATTAAGGTCTCAACTAATACATAAGGTCTCGAATATTACTTAATCCATGTCTTACATGCTGATAGTCTCACTAATAAAAGGGAAATTACATGGTAATAGTGGCACTACACCGCCGGGCTACAAGGGTGTCTCAACTAGATCAAGGTCTACGTGGTAGCATCTATGGAAATCTAAACATGGCATCACGCAGGTCATCTACTCCCCGTGGTGCGTGAGAAGTGGGGTCTCCGTCCCCGTCCTCCTCACCGGGCGCCGCCGGCCGCAGTCACTACACCGAAGGTCCTCGCCGCCCGCACCCATGGGGTAGTGGTAGGCGTGGTACAAACGGTAGTACTCCTCTCGCACGTTAGTGTACTCACACCCACGCACTCAAGCCTCTCCTTGATCTCCTTGTAGGCGGCCTCGCCTCTCTCTCTCGTGCCAACCGAGCATTCCCGATAATGCATGCTCAGGATCTATTTGCCTTCTCACTAAGCGCCAAACGTGTGCTAGAAGACTCGACACACCGCTTCTTCATCTTTGCTAACTCCTTTCTGCGGGGTTCTTTTCCTTGCTCTTGGACCGACAAGCGGCATCCTTCTCTCCTCAGTAGCACGCCTCGGCATGCCACGCAGCCTCCTCGCGATCTCGAGATCAATCGGTCTATCTCACTCCTCCGACGAACTACTAACCGCCATAGCTCCTCGTGCCTTATCCTCGCACCAACCGTCATCATCGCATCATGACGAACATAGCACTCATGGCGTCACAAGTGCTATCCCGCTCCTCGCGTCTCCCCCCTCCGTAAAGGGTCCACGCCACCCCGCTCCCAAGCGGTGAAAAGGGGGTCGCCCGGGGAAAGCCTGGAAGCAACCGTCCCAACCAACACCTCAAGGTGGTCCACCATCAAATTCCTCAAAGACACGGAACGCAGCATTGTCGGCCGCAGCCTCGTGACAGTCCGTACTGCGTGATATCCCATCCTACCCATACAAAGATCGTTCCCGCAGGGCAGTGAATCACAAGGTGAATCCCGGTGACTATTTGCTCGCCGCGGGGCTGTCTCCCAAGTGTACATAGGTGCCTCTCGGTAGCCAATCTGCTGGAGTACACGCCACAAAGACGTGGGCATGCCAAACTTCTTGTCTGCGATCGTGCCACTACCGTAAGCTGGGGTTGGAGCCATCTCAGAGCAAGATTTAGGAGATAATGTGAGATTGAGAAACAAAAGTCCGTTTTAACCGAATTAGGGCAAGTACTAATTAGGGGAAAAGATGGAAAATGCATGAATGTCATGATGTAAAATTTTAAACATGATGCATGCACGTTACCTACGTATCTCACGGAATAGGAAAGAGATTTCTCCATTCGTTTTAATGGTGGCAACCTACGATCTCTCAAAAGAAATAAGACGTGTCTAGTCGATCTAACGCATTGCGCTGTTAGTGTACCTGCAATTCATTTCAGCCCACAATATATTCATGCAATGCAAGAATTTAAATTGCATATACCGCTTCGTCGTCCACCCGACGGCAAGATCGCAAACCATGCGGAAAAATTCACATTTTACACCCAAAGACACCGTGTACCCATACACAAGTTTACGGGGCACTACCCCACCACGGAGCTCTCAAAATCATTTTAGTTTCCCCCTAGACCGGCATACATCCGATCATGCTCTCACAGCTCACACCTTTACCTTGGGCGTAGAGGCATTGAACAACCATTACCTGGGCATAGAGGTATATCGATCCATCCATGACCACTCAAGTGAGTAGCCCCTGCACCGGCGCCGCACGGCAACCAAGCACAAACAACAAAATATGATGCATTAACCCAATCCCGTTAGCCAAGCCACCCGATTTGTCCTTAAATGGGCATAGAGGGTATGACCAAGACACTACTAAATTTTGCAAACCTTCTACTCACACCACTTAAAAGATTTTGTTTCGCAAACTTTTCGCAAAAGATTAGTGGTTCATTTTAATTTAAATACCGGATCGGACTTGTAATTACCAAACTAAGCTCGATGCGGTTGTGATAGAGCCGACCAATTTATAAGAAATCAAGTATAATTCGCAATCACCGGAAGCAATCGCAGATCTACACTTGAGTCCATATAAACCCGTATTCCGTAAATCTCCGAGTGATTTCAAACTCATCAACAACATACAACAGGATCGTTGAGCTTGGTAATAAAATCCCGCAGGTATTTCAAACCAAATTCGATATATTAAACACCGAGTGCGAGTATAATTTATTACAAACTCAGGTTCAAGTGCGGAAGCGATAGTTTGCGAAGACCAAATAGTCTTTTAGCGAAAACAAATATAAGATAGTGCAGTAGATAGTCATCCTCGTAGCAAAGATGATGAGATGGGGATATAGAATTGCCTTGCCCCGGCCTTACTCTTCATCAACAGAAATGACAAAGTCTTACAAGAACCATGGTAAACATGCTCACCGCAACAACGGGGAATAAAACCCCGAGTACGAAATACTTTCGGCTAGACTTACCCGCCCAAAATAAAATAAAAGACTCCAAGGATCATGCGAGGCTTTATCTCGGGGTTTAGCCGACTCACATTAATTTCGCAAATAAGGTTGTTTAGTGAGCCTATGCATGCTACTTGTATATTTTTCCAAGTTAACAGGGTACTTAATTAATTATATAACATAGATCCCTGTATAGTCAAGATTAATCATTGCCCAAGAGAATAAATAACAAAGCATAAGTAACTTGAGAATTAATTATATCACCGCAACACGATAAATAACATATATTGTAATGATTAAGACTACATTGCCGTGGGACGCAACCCGGGTTCTCACCAACCGGAGAGATGGCTATTCGAATCGATTTGCAAACCACCGCGAATACCCCGACACAAACCAGGTCTACTTTGCAAAGGCAAACCCGATCACTCCCGGGACGTTACGGGTCGTCAAGTCTCGGTCTTGCCGGCTACCCCCTCCTTCTCGAGCACCCAAGTGAGCGTAAGCAACGAGTACGACCCCTCGTGCGCATCTTCTTGTGCCGATTAACCACACCAACCATCACCAAAGGAGGAGCGATAAAGCGAGCATGGCCGCCCCTAACATTCCCACGAGCCGTGGCTCACGACCCCGCGGAGCCTACTAAATGCCGGTAACGTTCAACTTCCGACCACATTCGACAAAGTATGAGTCCTTAATCGATCAGGTGGAAAAGACCACAAGTTCCACCCAATCTAACATGTTTTACTTTTTATCGGGTTCTCAAGCAGCCTTGACAATCACCCATGTGATTGTACACAACATTTCCTCAAGTATTTGGAATCAGCGCTTCATCGCAATCATGTTCTCGGCGTTAACCTAGACCTCTATATAGGATAGGGCAACTTTCAACAAGGATCTTAATACATTAACGGTTTCATCCATTTTCCTACACTTAATGCAGGAAACATATAAAAGACTCAAATCAATTTAATTGGAAGAATTAGGAAAGGGCAGAATGCTCCGGGGCTTGCCTCGCAGAATATTTGCCTTAACGTGCTCCGGACACTCGGTCAGCTCGTCGGTCGACCCTTCGTCTCCTGTGACTCCTCCGGACAGCACTCCCAGCTGGAACAGCTCCCCTGGCTCCTCGATCAGCTCCTCCAGAACTTCCCCCGATCCCGAGATGATGCATATGATGGATAAAAGATATAATTACTATAACATGAATATCAACTTGCAATGAGTAACAATATGTATGATGGATGGATGCTTCATGATGCAAGCTATTAGTATGTGGATATCTCTTCCGTAGAAACCTACTTAATTCTACACAAGAAACCCTAATAACCTACATCAAACAACACCCTACTCCCTATTGACGTAAAATGGCAGCCCGACATGCTGTCACTAAAACAATCACACGGGGAGTTCTACAACTCCAAATTCAGTGAACTAGGACTCTATGGAAAGCTAACAAAATTTCCTACAAAACATTCCACAGCATCCAGAGCTGAATCTAAACCTATCAGCCTCGAAATTGGGAAAAACAGAGGCTCTGTTTTCAGCTCAAACATCACATATAACCTCCATAACTCACAAACTAGTCATGCAAAATATCTCAAACTTAACCAGCAAGTAAATCAAGTAATTATCTACCAAATAAACCTATTGGACATGTCAAAAGATAATTTAAAGCACAAGAAATGACATACCCTAGCAAACACTACACTTGCACCCTATAATTAAATAAAATGCTAGAACAAGAAAATGTCAAAACTACTAAGCTGACCAAACCAAGCTTACTAACAGATCTTATTCATGCTAGGAACACATAATAATAAAAATACCAATACACATCATCTTCATATAAACATATATTCCTAGCCTATTTTCTATGCACCATAAATATGATAAATATATAACTATTTCAGAAAATTCTACCAAAATTACCAGAGCATCTTACTGGAATATAACAGCTACCATAAAAATCTTAGGGCAAGATCATGCTCCTACAGCCCTACACAAAAATGACAAGTTTACACTAAACCTAGGCATGAAAATACTTTTGTACTATGAAAAGTGTCAGACAACAGATTTCTGAGTATGAAAAGCTTCTAAAAGCTATCAAACACAAGCATACCAAGTTTCACACTCAAAACCCCAATATTTATTTTTTCTATGAATTTCTAAAGATCACATAGCAAAAAGCACATAAATAGAAAATGACATTTCTTCTACAGAACATATGATGCATGATATTTTTCCTAGACTCTACTCACAAAAACAAGCACTTTTCATACAGAAAGCATATTTTTATCTTGTACCAATTAAAAGATATGATTTTCCTCAATTTACATGCATTTCTAGCCATAAATAAAACTCTATATAAAAGTTACCAGAAAATAGGATTTCATATTTTTATACTGTAGCCTATCTTCTAACAAGCATGGCAAAATTTGTTTCACTCAAAATGGACTCAAAATGACCAAGATATGAATTTCTAAAGTTTTTCAACAAAACTGGAAAAACAGAAAAAGAAAAAGAAAAGGAAAATCGGGCGGGGCGGCGTGTTGGTGACACAGGGCAGAGCGTGGCGGCGGGTGCGGCGGATCTCCGCCGGTGGTGAGTTTCCCGATGAACCAAGGGCACCTACGGCTTCCTCTCGACAAGAGCTATCGATCCATACCATTTTCCCCAAAAAGAAATCGACTCTAGCGCGACCTACGGCGGCGGCGGCGTAAGGCGGGCGGCGCTGGGCGGGGCGGACGGCCGCTCCGGTGCTCGACGGGACGAACCAAGACCCGTTCTCGACTCCTCTTGACTCAACTAAGACATGCAAAGCCATTCCAAGCTCAACGAACAACGGCGGCGAAAACGAACGCGCAGACGGCGGGGATCGCGGCATCGCGTCGGCGGCGGCGCGTCCCGGCGAAACGACGGCGACTCTCACTCAACCATCTAGCTCGAGCTCAAGCACCTCTAGCGATCCTAAAACACGAAATAGCGCGGCCAAAACTTCGATCTATGAGCTCGGGCGTGAGCTTGCCTCGGCCGGGCGGCCATGGCGGACTTCCGCCGTGGCGAAATCGAGGACGGGGAAATGAGGTCCCGTACCTCGATCTTTACCTCGATTCGACGATGGCTTTAGGTAGGGCAGCTCATTGCGGACGCTAGGGATGTAATTTGGGGTGGGTTGGTGCGGTGACGACGGCGAACGCGGGCGGCGGAGCTCGGGATCGACGGCGATGGCGCGCGGCGGCGTTTCCTCCACGCCGAAGCGGCCGGGCGGCGGTGGTGGAGTGAAGCTAGGGTTAGGGCGCGGCGCGGCGCCCTATTTATGCGGCGCCACGACCCGTAACGCCCATCCGGGCCGTACGTCGGCGTCCGCGCGTCTGCGGCCACGTCGACGCCGGGCGGTGTCGGCCGGCGACGAGCCGACAAGTCCCCCCACTCGCTTTTCTGAACCAGCGACTGTTTTTGGCCTGTGCCTCGAGATCCGTGTGGAATTTGGAAAAAGTCAAAACATCAACTTTGTAGAGAATTTCATAAGCTACAAAACTCTCAATATGAACTTTTTCTAATTCGGCCTATATTTGAAACTAAAAATTAAAAACAGCAAGGTCAATTTGAACTAGTCAAAACAGAGTTTGAATTTGACTCAAATTTGACCCAAACTGTTGGGCACTATTTGAACCCTTTCCAAACCTTTTCACAAGAAACTTACAACAGATCATTTGTTCCACATAAAAAGTACTTCATTTCATCTATAGAAACTTTTGCTAGAAACACTTCTATCAAGCACTTTTGAAGTGAGTTTCAAAATGGGTCAAAAGAGGTTTGACACTCTAGGGCTATTTTATAAAAATTTTCTAAATTGAAACACAAGCTCAAACATGGTCCTAAATTATGTCAAAAATACATCTAGGCATAATCTAGGTCCAAAACATCATTATAGCTAAGATCTTATAGTAGCTAGATCAAACAAGCATGAAATGAGAGCACTCAAAGTAAAAACTATTATGAACTTGCTCATGCATGAAATGATGATGATGCTATGCAAATGATCATGCTTTCAAGATGCTTAACACCTAGGGTGTTACAGCCAATAGACAACACATAACAAATGTGGGAAGGTATGATGATATTGAATTTTCTATTGCTACTTTGAAAGCTTCAAAGCAGATTTCTTCAAACATCAAATTAGGAGGCTATGATGTTGTTTTGGGTGTGGGCTGAGTTCTTTGGGAAATATTGTGCGGAATTTTAATAAACTTATTATGAAGTTCTCGCGGAAAGGACGGCCGATCACATGGCACTGACCTCTCTAAAGAGACAGATTCTCAACCGGTATTCATATACTTTCTCTCGACGTGCCAATGGATCCTCTGGTTATGCAAATTCAACAGCTTTTTTGAGAGCCTTCGGGGCTTCCACCTCAACGGCGTTATGATCATAGAATTCATCTTAAGGATCCCACTCGGCCCACCGGTCGTTCGCCCTTATCGTTACCCTCGGATACGAAAAATGAGTGGAACGACAATGTGCGGACATGCTTCATCAAGGTATCATCGGTATAGCACTTCGCCATTCTCATCACCTGTCCTTCTTGTCAAAAAACATGATCGGACTTGGCGTTTTGTGTTGATTATCGGGAGCTCAATAGTAATACCTTGAAAGACAAATTTCCAATACCGGTTATTGCTGAATTCTTGGGCCGAACTAGAAGGTGCTAAATTCTTCACCAAATTAGATCTTCGCTCGGGGCTATCACCAGGTACGCATGCATCCTCCGGACATCGAAAAGACAACTTTTCGGGACACATCATGGGCACTTTGAGTTTTTGGTCATTCCATTTGGATTATGCAATGCACCTTCAACTTTTCAAGCTTTGATGAATGATATATTGGGACCGTTTTCGCGTAAGTTTGTCTTTGGTTTTCTTTGATGATATCCTCGATATTTAGCAAATCCTGGTGCGAGCATCTCCACCATGTGAAAAGAGGTTTTCAAGGTACTAGCATCTCATAATATCTTCTTAAAGAAATCTAAATGCCTCTTTTGGTCAATCACAATTGGGTTATTTGGGACATATTATATCGGATTTGGAGTGGTTTGTTGACCCGTAGAGAAAATTGAGGCGTCACGCTTGGCGCTCCCCACAACTCTCCAGCGTGAATTGTGAGGCTTTCGGGACTTCGGCCGGGTTACTACGAAAAGTTTATAATGAATTATGGTACAATTGCACGCCCTTTGACTGATCTTCTTAAGAAGGACTCATTCTGTTGGACACCCTTGGCAACAACGACTTTTGAGCACCTTAAGAGGACTTTATCATCGCCCGGTTCTCCAACTTTCGGACTTTAATAAATCATTTGTGGTGGAATGTGATGCCCGGTACAGGTATGGTGTCTTGTTTTTACATCGGGGTAATGGTCCAATTGCTTACTTTAGCAAACATATGCCTAATAAGTACAAAAAGTTAGCTTCTTTATGAAAGAGAACTCATAGGATTTGGTAACACAGGCAAGCATTGGCGACCATATCTTTGGGGCCGCCCATTTATTATAAGGTCGATCATTACAGTCTTAAGTACATTTTTAGATCAACGCTTGTCCACAGTTCCGCAAAGATGAGTGGGTTAGCAAATTACTTGGCTATGATTTTACCGTGGAGTACAAGCCGAGCAAATCAAATGTGGTGGTCGACGCATTATCTCGTCAAAACACGGATGAATCTTCCCTCATGGCTATTCAGAAATTCAATTGGGGTTATTTGACCGAATTTAGAGAGGAAATTGCATTCAGTGATGAAGCTATAGCCCTTAATGATTCTATAATCAACGGTAAGGACTCGCATGGGAAGTTAAGTAATGGATTGATCTTGTTCAACAAAAAGGTATGGCTTTCTAAATCGTCCAAACATCTTGACTATTCTCCATGCAATTCATGATTCAGCACATGAGGGTATCGTAAAACTTTGCATCGATTCCGTGGGACCTTCTTTGTCAAACATGATAAACGCATTGTCACAGATTTTGTGAATGATTGTTTGGTTTGCCAACGCAACAAAACCCGAACACCTTCATCCATTTGGGCTTCTTCAGCCTTTACCAATTCTAGAGCAGATCCGGGGAGGATATCTCAATGGATTTCATTGAAGCTCTTCCAAAAGTTGGATCTAAATCGGTAATCTTAACGATGGTTGATCGTCTATCCAAGTACGCTCACTTTATACCCCTCTCTCATCCGTATACAAAGAACCCCAATTGGCTCAGAAATTTTTCTCGGAGATTGTTAGACTACATGGCTTGCCAAGATCGGTGGTTAGTGATAGGGATGTCATCTTCATGAGTCAATTTCGGCAAGAAATTTTCCGTCTATCCAACATTATTTTGTCACCAACATCAGCTTATCATCCTCGCGGATGGCCGGGCCGAGGTCGTCAATAAAATTATTACGATGTATCTCTTACGCTTGATTTGGTGACAAACCAAAGGATTGGGTAAGATGGTTACCTTTGGGCTGAATATTGCTATAATACTTCATATCATGCATCGACCAAAAACAACGCCGTTCAAACTTGTGTATGGGCGTGATCCCCTACTATTCGTGGTTATCATCCGGGTGAGACAACATTACCAAATTTGTGGATGATTTACTAACTCAGCGGGATATTTTTCTCAATCGACAAATGTTCGTTTGCAGTTATCTCGGGATTATTACCGCAAATATTTTGATGCTAAAACATACGCACGAGAGAATTTAAAGTGGGTGATTATGTTTGGCTCAAACTTTTATCCCGTTCGTGGCAACAATATCCGATTTACACAAAGGCAAGCTCTCTCCCTAAATATTTTGGACCCTTCAAAGACATCGGCAAGATCATTACACCAAGTAACATATGCATTGAATTTGCCGCCTGGAACCCGTATACACAACGTCTTTCATGTCGCAAGATGCTCAAACCACACCGTAGGGCGATACCTACGAGATATTCCGAATTACCCCAGATTCATGATGGCACACCGGTCCCGAACCTGAATTAATGCTCAAAAAACAAGAGTCCGCCAAGGTCAGCTTCAAGTGCTCATCAAATGGAAGAACAAGCCTGCCGCGAGATGCTTCATGGGAAGATGCGGAATTATTCAACACAATCTATCCGGACTTCCATTTCGAGGGCCGAGCTGAATCTCCGAAGGGAAAGATGTCGACTTCGGTCGTGAAGTCGCCCGAGATAAGCGGAGTGGCTGAATATTTAATTATTATTTAGCTTTATTATTATAATTATTAGATTAAATTAAATAGAATCAGAAAAGACTAATGGGCCCGCCCGTTAGCAATTGTAAACCCCTCATATAAATATGGGGGCAACTATCGCGGAGACAATCAAGAAGAAAATAATTAGGTTTTACCTTGCTCTCTAGCTCCTTGCGCCGCCAACCCGAACCCTCGGACGTCGCCGCCACCCGCCGCCCTAAGCGGCGCCGCCGCGCCAAGACGCCGCCCAAGGCTAAAGGCGCCCTGTATTTGTCCGCCGACGCGCGCCCGCCCGTCCACGCCGTCCATCACGCCATCATCTTCACAAGCAATTCCCTCGATTCTCGCCACGCCACGCTTCTCGTTCTTCCTCTCGCGTTGACTCGGAAACGGGTTGTGACGCTTGTGGTGTAGTGTGTTTAAGGTGAAGGTTAAGGGAGAGCTTGGTGATCAAGGTACCTTGGCTTGGATGAAGAAGAGAGTACTTTCATTTGAGTTGAGGTACTAGTCAAGCTATGCAAAGTCATGTTGATGTTGAGGATCATATCATTATTGAATTATATGGAAACATAAGTTTTGGATGAGAAGTGTAATCTTGATCAAATGATCAGAGTATCCAATGTCATAGCTCAAGGTAGTTCAGCTTAAAACCATTAAAGTGTTGGCTGCCCTCAAATGATGGAGACCGAGGCAACAATGTTTGAAAGGAAGATTTTCGCAAAAAAAAAAATGTTTGAAAGGAAGAAAAACTCAAGTGGTTTTATTTGTGTATCATAAATCTTGAGTATATGTATGTCATATGAAAACTACCCATGTGAGTAATATGAGTGATTAGCATAGTTGAGAGAACATTTTTGTGTGCTAATAGGAAATCCGACTAGATCGATTTCCCAAATTAGCCAGGTCGATTTTTGTAGGCTGAGAGAGTAGTGACTAGTCGATTTGTAAAAAACCAGCTAGAAGCTAGGCTAGACAGAGTGCAGTGACTAGTTTTTTATGGGAGGGCTATTTATACCCACTCCCATGGCCCTTAGTGATTTTTTTCCGAGCTAAGTCTAGAAAGAGCTCCCAGTTCACCCTTTGTGGGACTTGATTGAAATTAACCTCATGCATTGAATTGAAGAACAAGATTGAAGATTTATCAGCTTGTGTGAGAGCAATTGAAGCTGACCAAGCCTTGAGCACTTCGTGCAATTTCAAGTTTCATTGTAAAGCATTTCTTACTCTTGGAGCTTTGCTCCTAAATAGCTAGATGTCACCAGTGAGCACCCAAGTTGTGGTGTGCCAAATTTGTGTGGGCTGTGATCTTGCCCCCCAAAGGGAAAAAAGATCGTCTAGTATAGTGTGCAAAGTTGTTGAACGAAACGTAGCTAGAGCCCAACCATGGAGGGAGCTCACTACTTCCACAATGGAGGCGTGGGATCCAACTGGGGTTTTGAAACCCGGGAAATACATCTTGCATCTCCTTATTTTGGTTTGTCTCACTTTCATATTCACATTGCATATATTTCACATCTAGTGAGTTTCCTCTTGTGACTACTCCGTTATACTTATCCATGATGTAGGCATACTTTGAATACGTTTCAAATCCCTCAAAAGCACCATCACGCACTGTGGACTGTTGAAGGGAAGGACAGAAAGCAAAAGAGGTGTTAGCACTTTTTTTTTTTTTGTAGGATTTCCAGTGTTTTAAACTTATATTTTGCATGAGGATTTTTTGTAAAGCCTATTTAACACAACCCCTAGCATTGATTAGATACTTTCAACATGATGGGTCATCTAATAATTGTTGAAATTTGTTTGGTGCATAACCACAACTTGTTACACCATATAGGTTCGTCATTAAAAAGTTTTTTATGTAGTTGTTTGGTTCGCTACCGCTGCACATGTCATAGACTTATTTTTCTTTTTCAAACTTGCGCGTCAGACTTGACAAAACTAGAGCATCGATCAAACAATACGGCAGTAGCGTTGAAGTGTTCAAATTAATATAACCACTACATATCATGGTCTTGAAAAGAGCGCAGCAGAAGAAGGCACACTTGAGGTTGACAGAAAGCAAGAAGAGACTCAATCGTTGATTCAAATATTCCACAAAAATGTACAGAAGTAGACAATATATATCTCATGGTTAGCATATTATATGCAATAACTTGCAGAAGAATCACATTATCCCTTGATATAGTTTGCATATACCGCAAAATGGCTCCTGAAACAAAAAGCCAGGAGGCTGATCGGTTATTGCTTATTTAACCCCGAGCCCAGGAGAGGGACTGATCCATCTCGAAACCAGATTTAGCGCCTCAAACTGTTTAGGATGTATTCAGCGTATAAGTCCCTGGTACAACAAAAAAAAAAAAAAAAAAAAAAAAAAAAAAAACAGATTAGAAGTACCATATAATATGAGGATTCAGACAATAAAGGAATCTAATGTTTCAGCAAAGGTGAATAAATTTGTCAAAGTACTCCCTCCATCTCAAAAAAAAAAAAATGCTTCCCAAGAAGTCAAACGACCTAAATTTAACTATGTTTATAGAAAATAGTATCAGTATTTGAATTTTTATAAACATTTATTAATATGATAAACGAGTGATGATTATGTATTATAAATATTAATAATTTTGGTATATATTTGATAAACTTGAGATTGTTTGATTCCTTGGGAGGCGAGGCGACTATTCTTGGGATGGAGTGAGTAGAAATAAAGAGAATCAGATGATCAAAGGTTTCACATCACACGATCATGTTAAAGCATACTTTCAGATGCATTGCATCACCAGTTTCTGACCGGAAGACAGACTCACATTGAATGTTGAATGGCCTCTATGGAAGTAGCTGGTGGCAAGAAATCGTTCACAGCAACTTCCTTGTTCTCGTTCTTCTTGTCTGCAAATACATGTGAAATAAATTTCAGCGTTTCTGAAGCAACTGTAGTGTATGATTATAGAAAATCCAGACAAATTTGGAAACAAGTGGCACATACAGTCTTCAAAGAAGCGACGGATTTCATTAAGGCGATGAGGAGAAAGCTCCTTGAGATCGGTTAAGTGACGGTACTCAGGATCATCAACACAAACTGCAATTATCTTATCATCTTTCTCACCCTAGTTATTGCAAAAACAGATACACCATCAATCGAACATATTCTGATATGTAGAAGTTTTAATGAAAAGTCCATAAATGCACCATGCCTGATCAATCATGGGCATAAGGCCGATGGCCCTTGCCCGAAGAAAACAGCCAGATATCACCGGTTCCTATTGGTTTGTAAGCCAGTTAGTGAATAAGCTCAGAAGCTGAAGACATAACCCATATATAACTAATATAAGTGGGTTAGATAACAAACAGTTGTAAGGCATGCTGACCTGCATCAGCACCAGCACATCCATTGGATCTCCATCTTCACACAATGTTCGCGGAATGAAACCATAGTTGTGTGGGTAGACCACTGATGAGTATAGCACCCTGTCAACCTATGGAAACATATTGTCAAATTTTCAGTAGCATCAGAAGAAAAAAAAAGGGTAATTTTTTGCTCTTTCCCGTAACCTTAAATTTGTACCTTGATCATTCCGGTCTTCTTGTCTAGTTCATATTTCACTTTACTGCCTTTTGTGATCTCGACAACCTGCAAGCATGGAAGGTTTTGACTTCTGGAGGTCTGATGCACCTGAAACTAATGGCTTCCTGTACTTCACTACCCAGGATGAACAACAGGACATGATGCTTACACAATTGAAAACAGTAGGGGCTTCAGGTCCTGGTATTTGACAATATGAAACATCAGCTCGTACGAACCTCCAGAATCATACTGCAAGGCAAAAGATGTGCTTACCTATCTCAAGGTCATGCCAGGAATGCGCAGCAACCGACCGCTTTGAGAGGGAGGACATGATGCGCTCATTCAACCGTGGATGGCTCTTCTCACCAGCCATGCTCCTACAACTTTGAGAAAAAAAATCATAATGAGTCTCCTTCCATTGAACGAGCAATGTACAGGAATGCTTCAATAACTCATCTACCGAGTACTTGCAGCAAAACAACAACAACAACAACAACAACAACAACATAGCTTTTTAGTCCCAAGCTAGTTGGGGTAGGCGAGTACTTGCAGCAAAAGTATAATAAAAATTCTGGGTCTATATAATAACAGAAAAAAATGGGTTTCACATGAGTTTTGACATTTACCAAGTGTCAATAGGATTAATTTGATCTGGGTGTGAACACTAGGATCAGGACGCAGGAAGCACAATACCATAGAAGCAGAAGCGTGTTATATGGACGAGCTCTTGGTCTGTCTGAAGCGGCTGGATGGAGATCCTGGAGAAGTGGCGGGAGGAGCGGCCGCTCAGACGCGTCGTGCATGCACTCCTGAATTAGGCAGGCCAACATGCAGCAAAAACTGAACTACCCAGATGCAGCTTCCATTCAGAGCCAACCAATAACCAAAGCTATGTCATCACCTTCTGCGAAAGGATTCACGAGCACCAGAAAAAAATGCTTCTAGCCTGATCCAATTTGCGTGTTGTTTTACGATGTTGCAGACTTGCAGTGTCGAATCTCACATCTGTTGAGCTCAAGTTCAGAGCATCTCTAAGAGACTAGGTAAAATTATATTCTAAATTACAAGATTTAGCCATTGTGTAAAATAAAAAAAAAACACCTAAAAAAGTAGAGTTTCATAACAGCCTTTGTATATTTTCACTTGTCTTTATTCAAAAGTGCACCTCCCGTGGACAAATGGCCAGCATGCCCACTTGCTATTTTAGAAAACAAGATAGCATATGACATCAGTTTTTGCTTCAAAAGTTTAAAAATAGCCTAGACAACAAGAATACCACATCTCTTGGAGTTGCTCCTAACAAGAGCTACAACCATACAAAGTTAGGCCATAGGGATAATTGCTGTAGCTTCATAGAACTGGATGACAGTTACAGAGGTCAGTTTACCTGCGATTTTTACTGTTACATTCCAGCACAGACCACTTCATCAGGAACAAATAATCGGTAGAGACCTAAGGCCATATGCAAAAGTGACAACCCTGATAACTGATACGAGATAAACTTAGTCACCTACACAGGCGTATCTATGTCATTTCCTAGCCAGACCATTAAGCCATGAAAACATATGTAAGCATACATAACCTTGCGATTATAACAATGCGAGGCCATGGATATAACCTACTGAGTGCATTAGGAAGTTACATGCAAGCATTTTTTTGATGTTTCAGCCCAGTCTTTGCTGGGCTCTCCCTTCGAAGATGCATGCCTCTTGTGGCCACGAGTCAAGAGCGCAATGCTATTTGATCTTGGTATCTGGACAGCCCCAGCAACACAATCTCCAGCATGAGCACAGCTCCAAACTCGAGAAGGCCCTTCCCTAGTGAACGTAATCTTGGGAATCCATTTTTAACCTGCAAATTGACCACTGCTCAGTATCTTTTCCAGCCAGCTTGTCGCAGACAGGGCAAGGAGGGTCATGCTTCTGCCCCTTGGGAGTGGTCCGCTCTAAACACTCAGCATGGTAGACATGGGAGCATGGGAGAACACCAGCAACTGGCAAATCTCCAGTGCATACAATTCTACGAGAACCCCAAGGTGATCTCTTTGTCAGAAGCCTCTCACAGAGGTCACACCTTGTTTTCTGCATTTCATTATTATTAGGACGCAGTGGTCCAGCTTGTCCAGCTTCAGGTCGTTCTGATAAATCAGTAAGATCCATGCTACTTGCAGCACTCCAATTTCCTGACTCCCCATGACTACCACTACCATAGTCCATGGGACCTGGAAAGTTTAAGCTCTCCTGTTCCCCTTGAATTTGGAGCACAGAGGATTGTTGGAGATTTGCGCTGGCAATAGGACTTTGAGTTTCTTGTGCTTCTAGTGCATGCTCTGGTAATGAAACAGGGTGGATTGGCTTTGAAAGGAATGATCGGCGACTTGGGAAGTTATGGGCGTTGATGTGTATGATTTTGGTACAATATCATATTCACTTCCATCAGAGCGAGAGGAGGTGGACCCACCACTATTCTGTTGTCCTGACATTCCCTACAAAAAGAGGATAAAATTCAGTCCTTTGAAGCCTGGAGCAAGAAATGAATATTACAACAACATGAACACCTGCATATTGCATACCTCCGACAATAATAAAGCACCAATAGGCTCAGCAACTGAAATTGCAAAAAAGGTCCAATCAATACAACTGAATAAAATTTTGCATGCACATGCCCATACATATAATAAATGCTCAATTAACATAACTGATCTCATTGTCAAATTCTTGCATGCACCCGCCATAGGTATGTGCACAGTCAATCATTGTTTTATGCAATAAAAAAACATTATAAATGCTCATCTAGTAGAAAGGACATACAAATGACCATGCACAGAGAACTTGAACCGCATGGTAAAACTGCAGATGACAAAGAATATTACAGGACACAAGATACTTTGAGGAGATAATTTATCCAGAATAGCAATGTGCTATCTTGTACCCATGCTGACCACTAATGTTTAAAATTACAACCATATCATGTCATTCCAATAAAGAAGAATAGATTTTGCCGACTCATTTGTAATTCCACTGCTACAATACTGGTACAGGAACTACCTTGCCTTAAAAAAGGTTGTCGAGAGTTGAGATAGTTCTATTGCTCAAATCTAAGGAGCATATCGATCAGAGAGACACGTATAAAATTTGGATGCTTTAATTTCTTTCAGTACCATATTGTAGTCGCTTAACTGAATAGTTAATAAATTGAGAAATATGGAAAAACTCCAAATGATCAGCAACCTTTTCTGCATAGATAATTTGGTACCAACCATTTTCATCCCTAGGCAGTGGCACCCCACCAGACCTAGCACTGCTTATCCTAGGAATCTTAGGTTTGGAAACATTAGGGAGTTTATATCTGGTTAGGTTGATATAAGAATAGGGAGTTAGAATTGGTTTGTGAAGGGAAAGTCCAATCTGTAAGGACTGTATCCCTACTTGTCTTAGGAGTCAAGATAGAAATGAGGTGTTAGATGTATAAGTTGTGCATGTATTTAGGGCCTGTTTGGATTGTGGCCACACTCTGCCATGCGCGTGTTGGCCACAGGCTGTGGTGGATGAATCGGCCACCACACCTCGCCACGGAGCAGCAGCAAACAGCGAAAGACAGCAGTGGCAATTATTACGCCCGCAGGCAGTGGAAGGACAAGAGCATGGTAGAAAACGACAATAGAAGGACAGGACCGTGGCAGCAAGCAGCAGGAAAGCGACAACCGGGCAGCAGCAATTATTATATGCCACCAGCAGTGGAGGACACGAGCGTGGCAGCGGCATCAAACAGCGGCCACAGCAGCTGTGATGGCCACCGCCGTGGCAAAGGCTTAACTGTGGCCCCGCGATCCAAACAGGCCCTCACTAGTGTAGGATGTAGGGCACTATCTGCACCTTGTAGTACATCTCCATATCTAAGCCATTTGGCATTGGAATACAGTGAGTTGCATTTCCTAACAGGTGGTATCCCTCTCCCTCTTTCCATTTCATCTGTAACTGTAACCACCAGTTGCCACACTGTTGGCCTCCGATTCCTCACCCACCGACCTTTGGCTACAATGTACACAATGTGCCACACACCAATCAAGCTCCTGACTAAAATAAAAGTGACACAGACCTTACCCACCTAAAGCTATGAGATGCTATGGAAGTTCAATTAGATTGTAATAAGTGTATTGTTTTGTTATTTATGTTCACAGCCTAACAGCACAACAGCCATAGAAGTATGGAAGCAAGAGATAGTGTCCTTTGGATAGAAAAATCTTCAATATTTTCTTTTATCTTTTTCCTTTATCATAAGAAACTGGTATTATTTGTAGGAAGAATTTTATCCTTAGCACAGCATTAAGAAAAGCAGTAAAACTACACTCTCCACCAAGGCACCAAGCTTTCCCTCCTTATTCCCTGTCACAAATCATGTACAATATCTATCGCCGGCACCATACCTAGAGTTACATAGAGCTTGTGGAAAGTTTATAATTTTTACCTCCCACCAGTAGGAACACTCATTTCAGGGGCAATGTTCAGTCACCAATTAGAGATCAGACACACTGGATTGAATTAGCTTGTTCTCAAAGTATTTTTACGGTGCATATGTTTCTAACATATAGAGGGCGGCCCTGGTGCAAGCAGTAGTGCTTTTACCTTTGGATGGAAGGTCTAGGGTTGGAGCCCCAGCCTCCGCACATTGCACAGTGTGCGGTAAGGGTAAGGCGCTAATCACCCCTCCCGAGAACCACGCAGTGCGGGGAACCTACACCACTGGTGCGCCCCTTTATATGTTTCTAACATATAGATAAAGTAACTGCTCAGTGATCACATTGGAATACTGGAGCAGCCTAATCAATGAAGCATGCAAGACCCAAATGTCACTTGAAACACAGGTAATGAGCATAACATAACCACACCGGTGGACATTCAATCAAAAGGCCAAACAATTCAGAATCTAGGATCCATCATGAAAAACTATGTAACCAGCCATCTGAAATCTAGAACTGAATCTGGAAATATATGATCCCAGCTATAGCATTCAAATTTGCAAACAAAATTTATCAATCCATACCAGTTACAAACAGGTGGCATTTTGGACATCTACATGCCAAGGTGTCTTTGTCTATGATTTTTTTTGGTTATAATATATTTGTAACACATTCCAAAAAAGTAGATTATATCATATCATTTTTTTCAAATACGAAACTCCAACATTTCAAAAGTAATTTGAAATCAAAGTTTAGAATGGCTGATTTCAAACAACTGAAAACATTGTTTATTTGCGACTAGAGGAGTATTAGTTAAACTTTTGCGCTAGAGCATTAGTGAACCTGCAAAATGGGTAAAAATCAACCTAGCAGATCAATAATTCATGCCAGGGTCCAAATTATCTATAACTCATAACATTTTAAATTCCGCCCACATCTATTTAAATGAAATGAACGTTTTAAATAGCGGGCTATGAAAAATAGCGTCGGGGCTTTTTAAGGCGCTATAGCGTATGAGCATAGTGGCAGCTCTGGCGCAGTAGCGCCAGGCTGCTGCTGCCGCTATAGCGTGGATAGCGGCGCAAAATAGCGCCAATAAGCGCAAAAAGTACAATAGCGTCGCGGCAGTTGTTTCTAGCCGCTATAGCGCGCTATTTAAAACGTGGTATGATATGCAACTCTCCTGCACATTCAATTAAAAATCGAACACCTACAGCAACCATGAATCATGATCACTTGTCAATGGTTATTGGTTAAATCCAAATTAATGCTACTGTAGAACCGATTTGAGATCAATCATTGTCAGCAAGAAAAAACTGCCAGTTGGTCAGGATGGATTTCAACTCCAAATCTGATAGGTTTTGCAATCATAATTGAAGATTCAAAAGTCACTCAAAGTAATACACAAAATACGCTGCATATAATTAGTTTAGTAGTTAATTCTGTTACTCGATCCACTAAGACCCTTGTTTCTACTAAGACAAACATATCAGGCGAACCAGCAGGAAGGCTGCTACCTAGTATTTAGAGGATAACCAGATTTGCAAACTCAAAAATTATTTAAAAGAGAAATAAGGAACATCTGCATTTAGAATTGGTCAAGAACATTATTGTTTTGTTTGCTGAAACAATTTTTATTGCTAATTAAATAATTTAAAAACAGTTGTATAAATGAAGCATTATTTTTTAGTCAAATATACAAGGATCATTTAAATACTATTCCCTGAGTTCAAAATTACGTATAAGTCAATTTGGCTTCTGTCGATACACAATTTATTATGCACCTAGATATACACTATGTCTAGAAAATCCAAAATGGTAGAATTTGGAACTGAGGGAGTACATCTATAACTCTTATAAAGAAAAATCCTACTAGCTTAATTATATAGCAGCTCCTTAAGCCACATCATCCACACCCCACTAGCCATCCATCATCCTCCACCCTGGCCACTAAGCATGCATACAAGGTTTGCGTTTCCACTAAGCATCAGCCATTTAGTTTTCATCCACTAACCATCAGCAATTTAGTACTTTCTACATGCTCTGCCGATTGGAGACAGCCCGTTTCTATTCCTTCACTGTAGTGTTTCAATGGCGTTTATAACTAGGAGGTGGCCACAGCAAAAACCCTTAACCCTAAACCTCCACTGCTGGATCTGAAAAGTCCCGTGGCTTTGGCTTTTTCAAGGTATATAATACACAAGCAAGCTGGCAAGGTGTTTGCTTCCATGTGCTCCAGCGATCCAATGCAGGAACCAGCGCTGTGCGGAGATGGCAGGTGGGCAGCGGGGGAACGTAGAGTGCATGCTCAGCATGTCATCAGAACTTGAGGAAGAGAGGCGGCGAGAAGGCGCTAGCTGCAGATCAATCCACATGATCGACCAGCCATGGCCCATGGCTGCTATCCGTCGACCATTGCTGCTGTCGATCGTGTTCATTGTCCACTTTTCTCTTTTCATTGGACAACAAATCCTCACTGTTTTTAAGCCTATCAGAACAAATAATTGTTTAGTACATATTACTTTTTCTAGGTTTCTTCCATGCTATATATCCTTTCAGTTTTTTATCCCCAACAGAGTTTAAGTGAATCTTGGATTTGTTCCAGGTTTCGAACTTCATGTCATGATCTATACATGGTCAGATAGCTAACAGTTCTCATATGGATGAAGAGAAGCTAAACTATTTTTCAAAATAAGTATGCACTTTCAATAGTGCTATTATCTTTCATTATCATTCTAATTTATATATAATTTATCTCTATAATTATCCAACAAATCCCTGCAGCAACACGTGGGGAATTCACCTAGTTGCACTAGATTGGAGTTCACATTTATGCTGAGTTGTTGACTGTTATCAAATGGCAATCCTGTTGCACATAATGGCAATGATGGTATGAAACTAACAGCAAGTCTCTACTGTTACACAAACAGATTTTGCTATAGGGAAATGGGCTTAATGTTATGTAATTTGGAATGACTATGGTCCAATCAATCAGGAACAATTTGTCAAGTTTATGAGTTTCGCTTGATCGTCACCCAAGAGGTACAGTTAAGTAGTGTTGTGAAAGGGCATCGCCTTTTTTTTTTTTTGAAAAGGGGCCCTGTGGCAAATTTACTATGAAATATAATTTTGCTGCATTCTGCAGTGATTGATACTTGAATCTTGATAGAATCATGTGGTAGCAATTTTCATTGGGCTGAAAAGAAAAGGTGATTTATCTGTAGACCTTATAAAACAGTCCAAAAAAATGACTGTTAAAACAGCAATAAAACAAAGACAAAAACCATTTTTAAACCAACATGCTATATAGCTGGTGCTACAGACATGATTTTTGAGGCATTCTGGTGTCCCATGGCGCTTGTGATATGCCTGGACGCCTAGGTGATATAGCATAACTAAAACCTTGAGGAGTCCTGTGGCACCTAGGGTATGCCTGGCTCAAGGCCCAGGCAACGCCTGAAGAACCATGGCAACAAAAATATAAATTTAAACTGATGCGTAGTACAAAAAAATAAGGTACAGCTATTGAGTTTGAACAATCTTAAAATTCTTAACAACAAAAAGCAGCTGAAACATGAAAAGGACAGAGAAGTTTGCTACTCCAAGGCACATACCTCTCATGTATTCATCAACACTAGAATCTTGCAGCATTGGTAGCATAATATGGTGGTTCTGGAAGCTGACATCTGGGCTGTTGAGATACGAAATGGCACCCTCAGGCGTAGAGTACCCGGTGATCTTGTGGAAGCTCATTCTCTCCCAGCTCCTACTAGCCCCTTTACTATTCGATGATAGTGATGACCGTAATTCACAGCAACCCCGCTATCAGCCTGAGATCCATAAGACAACCCTTCGAAGTTGATCCTGTACTCCCACCCCTAGACAGAGGGAGGAGAAAAGCCGGCACCAGTCCGCCAGGGTGGGTCGTTGTGGCCAATAGAGGACCACTCCCGGCTGCTGTGCTAGCCCCATGTGGCCGTGCCGCCACACAGCATAATGAACCCATTCTGTTAAATTAATACAGCACCCTAAGTAGTATGTACATTCATTCCAAGATTTTCTTGCTGCAAATCCAACAGAGCATTCCTATTCAGACAACATGGGTGGCCTCAAAGCTGTTCCAATCTGTGAGGCAGGGTAACCGACTGATCATAATTTCACAGAAAATCTGTCTAATATCCAAGAGACCTTAAAAGAAACAAGAATGGACATGAAAAGATCCCAAGTTTACCACTATGTTAGATTTTTGCCATCACCCCTGGTAAGTAGGACTGAAATGCCCCCTGTGACCGTGGCTTACTGGTGACGCCTGCTCGTCCCTAGTCGGCTCCCCTTCCCCAGCGGCCAACAAGCTTCCCCACCGCCCCCGCTCCACCACCTCCAGCACAGCACCGACCGACCCCACGGACGGGCGGCGCAACCTGCCACGGCCACGAATCACGAGTGAGGGAGGCGGCGACCCATCTATCTAGGGCTAAGGGGAGGGGAGCGACCCAGACCTGCTTGACGGGGGCGACGCTGTGTCCCCGTGCTCGGGTAGCTCAGCCTGGTGGGGGTGAGGAGCAGGAGCGGCGGATTGAAGTGGAGTGGAGATGGAAGTGGAGTGGGGAGCGGATGGCGAGGGAGGTGAGGCGCGACTGGTGGTGGCTGAATGAACCGAGGCAGGGGCAGGGGGCAGGACAGGAATGTCATTTCTTGCCTTTTTTCAGGAAACAAGTAACATTCCTTGCTTGTGTGCTTCGTATGTCGTATCAGGCGTGTTTGGTTTGGGTCCTAAGTTTATTGACTAATAAAAGTTTAATGATTTCTCCAAGGTTTAATGACCTAGTATTTCGCTATAGTGATTAACGACCACTAAAACAGTTGTGGTAGGCATCTTTTTAGTGACTTAGGCTTTGTTAGGTTCTAAATAAGTCACCTACTTTATAAGTTAAAAAGGTAAAATAAGTGACTCGTTTTGTCAAACACCGCCAACAAGTCACCCAGTAGAAGGGTGTGTGGTGATGACGTAGCCCGAGCTTATTCAGGATGGGGAGGAAGAAGAAGATAACAAGTGAGAGCTACGTGTAAGTGACAAGGATAGAGGTTGCGATGAGGGGTAAGTTGGTCTTTCGCATGGCTGGGAGAGGAGGAAACATTAGGAAAAAGAAAATGAGATAAAATGTCTGAAATTCTAAATCTTAAAAGTAATTCGCATGTCCAATCTAAATATTGAGAGCCAACGAATTGAATACCAAATCTTGCGAGGCACGTGAAGTGAGTTCTAAATATTGAAATTTCGCCCCAATGGAGAGGAACTCCATATGGATTCTTATTACCTCGAATCGGTTAACTTACACACCCCTGTTGTAAGACCTCAAAACACTTGAACTGAGCGATTACCGAACTTCGCCACCTTCTTTGAGGCGGACGTAGAGCTGTGGCGACCCGATATAATTTCCTTGTGTATTGAATTCTACCATCGTCTTCGTGGAGCAGTGCGGCACATAGAAATTTACTTCAGTCTTGAAAACATCGATCGACAATTAGCCTGTAAGTACATGTCATCCTATGTTAATTAAAAAATGTCCACCTCATCTATATCACGTGAAGTACTTTTAAATCTTTAATAATCTTACCTACGAGTCATATACTTACATGTGTAGTTTTTCATCATCAATCTTATACAATATAACGCATGTGCGGTTAAATTCATTACATGTCTATAATTCATATAAAGGGAGAACTCTACTATCTATTTCTCTTGACATGTAAAGCATCACATCTTAGTAGTCCACTACCAACCTCACTATCTATTTCTCTTACATGCAAAGCATTCGCCTCGACCATTCACTAGGTGTCCACCTCAACATTTCACTATTATTTGCAATTAAAGTTAACATAACAAAAAAATTATGATACAATCTTCACGGTTGTGCTAATAAATTTGTACATATATTATATTAATTATGTTCCTACATTACCAACTATGTATATATACATCACCCAACTATTTCTTACTTTCATAGAATGGTATTAGAAGTCGTTTTTTGATAAGGTTTGAGTCAAACATCGGGGAATATAAATCATCAATAATTTTTAAGTTGTTGAGTTTGTAAATGTAAAAATTATATATGGATTTTGTCTTAAAAAATACTTTGATAAAGTATACATATACCACATA
>JADLZK010008267.1:0-63154 GCA_015847255.1 Hyparrhenia diplandra
TATTAGCTAGGACCGTATATAAGGTAGGGAGTAGTACATAAATATTTATGAGTATGCACACCAGTATATATAAATATGAATTGCCAACAACCGTATATGAATTACAAAAGTTACTTTTGTAATAAAATACTCCAGCTATAGAAAAATAAAAAGTATTAAAGTCCTTAAAAATTCGTACCACATTATAAAAAATTCTAGGTGAATTAACTACCCTAAATAACAAATTGCATGACTTGCCATTAATGACTACACCATATTAAAATGGCTAGGTATGTTGATCTATATATCTAGTCAGATAATTGTCAGTTACAGGATGCTTTGGTTTTCCCATTACTCCATTATAAGAGCAAGTCCAACAAATGTCTTATTCTTGTTATGTATGCTGTTTTTCGAATTTTTCATGCAAAAATTAAGCTCCAA
This sequence comes from Hyparrhenia diplandra, assembly GCA_015847255.1. NCBI lineage: Eukaryota > Viridiplantae > Streptophyta > Magnoliopsida > Poales > Poaceae > Hyparrhenia > Hyparrhenia diplandra. The sequence goes on from JADLZK010008267.1 coordinate 421, forward strand.
ACATCTTTGCTATCTTGTTTTGTAAAATAGCAAGCGTAAATCTCACATGTTAAATATAGTTTGCATGTGCCGCTAGCCATCTAGCCTCGCCATAATAGAAATGTTGTTAGAGTTTTATGTTTTTACAGAGTTTTCTATTTTAATGGTTGGGTAAACCATAAGTTTAGCTAACTGTTTTACCAACTCGATCTCTTGAAGTTGCTCTAAGCACTTGGATACTTGATGGTGGTCAATGGTCATGACATAGATTTTTCAGCACAAAGGAACATGCTAACCAAACCCAACACACTTCTTCGAGACAGGATAGGAACTGAGGCATTTTCTCAAATCAGGGATATCCTTGCTCACGTTTCAAAATTTTCAGACAAAGCTAGGAAACCAAACAATTAATCAAGCTTGATGATGGCGTTCTTTTTATACTCTAATTGTTAACATCGCAATTTCTTTTCTTTAATGTGGGGACGGGCAAGTGTTTTTTGTTATGTTTCCTAGAAGCTAATATGACTAATGGTGGTCCCTATAATTAAATAACAGGGTTATGAAATGGGTTGAACTTCTTATGGTGAGTGTTGACTATCCTAAGATGATATTCGATTGCAACGAGGACATAACGAGGTAATATTTTTCCCTAATAACATTGTAACTAAATCAGCTAAATTCTATGTAGCATGTGTCCTGTGAGACTACATTGTGTATGTGAAGTACAGACAGTAAGCCCTAAAAATACCTTCTCTTATGTCATGGTTTATAGTTTAAAAACTTCATCTTTTACATTGGAATAATTCTTTTATTACCCAACAAACATTCGCATTTATCTTTTTAGACATATTCTGCAGATTAGAATGATTAACTCGTGTGTTTTACAAACAACATAAAAAAACTCAACTCATTGTGCCTGTTAGATCTGTTTGTATTTTTTTTTTCTAACTCCCTCACTTCCTGACATTGGCAATATTGAATTTTTATGTGTAGACTTGTGGTCTTCTGCACTAGAGAGATATCAGTAATCTAAATCAATGTGGCTACACTATTGACTGGTCATTCATAGTAATTATGGGCAACACTCATGTGAGATATAGCAATCTCAAAACGCACAATGGTTTGGAGATCCTAAAACGCATATGAAAAGTAAGGGAGATCGTGAAACCGGCCACCTATAGCAGAATGGGCTTTTTGACAAGAACACTACTCATTGTCTTTTTGGATGCAATTAGTGTTTTGAGAGCTGTGAGCACATCTGTTGACTATATAGCTCCTGGCAGGCTAGTGAATGCAGTGTCCTTTCCTTCAGTTATATTGTTCCACTACCATAGATTTGGACCCTATGAAGTTTTAGTCTATATAGTATATACCTCCATCTGTTTTGGAATACATTCCTGTTGTAATCTGTGCCGTGTTACATCGATCTCATCGTGTGCTGCCATGGTTATAATCGTAGGTGTTATGGCCAATAATGAAACTATTGAATGTGTTGTGTATTGTAACATGCCAACAATATTTAAATTCCTTTTTATTTCGATGGCCAATTATAATAACTGTACACATGTCACAAGTCAGGCACATAAGTCATTAGAATTCAAGATGACACTCCTTCGGCAAGCATAAGACCAATTTGAAGCAAGTAACATATGTACAGTTCGCTCATTCTTACATATAGATAGATCAAGTACTGAATACTGAAGGTTTCTGAGTGCATCATTCAAATAGAGGAATAAGGAATATTTAAAGGTTTCATCTGATATAAGGAATATAAAAATGAAACACAGACTGCCTCTCCTGAATCTTCTACCTTCTTTGATCAACTCTAACATGAAGCTAACAAAAATCTTGCAACCACCACCGGAATCAGGGGCTAAGCCGCAGTTCCTGCGCACACGCTTTGGCCGAAAAACACTTCGGCTTAGGCTAAGCCGAGGTGTAACACTCGCTTAGGCCACCCGCCACGTTTCTCGGCATAGAAGGCCTAAGCTGAGTGCCAAATATCGGCACTCGGCTTAGCCTAAGCGAAAGTGTTTTTAAATCAAAGATGAGTGTCAGCGGAGCACCGCTTACAAAAGGAGATAACGTTAGGACATTTTTGACGGAGGTCTAAGCCGAAAGTGCTAGGCCAAGGCACTTGGCTTAGAATTTTTTAAAAATTCTAAGCCGAAAGTGCACACGCCAAAGAGAATTGAATTTTTTCTTGCAATTTCTAAGCCGAAGTCCCTTGCATGGGCACTCGGCTTAGAATTTCTTTGCCGAAAGTGCCTTGCATGTGCACTTCGGCAAAGGCTCGATTCTAAGCAGTGCACATGCAAGGCACTCGCTTAGAATTTCCAGCCGTTTTTTTAAAACCATTTGCCGAGTGCCATGACCATGTCACTTTCGGCATAGAGTGCATCCTATGCAGTGTTATGGTCATTGCTTTTCGGCAAAGTTTTTTTTAAAAAAATTCCAGAGCACATATATAGCAATTTATAACCACATATATATACACATAAATATCCACAGTCCACATCTATCACAAATATATATATATATATATATATATATATATATATATTAATAGATATCACAATAATATAGCGTATGTCATCACAACCATCGTAAAACTAAATGTGCATCACAATTCACATAGTCCAACATAAAACAAACAAGTCCACCAATGTAGCCAACACACATAAAAAGTCGAGTAGTGTGCGGGGCACAAGTCCACTACGGCGGCGGATCCGAGAGGCGCCTCCAAACCGAAAGGTGGAAAGCGGTAGGAGAATCCATACCGGCGCCGATTGACGCACTTCGGACTGGGTCATTTGACGCCCGCCCACTGGTGCTACACAAAGAAAAGTATACTGTTGTGTGAGACAGATTTAAGAATAGTTATAAAACTAGTAAAAAGCGGCCGAAAGTGTGGTAAAAGTTAGAAATTTCGCAGCATCTCCCTCGCAGGGGAGGTCTATCAAACCTCGCAACAAAACAACGGCTCGATGGCCGACAACACATACCCATATGCACACACGGTGGTGCATCAAAACCAACATTTCATTTGGATTCACATCCATATATACTCACAAATCACATTAGGAGTTCAAGTGTTAGAAACTCATGGTCGCTCGACGCGCAGCTCCATTGGTGGCCGGAGGGGCCCAAATATCCGTGGTGGCGGCTATTAATGAATCAGTCTTGGTCGGCGATGAAGCCATGCATGTACTCCCCACATTGCTGCATTCCTCGTGATCGACTCCTCCCGCAGCCTCTTCTTCTTCCGCCCACCGGGCCTACAATATTTCACCCACATGTTATAAAGCAAAGCTAAGGTATAAAAAATCAATCGACAATGAATGACAAAGAAGTAACCTCAGTGTCGGCGACACCACGGTCCGTCGTAGCGATCTCCGCCTCAAGCTCGAGCTGGTAGCTCAAATCTCCGCGAAGTTTCTAGTGCTGAGTGGGTTCATTAAGGCAGTCACCGTGTAGTACCGCCCATGCTTCTTCCCCCAATCCCAACCTCATGACGATTTCTCCGTCAATGGGATGGTCCGAGGGGTTACCGCCTTGCCCATGGACTGCTTTGTACACTTCCGTAATGGGCGAGGTGGAGTGTATGGGACGGTTGTTGAATTCCTGGGGGCCTCGGGTTGTAGCGCCGACGCTCTTATTTGGGCGGTGTAGGGCCATTGCCCACGATCAACTCGGAGCGGGACTGGCCACCATGGTACCTCCCGATCAAAAGAAACAACCGGATAAATAAAAATTTGCATACTTGAGCTTTTAGAGTTCCAGAAGTTGATTGAGCGTGCCCATCTAGCTTTGTAGGCGGGAGACAAAGGTTTCCTAGGTGGTGTGCTGGACCCGCATCATCAAACGCCGTCCCCGGGCGTCCCCCTCGTGCTTCTCCCAAAACTCACAAGCTACACCACTTGTCCGCCATTTTGCGACCAGCACGCTTCCCTTCCCACGCACCACCACGGAATCACCTACACGTCATCAAATGTGACATAACAGACCATCAAATGAAGCCTATTTAAGTATTAGTTCTATATATTTACCTTTTCATGCATGTATTGCTCCTTGGTCGACTTATTCTCCTCCAATATTGCTTCGCTCTAGTCATCTTCTTGTACAAGACTTCTCGATTTGTAATCTCTCGGCGGCACGGGCCACGCTGTCGTCGTGGTGCATGTCTTTCACAAGTCCAGGCGGGCTTTGTTAACCGCTCTCTTCTCTGCCTTCTCCTCGCACCTAGTCTCATCCTCTCATTTGTAGAAATCTCATTTCTGAAACGAGACATCGGGGATATAATTTGAAGAATGTCTTAACAATGTGATGTGTAAAGCAATGTAGTGAGAAGAATACTTACCCACACCTCACGCCTCACACGCCGGCCACATTACGTAGTTGTGACCATCCTGATCGGTTGTATCGGCCTTAACCGTAGTGTTCAAACGCCCGGCCGGGCTCGCCTCCACCAAAGTCCACCAAAGCCGGGGAAGTGCTCCTTCAGCAAAGACACACCAATAACGCATACTGGGGTTGGCGCCAGGTTACCCCTCGCCTCGCACAAGAAGAGACCGCCCAAATAATTAAGAAAATGTATTAGTATTTACGGATGTTTTGAACATAAGAAATGAGAAAATAGTACTAGCTTGTTACTTACTTTTTCGCCGACCCACGATGTCGGCGTCTCTAAAGGTATCGGTCGTTTTGGGGGTGTCGAGTGCCCTCAGCGAGTAGGGTTTTGTCGGCGCCCGAGGAAAGAGGGCCCACTAGCGCACCACAACTCCCCAGGTCCACCTCGGTCCCCCACTCCGCCTCCTCCCTCCCCTGTCCTCCTCCTCGTCCCCCGGTCCCCCTCCTCCTCCTCCTCCTCCTCCTCCGGTGGCGGGAGGAGCTTGGCTGAAACGACCCCTCCCTCCCCCTCCTCCTCCTCCTCCCTCCTCCCTCCTCCCGGCCTCCTCCCCTCCTGCATGCATCCTCCTGCCTCCTCCCGGCTGTCTCCTCGACCTCCCCAGCGTCACTGCTACTAACAAGCTCCCGGAACGTATTTGGACTTGACACGCCCTAAAAGCTCTTGAGATCCCGCCTCGCTGGCATCTTTTGATCAACCTGCATGAAACATAATAAAAAACAAGATTAGAAAGAGATTTAAAATAAATAGGACAGATTACAAAAAGAACATAACGTATTTAAAAGTTAACATAATATTACATGAATTAGAAATAATCATCATTGTCCTCTGCAGGGAGCTAGGTCATCTTGATAAGGATCATCACTATCATACATGTGTATTTCCAAGTTGATTTCATTATCATCTTGGGAGCAACGTCGACCACAATGCCTAATTCTAATTGCCGAAGTAATTCTAAGTCCTTCGCATTTACAACCTCATCTCCCTCATCCTCATCTTCAACCCTTTCATTGTCCACTTGCATTTTCGATTTGGATCGGTTATGTCTATCACAAAGCTACCTTGTAGCCCCTCTTCTTGAAAGAACTCTCCCTCATATGTTCTTGGGTCAAAGTTGTAATCTTCATTGTTTGGGATAGGTAGTTTAATGGGTGTGGTAATACCTTGGTCACAACCTCCCAACCCTTCAGACGCCGATCTTTTGGCACGCCCATGGGAGATAATAAACTTGGGTGGCCTGTTGAGCTATTACATACACATCATCTCCTAGGTAGTTGGAATCCTTCGAATTTCGACTATCCCAAGTTTTTCGTGTTCTTTTCTTACTTCTTTAGGATCAAACCAATGACATTTAAAAATGACAGGATTAAGAGGTTGGCGGCCCTAAAATGTGAGTTCGTGATATTTCTTCAACTCTTACATAATATTCCGTCCACATCAAGGCCGGGCGGAAAACTCGGTGTTTGTGGTTCTTCGATTGGGTCGACTCTCCTCGTGGCTTATTGTGTGGAATCGATATCCATTGACATCATAACGGTAAATGATCTGGACCCTAAACTCACGACCCACGAGGAAACATGTCACCATTCCCGGGTCCATCTTTGTCATCGTCTTGGCCCCGAAATGTTATATCATTCGCAGCCCGTTTAAAGCGGGATGAGAATGTGAAACTAAGTATGCGCAAGAAAATAGAACGTTACCTTCCGTTTGAACCAAGAAATGAAACGGGTTTTCCATTGCCCGCGACTGTTTTAAGAAGGGTGTCCAATTGATCTCGTTTGGGCGTCCTCCTCTTCCTCGGAATTGTTGAGTAAATTCCTGTGAGGTTTGAGTGAAGAAGGGCGTTGGATGGAGAAAGCGATGAGTACTCGATAACAAGTACGATGAGAAATAGTGACTTACACCATGTAGGGCCGTTTACGTGAGGTTGGTCGATTATGTAGAGCATGATAGATAGCCACTCACCGCCGACGACTCAAGGTCTTCGTGGTCTTACCACTTGCACTTCCAAGTTGCCCTTGAAAAAAGGTGAGCTTCAACAAATTTTCCCCAAAGCATTATAATGAGGGAGTGGATTATGCACGCTCGGAAGGTTGTCACCATAGTATGTTGTTGTGAAGTTTGTCACCTCCTCGAGAATCGTTGCCTCTGTGATGGAAGGTTCAATTTTGCATTTATTTCCAGTTTCCTTCCGAACAACCTTTAGGGCTCTCTCAATTGAATAGCACCAACGGTGATCGCATGTGCCCCCCATTCATGCCTCATACGGTAGGTGCATAATCAAATGTGGCATTGGGTGAAGAAGCCCGGTGGAAAGATTTTCTACGGCTTATGGACCAACACGGGGAGCCGCCTTTTCCATGTATGCGCAACCACAGCCCGAGATAACTCCTTAGCACATAGCCGGCGGAAGAAATAGCTCAACTCGCCAACACTTGCCGATATGATCGGGAACATGGCCTCGAACCATGACCGGAAGAAGCCGCCTCAAGCCACACATGGTAGTCATGAATCTTGAGCCCATTGATTCTGCAGAGGCGATAAGTTCACTCCTCTCCTCGATTCGCCTCATACCCATCGAGGGAACATTATCTTTAGAAACCATTCTAGTACCTCCTTCCTTTTCGTTTTCGCTTAACGTGAAATCGGCCTTGGGCCTCGTCCATCTCTTGCCATTTCTAGGAGGCCTCATTTGATCCTTCCTTTCTGTCACATAACGCCGCTAGATCCACTCTAGCCTTAACGTTGTCCTTTGACTTATCTCGTATCCATGATTGTTCCAAATAGTACCTCACAGAGATTCTTTTTCGAGTGTGCATTGTATTGATGTGATGTGGACAAAGAAGGTCATCATAATAGGGGGGAGCCTCTCTAAGCCGACTTGTGAGTCCATGCATGACCCACGCATACCCCACAAAGCGACCATTTACCGGACGTGTCATCTACCACGAGCATCAAGGTCGAGCACGGACCGCAGCACGACATCATCTCTCGGTGGAGGGTCCGTAACTACACGACCTTTCATGAAGTTCTTTCGTCTTCTCCGAATGGATGGTTAAGTTCAAGGAATTGTCGATGTTGGTCAAAACAGGGGAAAACTTGCCACCCTTGTTCAACAAAAAAAACCTCATAGCTGTCTTGCATACGGGCACGGAAATTTGTCGTGAACACACCAACCGCTAAATAGTCCATATGCCATGAAGTCATGCATGGAGTGCGGTACCAAACATACATCTTGAAGCTTCGCTTTGTAGCTCGATCGCATGTCCATACCCCCTCGTCCCAAGCTTTGATCAATTCATCAATCACGAGGCTCCATGAACACACCCATATTCTTCCCGAGGGTGCCCGGGGAATTATCAACGACAAGATTATGTTCTTGCTTGGTTGGAAGGCTTATGCGGGGGGGGGGGGGGGGGGAGGAGAGATTGAGTGGGATAACGAACACGGGCCAACAAGTGTATGCGGGGCAGCCATCAATCCATAAGGATTGAACCCATCTCGTTGCCATCACAACACGCACATTACGAGCCTCCGAGCTTTGTCATGATGAATGTTATAAAATGTTGCCATGCGTCACCATCCGAAGGATGTACCATCTTGTCGGATTGTATCGATGTCGTTTTGTGCCATGTCATCGCTTCGCGGACTCCTCGATCATGTATAGCCGTTGGATCCGGTACGAGCGGCAGTGTCGAGGACATTTACGGGGATTTTTATCGCCTCTTTTGGCCATCACCCAAGTCCTGCTCCGGTACCTAGAGAATTTGCACTTTGGGACGGTCGCGTAGCATCCTCATGTTCCTTCCTAAATAAGACGCAACCATTCTTACAAGCATGTATACGCTCATATGGCATCTTGAACACATTTAGGAGTTTTTCGTGACTCGTGCATGTTACGTGGAAGGGCGTGACCTTACGGAAGCAAAATACCCGACAACTACGAGCATTCTCTCAAAGGAGTCTCGACCGGCGGCTTTGGGACTTCAAGGCCATAAGGCGCCCAATGGCATCCGGGTTGAGAGACCGCCGTATTGCGATGAAGGGGTTTTACGTGCAACCGACAACATGTCGTAATACGCCTTAGCATTTGCCAATGCCACGGTCTCCACCCTCTTCCGCACGTCCTCCACCAAAGTTTCCTTCATGAAAGTCATCCACCATGTCGGCTTCCCCACCTTACGCATCGAGATCCTCGTCGTTGTTGTCACTGACCTCATCTCTCCTATGTCCTTCACCATGGTGGGTCCACCGGTATAGTCCGGCATAAATCCATGCTTGCCAAGGTGTTTGCCCATTTGCAACTTTTCTTGTTTACGCCTGTTCCTACACACGCTCAGGGGACACCAATCTTTAGCATCTTCATTAGCCCCCGAATCTTTCCAAGAAAGCATTGGTCTCGCCGTCACCCATTCCGCTCGGGCTCCATAAACATTCCAGCCCTCGTACATCCACCGACGGTCATCCATCCTTTACCATATACTCCACGTGAGTAATATAATACTCCATTGCATCTCTACATGTACACCCTACTATCTAATAGGTAAAGATAGGTCCTAATCCCACCCGAGGATGTGTAGAAGGGGTCAGTTTCTGTGCACTACTCGTATCCGAGAAAGAATTTCAGCAGCACCTCCCTTGTGTTCTCCAAACACACGTCTTGGTAGGGAGATTGTGTATCAGGAGAACAACAGGAGGTACTTGCCGAAATTCCTTCACCGGATAACAGTAAAAATAGAAACTAACCCCTTCTATGCATCCTCGGGCTGTCCAAAAAAGTGGACAATTCAAAAGTGATACGGTTTTACGTATGCAATTTTTGAATACATCGAACCGTATCACTTTCGAACGGGAGACGCCTAACCGGGTTACGTGATCTACGACCATCATATGTAAAGAGGGGTTATACCTAGCGGTGCGAGGGCGGACCAACATGGCGGTGAAGTCCACGTGCTCCGGCTCGGCACCGGACGGGTTGTCACCTGAAAAAAATGGGTTCAATTAAAAATTTTTGGCGAACCTCCACGAAACACGGTGAGGTTTTCAATACCGCAAGAAAACAAGCGGCATGATGGCCGACCAGCACATATCCATACATATGAAATTCATTCATATATTACCATCACTACACGACACCGAGCACACTCCATACACATGAAAACAGCGAACTCTTCATTCTGCCGAGTCACAATCATGCATATGTTACTATCACTACATGACACCAGCTCACCTTGCTGGGCGGGGGGCGGGGACGACCACGGGCGGCAGCGGGGCGCCACGAAAACGATGTGAGGGAGGGGGCGGGATGACCACCGGATGGCGGCGGAGCACGGTTGACCACCTCCTCCTCCTTCTCTTCCCTCTCCTTGTCCTCCTCTCTTTCCCTCCTCCTCCTCCTCCCTCCTCTTCCCTCTCCTCCTCCTCCTCCTCTTCCCTCTCCTTCTCTCCTTCTCTTCCCTCTCCTCTTCCCTCCCTCCTCCGGTGGGTGCGGCGGGCTCGCGCGGGCGGTGGCGCTTCGGCGCCGTGCCGGCCGCGCGGCGCGGCGCCCCGGCGCCCGGTGGGCGCAGCGGTTGGCGGGGGCGTCGGAGGGCGCGATCGGCAGGCGGGCGCGGTTCAGCGCGCCGGCGATGAAAGGAAGCGCGGCGGCGGCGCGCCGCTTCAGCGGGCGCGGCGCGCTCGGCGCGGGCCGGCGGGGCGGGCGGCGGGGGCCGGGGCGCCGGCGGCGGGAGGCGGCGGGCGGGGCGGGGTGCTTCGGCAGGTTTTTCACGTACTGCGTGGTGAGCGAGCAGAGTGAGAGTGAGAGAGTGAGAGGAGAGGAGATAAGTTGGTTTTCAGGTAAAACTCTAAGCCGAGTGCCAAGATCTAGGCACTGGGCTTAGATTAGAAAAAATTAAAAAAATGCCGACATTATCTAGCCGAGTGCCAGCCTCTAAGGCACTCGGCTTAGAATTTTTTTTTAAAAAACATTTTCTAAGCCGAGTGCCAACCTCCCCAAGGCACTTTCGGCTTAGAATTGAAAACAAAAATTTCGGGCGCCGGCGCCAAAAGCCGAAAAAGCGAAAACCCAAAACAAAAAGCGCCAAAAAAATATGACATTTGTAAGCGAGTGCCGACACCTATGGCACTCGGCTTAGAATAAAAAAAATTGCTGCAAGCTTCTAAGCCGAGTGCGCCTCCTATGGCACTCGGCTTAGAATAGAAAAAGAAAATTAGAAAAATTACGCCAGCTCCTAAGCCGAGTGCCGTAGGCGGCACTCGACTAGAATAAAAAAAAATAATTTATCATTTTAGCTTTTCCTAATCCTTTTTTTCCTAATTATTTTTCATTAAACTTTTAAAATACCATTTCAAAATAACTAAACAATGAAAATTTTATAATTTCATGGAAAAGCGAACCATTATTTTTATGTGGTTTTAGGTCAACATTCAATTTATATAAGCGTAATAAAAAAATAAAAATTATCAAACGGATCAAAAATCTCTAAATTTTAACTTGGTACTATATTTGATATCTTGTGGCTCTGAGAAAAAGTTTCAAAGCCAAAACACAATTTGACCATCACTATATATCCAACACACAGGAGATCACTCTCACTAACTCGAAACTCCTAAGGAGATGTTCCGACTTTCAAGCGATGTTCGTCACAACTTGCTCTAAACCTTCTCAATTTTTTTTTCCACATGTTCCACATATGATATGGCGACAACTTCGTCAAATTTCATGATTTTTCAACTTTGTTTTTCTTTTTTATACAATTTAAAAACCGTTCACCCACACGCTTAGTGTCGTGTTTTCTGAAACGAGATCATTGAAAACGTAATCATATCATCTTTGGGGCCTTAAATTAGGTTGACTAACATGAATATCAATTTTACACTCAATTTTTCCAAATATTTGAATGACCTGTAGTTCAAATCTCACCCGATAAAAATATTGTTTGAAATGCAATTAATTAGTTATATATAGTAAATAAATTGAAAAATGCACCAAACTTTGTTAGGGGGTAGGAAATGTGATATGTGTTGAGAGAAAAAGTTTGAAGGCATTGGGAAAAAAATTCTTAGCCGAAGTGCCATTGGGGGACACTCGGCTTAGACCCTCTAAGGCAGTGTTTTTTCCGGTTCGGCAAAATAAAAAATAAGCGGGTGTCGCACTCTTAGCCGAGTGCTAAATTTTGGCACTCGGCTTAGAAGTGACGGAGGGGGCGGCGGCGTTCGGTGGCGCGCGGTTGAAACTCTCGTTGGCGAGTGTCGGCGTTAGGCACTTTCGGCTTATCTCGCATCTAAGCGAAGTGTCCCGGCTTTAGCTTTCGACTTATCGTGTCTAAGCCGAGTGTTAATTTTGGCCATGTGCCGTTCCCTAGGCACTTCGGCAGCGGCTCCTTCCCGAGTGCCCGATATATGGCACTTTCGGCTTAGGCCCGGGCACACGGCCATGGCACCGTTTCCGGTAGTGAACCCCATATACCTGGAATGCGGAATCAAAATAATGTAAGTAAAGAATATCCAAGTTGATTAAACTTGCAAGCAAAAGAAAAATAGCCAAAGGATCGGGAAAAAAAATTCTGCTTAGCTAAACCAAGTATTAAAGGCACCAAGCAGAAAGACCACAACTGACAATTGTGTCAACAAATTAAACCAGTTCTTTGTATGATTAAGCCAGCCATTTCTAGCTTGTTTGGATGCTCAAAAATTCTGTGTAAAATCAGCGTGCCCTTACCATTAACATACATCGTAGAGTTATTTAACTTGCTGACAGTCCATCTCAAAAACTTAGTACTAATGCATATCCTCCATGAAGTCAATCTTGGCTTGCCAAATTAGGGACATCGACACCTTTTTAGGCAACATATTGCAGCGCTAGTGCACTTCATAACTTCACGCATCACGCCCTTATGGACAAACACGTTGCAGTTCAAAAGTCCTACTGAAATGTGGATCCCTAACTAAAAATTACTACGTACAGCTACCCTAGGAGAAGCACAGCAGTCAGCTTATACTCGAAGTTGCTTATGTACACCGTAAACTCTTGTATGACACAACACTTACTGCACCTAATCCTTCTTTCTTCGATTCATTTCGACAAAAGGACAGTATAATTGAGGTTTGGGTTCCTATGTTTACAATCCTTCACTCTGTTTCATTGCCAAGATCTGGCAAGAACTGAGGAACCATTATGATCAATAACCATTCTTCTGATCCGATCCGCTCGCCCAGCCCGAGCGCACAGGCAAGCGCCGGCCGGGCGCGTGATCTGCTCGGGCCGAGGCGCAGGCCGGGCTTCCACTGGCACCTGCTCGACGGGCCAGCGGCCGGTCTCCCGCCACGCCGAGGTCTCCTTCGAAGGCAGCGAGGCTCGATCGTGTCAGCGGGGATCGACGCATGCAGCCGCAAGCCCGACGAATCCGGCGCCGACGCGCACAACATCAACACCGCACGCCCGGAATAGGGGACGCCTCCCGGAGGTGCCGCGACGCGCCGCGCGCATGGCGCCGGCTGGCGCCATTGACCCGATGACCGCCGCGGCGGCGGCGTCGTCGATCCCGGCGCCGCGATCCGCGGCCTCGGCGGCTGATGGTGCTGCTCCGATCGTGCTCATCTTCTTCGGCGTCTCGGGTGGCGCCTTGGCATCGACGCGGGTTCGGTCGCGGCGCGCGGCGCTGCTCTCGATCCTGGGCTTCCTCATCCTCGGGCGCTCTGGTCGCTGCCGAAGCGCTGGTTACGGCCGTCGCTTCGCCTCGCATTCCCGATAACGCCGAATGGGTGCCCCGGGTGTCCGCCGCCTTCAGCCCGCCCGCGGCTTTCCTCATCGGCTTCTCCAAGTGGGCATCGGGCACGCTCGACAATGCGCTCTACCCGGTGTTGTTCGTCTCGTGGCGCTCCCCTCCTCCTCGGATGCCCCCAATGGCGATGGGAGGCGCCCGCCAGAGTGCAGCTCGCCGGATCCGGCGGTGGCACTCTGGATACGCCCCTAGGCGCGGGCCATCTTCGCGGTGGGCGTCATGGCCGGCCGCCGGGCCGACCGGGATCGTCGCGCCGTTCCATGGACACCTCCGCCTACGTCCCAAAGAGGTCGGCGAGGGAGTGGATGTGGTCGCAGATCCGGTGGTGGGATCGTCTTTTCGCCGCCACGACCATGGCGGCAGTTCCTCACGAGTGGCGACCGTCTTCGCCCGCCCCGACCATGGTAGCCGTTCCTCACGCATTCTAACAGTGAGCAACGACTTCTCTTTCGCTGGGCGAGATGCTTTTCCATTGGCGACAATATTTGGCGTCACGATGCACCTCGGCGACCCGGCAACGCACAAAGACGACGGATCGAACACAGTTCGAGGTCTTCCTCCCGAACGCCACCGATACATCAAGGTGGAGAGGCAACGGTGAGGGCACACGATTTCAAGCGTGGGCCGATTTGCCAGCTACAGTGGGGGCTGTCTACATCCAATGAATTTCATTCAAGTTCATTTTGGTGCACGTTGTCCAAGGCATGGTGGCTGATTTGAAGACCGCCATGAAGCGACATTGATATCTTTAGCACTGTCTTGAGTAGTAAATTCAATTCTTTTTTGGATGTAGTAGATCTTTAGTACAAATATCTTCATATGTACTAAAGTTTTTCTTTTTATTCTTAGTTCTTGTAATAAGTTTGGCTGTGTGTGGTCACGCAGAGACTTTTAGGGCTATGTGCGTTACCGCGAGAGGCGGGAATGTTAATTCCTTTATCTAAAAAATGACCCTGAGAAAGGTGTATTGGAGAATCTATACCCTCACTTCAACTATATCCCATCCTTGAGATTAAAGATGAAATTATTACAGATCTTGTAAATCAATGTCGTTCAAATCAACAAAAGCTCATGCAGTTTGTCTGTTCCACAGGTACGCTTATCCCTTAGATTACATAGAGCTACATTAGCTTGTGCTTAACTTGCTACCCAACAATAAATTACATTTACATCCCAAAATTTTGTATTCAGAATCAATGTAATTAGTATCATTTAGAGAGAGAGTTGATATGGTTACAGGGCACACACCATGGCTGCCATGCCGAGATGGAGGAGCTTGCCGCCTTGGAGTCCCTTTGCGCCCGCGTTGAACAAGGGGCGGATCACCGCTGCCTAGGGGCATGCCGTTGGCTGGGTACCCGCGCCGCTGCCACGGTGGACGCCCGGTGGGGCAGGGCCGCTGCCTAGGTAGCACAAGATGGCGAGGTCGCCCGGCGTCGGTGCGGCAGGGCAGGAACAGCGGCAGCGGCGAGACTGGACACCGTAAACGCGGTGGCGGCTTTTCTGGGGGGGGGGCAAGGGGCCGGGGCAGCCGCCGGCACAACATAGTGCGAGGGGGGGGGCGGCTTTTCGAGAGCGAGGAGGAGAGCGACATGCGTGGCTTCCTCAGAGGCGGGCGGGCGTTGCTGGGCCAAGGTCGGCGGGTGGGGATTCGGGACCATGCCCAATGACATTATTACCCTAAAACAATAAAATTTCTATTTTGTGGAGGCAATAGGAGGCAATGAGAGACAATCTCAACTATTGTAAAAGGGCTTAGTACCTCCATCTGTTTTGGAATATATACATTCCTGTTGTAATCTGTGCCGCTTACATCGATCTCATCGTGTGCTGCCATGGTTATAATCGTAGGTGATAGGTGATATTGAGGTTCCAATAATGAAACTGTGGACTGTTGTGTATTGTAACAAGCTAAGAATCTTTAAATGCCTTTTATTTCGATGGTCAATAATATTGCAAAGAATAAAGGGAATACGTTCTCTTTCATGTGAACGTTAAGCTAGTCTTGTGTAATTAAGTTTCTACTGACGCGAAACTAGGGTTCCATGCCAAGCACACGGGAGGGCCTTGGACACCCACGAAGGTTGCGATCAACCTTAGAGCAGCGAACACCGCAGCGTGATCAGCCACGAACGATCAAGAGACCGTTAGGGCGATGTAGAGCTCGGTGGCGGTGGAAGAACCTCGAACGCACCTCCGGGAAGACCCGTCGGGGAGGACGACGTGAGGGATGCCCTAGGACCGGCAAGGCCGCCTAGAACGCCGACAAAATTCACGGAGAACGCCGCCGAATAGCAAGGTAGAAAGGAAGTTGACCTAGCAAGACGGTAGTAGATGTGTTTATCGATTGGATGTAGATGGGATCAAATCGGCCATGAACCTCTCATTATATAGAGGAGGGTGGTCTTATCCTTTTAGGAAATCATCCAAAACATTTCCAAACATCAGGACTCTCCAAAAACCAACCCGAAATAAAGTCGGTTCGAATTAGAAAAATCACGGGCGCAGATCGGCGGGGCGCCGGACGCGTTTGGCGCCGCGCCGGACGCCGATCGCAGAGCCCCGCAAAAGGTAGGCCGCCGGACGCCGCGGACCGAGCGCAAGGCTAGCGTCCGCGCGCGCGGGACGTAGTTCGAAAGAGCCCCGCAAATCGGGCCACCGCCGGATGCTTTCGCTCGTGAATCGCCCGGACGCTGCCAGTGCTGCGGCGTCCGGCGGTTTCGCCTCTTCTATTTTGCACCGCCGAGCGCCCGCCCGGTTTTGCACCGGGCGCACTTCCGGACATCGTTCGGCGTCGCGCCAATGTTTTGCCATGGCTTTTGTTCCTTTGTCGGGTTTTCTTGATTTCTTGACCATTTTGACTTCATAAAAATTGACTAAGTCTAGAATTATAATCGTATATTAGTCCAAGCCAATTTTGGGTGCCAACGGTTTCATATATCACTTTCGCTAGACCAAGCAAATCGAGATGTGTCACAAAGACCTCGGATGGCCCATGGGCTTTGGGGTGCATGCGGGGGCTGCACGGTGGCTGGCCGCCACGCTGTCGTCATCTGTTTTCGCCATCAAGTAATAGTTATTTAAGAAGTACCAACAGCGCCGGACGCCGCCGGACGCAGTCTAGAGAAACCCCGCAAATCGGGCCACCGCCGGACGTTGGCTTCGCCAACCGCCCGGATGCGTTATGCCAGCGTCCGGCGCGCCTCGCTCTTCTATTTTGCACACGGCGGGCGTCCACGGTTTTTTGCGTGGGGACGCGTTTTATTAGACACCGCTCGTTCGGCCCCGCGCCTGTTTTTGCCGTGGCTTTTCTTCCTTTGTCGGATTTTCTTGATTTCTTGACCATTTTGACTTCATAAAAATTGACTAAGTCTGGAATTTTACCGTATATTAGTCCAAGCCAATTTTGGGTGCCAACATATGCCCCCCTATTTTCAGGTGAGAAGTGCACGATCCTGAAAACAAGACAAAGAAAAACCAAACAACACGAATGCCCATCGATCGGTTGTCCGGTGGCATAAGGGCGATACTATGTATCGGCCATTTTTTGTTCTAAGGGCGATGCATGCATCGGCCATTGTTTGAGAGCACTAGGCCTCTTGCCAAACGCTAGGGAAATACTTTTTCAAATACCTCCCGTTAATCGCCTTTGTTTGGCGTTCTCCACTCATCGACTCAAGCACATAGGAGTTCCCAAATATCACTTTGACCACCTTGAAAGGACCTTTCCAATTGGGTGACCATTTGCCAAATTGATTGCTTTTCGTCC
The DNA here is from genome assembly GCA_015847255.1 of Hyparrhenia diplandra. Taxonomy (NCBI): domain Eukaryota; kingdom Viridiplantae; phylum Streptophyta; class Magnoliopsida; order Poales; family Poaceae; genus Hyparrhenia; species Hyparrhenia diplandra. The sequence goes on from JADLZK010008267.1 coordinate 17,360, forward strand.
CTATCGGTAATATAGTTTGCCACACTAAGTCACCGATTTGGAGCGACTTACTCTTGACTTTATTCTTGTAGGCTCTTGCAACACGGGCTTTATCCTTTTCTATTTCTTTTAGAGCTTGTATCCTCTTGTCGGTTACCTCGTCGATGTTGTCCATCATCAAATCATGATACATAGTAGGAGATAAATCATTTTGTTTAGCAAATCTATATGCATCCAAATTTACCTCAACGGGTAATACCGACTCTTGACCATACACCAACTCATAAGAAGTAACCTTAGTTGCACCATGCCTTGATATTCGATGAGCCCACAAAGCTTCTGACAAGACTTCTTGCCACCTTCTTGGATGTTCATCTATCTTTTTCTTGATAAGCTTGATCAAAGTTTTGTTAGTGGATTCCGCTTGTCCATTGGCTTGAGCATAATAAGGAGAAGAATTGAGCATCTTAATCTTATATGATTCGCAAAATCCTTTATCTCCTTCGCCATAAATGACGTTCCTTGATCTGTAGTTAATGTTTGAGGAATGCCGAATCTATGAATAATATGCTCATTGATGAACTCAATTACCTCCTTGTGTGTCATGTTCTTCAATGGAACTGCTTCCGACCATTTAGTGAAGTAGTCGGCAAAGACAACCAAGACGAACTTATGCCCCTTTGAAGATGGAGGATGAATCTGTCCAATAAAGTCTAATCCCCATCCACGGAAAGGCCACGTTTTGATGATAGGATGAAGCATAGCAGCCGGTACTAGCTGAATATTCCTAAACCGTTGACACTCTTCACAACCTTTGTAGTAACGAAAGCAATCGGCCATCATAGTAGGCCAATAGAAACCAGCCCGCCTCAACAACCACTTCATATTCGGAGCCGATTGATGCGTACCACAAATCCCTTCATGAACTTCTCCCATTGCCACTCTTGCTTGATCAGCCCCTAAGCACCTTAGCAACAAATCTTCGGCGGTCCTCCGATATAGCTCACCATTATGCAATGTATACTTGAAAGCAAGCTGCCGAACGTTCTTGTCCACTTTAGCACTAGGATCTCGCAGAAAAAAGACAAGAGAGGTGTTCTCCAATCTTCTAAATCGGTACTATCATTGTCTAGGACAGAAATAGACCGATTCAAAAGAATTCTACTTTGCTGTCCCAAATCATTAGTAACATCGGTTTGTCCAATTAAATTTGGTTGGACCGAATTTTTTACTAGAATATAAAATAAACAAACTTTCATGCATCGGCAAATGTTGTAAATGAAAATATTTATCTTTTACCTCAAAGCGGATGCCTCTTGAGCAAGCAAGTTTGCTCTTTGCACATACTTCACATGCAATTGATCCTCTTCCTTGATATAACCGGAAGCACGTTGAGCATAGAAGTTGGCCTTATGATTTTCTTCTCTTGGAATATGCGAATCTTGAATTCGCAAATTTACCAATTAAATCAAGGCAAATATTGAGTCGAAAGCACAAAGTGATCCATGTAAACATTGACATTCACCGGAAACTTGTTGCACCAAAAGCAATGAATCACCAAATGCTTCAACATGTTCAACTCCCATAGCTTCTAACATGATCAACCCAAACAAGAGAGCTTCATATTTGGTTTGATTATTAGTACATTGAAACTCCAATCGCTTTGACATAGGAAATTCAGTACCATAAGAATTAACAAGAACAATCCCAACTCCGACACCGTCTTTGCAAACCGATCCATCAAAATTTAACCGCCACGGGGTAGAAGTGACATAATCCACCTCATAATCAAGATTAATACTATGCTCAATGATAAAATCAGCATGAACTTGACCCTTTAAAATTCTCAATGGTTCAAAAGTCAAGTCATATTCAATCAAAGCGTATGCCCATTTGCTCACCCTTCCAGAAAGGATTGGCCAATGCAACATATGTTTAATAACATCGGCCTGGCATGCTACCACACATGTGCTTGATAAAAGATAATGTCTCATCTTGGAACAAGCAAAATATAGTGATAGACATAATTTCTCAATATGGGCATACCTTGTCTCGGGATCAAGAAGACGACGACCATGATAGGCAACAACATACTCCTTTCCTTCATCTTCTTGAGTAAGAACAGCTCCAATCACCTTATCTTCGGCGGCGATATATAATCGGAAAGGCACTCCCCTTCTAGGCGCGCAAAGAATGGGTGGTGAAGACAAATATTCCTTTATCTTATCAAATGCAAATTGTTGGCTTGCCCCCAGGCAAAATCAGCTTCATTCTTCAACTTAAGTATGGGGGTGAAAGGAATAATCTTCGGACAAGTTAGCAATAAATCTTCTCAAGTAGTTCACTTTATGATAGCTACCGATATGACAAATCGGTAAGGGAGTGGCCCGATCTTCACGACAGTAGGTTTTGATGAAAAGATAACTTGAAATAATCAGTGGTAACTAGCTTTATACCTGCCAAGGTTGGAAGGCGACCAAGCGATGGGGAGAAAGACAACGAAACCTTGAGGACTTCGACTCGATCTCGAACAATCGCAGAACCACCACCGGGACTAATTCACGCAAAACGGCGCAGCCTAACTGGAAGCCGAAGAGCACGAAGTAGGGGACCTCAAAGAGATCTCTCACAAGCCCACGAAGAACTTGCAAGAACAAAGGTGCGTAAGACACACTCAGCAGCGCTGCTGCAATAGCATTTGGGTTTTCAAATGATCAAAAGTGTATTCTGAGAGCACATAGAGGGTATTTATACTAGGAACAACCCTCCTAGATAGGTATGAACTGAAATCTCCACGTTGGAAGGTGGAAGGCTAAGTGGTGAATCATTCACGAGATGCTCTTCAAATTCTGTGTCTTTTGGACTCCTGTGCAGCCTCCACTCAAAAGACCATTACTCCCTGCTCGGAAGCTGAAACGACGAGCCGTCTGTTGGGTGTGAAACTAGACTTGACAAGCTTTCTAGACATGTGCAGCATGCACCACGAAATATTGCATAATGGTACAGTTTTGCACAAGAAGTTGGTCATAGTGAAATTCTCGAGAAGGCTGACCAGTCTTCAATGTTTTGTCTGAAACGGCTAATTGGAAAGTCCAAAAATGTGGCGTTTGTTGGGTTGGAAAGTAGACTTGAATGACTTTCCAACCATGTGTTTCATGCATGGTGAATCTTGATCATTTGGCGTGTGTGGCTCTTGGAACTTGGTTCAGAAATCAGCAAGCAGTGGAATCGTTCAGCTTCTTTGTAACTTGTTCCCTTCGATCCAGTAGTGACATCCTCTTGTAGAAACCTTAGCAATATATATGTAGAGCATTTAGGTAGTATAAAATTCTCATCTATAGATGCATCAAATGTAGTAAGGAGTGAGTTCACCTGCTGTCGTAGTTTTCTTTTGCACGACTTCGCGTAATCGGTCCTTCCATCGCTTGGTCACATTTAATAGTGGTTGAATTTTGCATGTTCATGACTGGGATGTTCTCATCATCCTCCCCTCTTGAAAACGAGTAAGCCCTCGACTCTTCCAATCAAAGAAAGGAGATAGATCGCGACGTTGAAACTTGTATTCACACCGTAAGTACTTGGGAGATCAATTTGATAAGCATTATCATTGATCTTTGCGAAGCACTTTGAATGGGCCATCGGCTCGGGGCTGCAACTTGCTCTTGCGTTGTGCAGGAAAGCGATCTTTGCGTAGATGAACCCAAACTAAGTCTCCTGGTTCAAACAACATCTTCTTGCGCCCTTTGTTGGCATGCTTCTCATACAACTTTGTCATCCTCTCAATGTTTGCTCTTGCTCGATCATGAAGGTTCTTGACAAATTCGCTTGTTTGCGGCCAAAGTTCACACGTTCCTGCATAGGCAAAGGCAAAAGATCGATGGGAGCAGTAGGTTTGAAACCATATACAATCTCAAATGGACAAAATTTTGTGGTCGAGTGCACTGCCCTATTGTATGCAAATTCAACATGAGGCAAGCTTTCTTCCCACAATTTCAGATTCTTCTTTAGGACAGCTCGCAATAATGTTGATAGTGTGCGGTTGACTACTTCGGTTTGCCCATCAGTTTGTGGATGACACGTTGTAGAGAATAGCAGCCGTGTTCCAAGCTTGCCCCACAAGGTCTTCCAAAAGTAGCTCAAAAACTTGGTGTCACGATCAGATACAATGGTACGTGGTACTCCATGTAGGCGCACAATTTCTCTGAAAAACAAATCAGCAATATGTGAAGCATCATCGCTCTTATGGCAAGGAATAAAGTGTGCCATTTTGCTAAAACGATCGACAACAACAAAAATTGAATCCCTCCCCCTCTTGGTTCGAGGTAAACCAAGAACAAAATCCATAGATATATCTTCCCATGGTACACTAGGAATAGGTAGAGGAGTGTATAAACCATGAGGGTTCAAACGGGACTTAGCTCTATGGTAGGTTTCGCAACGAAGAACATGTCTCTCCACATCTCTTCTCATCTTTGGCCAAAAGAAATGATCAGCGAGTACTTGCTCTGTCTTCTTGGCACCAAAATGGCCCATAAGTCCACCCGCATGAGCTTCCTGCACAAGCATAATGCGCACAGAACAATCTGGAATGCAAAGCTTATTAGCTCGAAACAAAAAGCCATCATGGAAATGGAATTTTCCCCATCCTTTGCCATCACAACATTTAGAAAACGGTTCAGCAAAATGTGTGTCAGTTGCATACAAATCTTTAATACTTTCCAGTCCAAGAATTTTAGAATCAAGTTGTGAGAGTAAAGCATGACGTCTAGACAAAGCATCAGCAACAACATTATCCTTCCCTTTCTTGTACTTGACAATGTAAGGAAAAGACTCAATAAATTCACTCCATTTAGCATGTCTACGGTTCAGTTTCAGTTGACCCTTAAGATGTTTTAAAGATTCATGGTCTGAATGTATCACAAATTCTTTAGGAAAAAGGTAGTGTTGCCATGTTTTCAAACTCCTTACAAGAGCATATAATTCTTTATCATAAACGGAGTAGTTCAGAGTTGGGCCACTTAACTTTTCACTAAAGTATGCAATTGGCTTACGTTCTTGCATGAGGACACCTCCAATCCCCACACCACTTGCATCACATTCAATTTCAAATGTTTTACCAAAATCTGGGAGTGCAAGGACTGGGGCTGTTGTTAGCTTTATTTTCAACTCTTCAAATGCCTTCTCTTGTGCTTCGCCCCATTTAAAGGCACTTCTTTCTTTGTCAACTCATTGATTGAGCAGCAATGGTGCTGAAATCTTTCACAAATCGCCGGTAGAAACCAGCAAGTCCGAGGAAGCTCCGCACTTGGCTCACATTTTGTGGAGACACCCACTCACGAACAGCCTTGATCTTTTCCTCATCGACCTCCACACCATGGCCTGAAACAACAAAACCAAGAAAGACTACCTTGTCGGTGCAAAAAGTGCACTTGTCAAGGTTAGCATACAATTTTTGCTCACGTAGGACAGCAAGCACACTTTGAATATGCTCAACATGTTCATCAAGGGACTTGCTGTAAATTAATATATCATCAAAGTAAACTACTCGACAAACTTGCCAATGAAAGCTCTAAGCACATGATTCATCAATCTCATGAAGGTACTAGGTGCATTAGTCAATCCGAAAGGCATCACCAACCATTCATATAACCCAAATTTTGTTTTAAATGCTGTTTTCCACTCATCCCCTTCTCGCATTCTTATTTGGTGATAACCACTTCTCAAGTCAATTTTTGTGAAAATAATAGCACCACTAAGTTCATCAAGCATGTCATCAAGTCTAGGAATGGGATGCGATACTTAATGGTAATGTTGTTAATGGCTCGACAATCAACACACATTCTCCATGAGCCATCTTTCTTTGGAACTAAAAGAACAGGAACAGCACAAGGTGAAAGACTTTCTTGCACATACCCTTTTTTGATCAATTCTTCCACTTGTTTCTGAATTTCTTTTGTTTCCTCCGGGTTGGTGCGGTAGGCAGCTCGGTTTGGAAGTGATGCACCGGGAACAAGGTCAATTTGATGTTCAATCCCTCTCTTGGGTGGCAGCCCCGGTGGTACTTCATCTGGAAAGATATCCGCATAGTCCTGGAACACATTAAAAACAACACTTGGCAAAGTAGAGGATAAGTCGTTAGTGCAAATAAAACTTTCCTTGTACATGAGTACAAAGAACATGGAATTGGGTTCACTCAATTCTTTTTAAATCCCCTTTCCTAGCCATCATAACTAGTCCCTCTTTTTCCATGGTCTTGGTGATTTGTAGCTGTGGAGTTTTATTTGGCTTTGGAGACTCTCCCCTCACTATGTTTGTGGGTCTCTCGCAATTGTTTCTCACTCTCTCGCTGTTTTCGTTTCAGATCATCCTTTAAAATTTCCTCTGGTGATAGAGGAAGCAAAGTAACTCTCTCCCCTTTGTACATGAGAACAACCTTGTTGGATCGCCACAAATCTGAACATCACGATCATACAACCAAGGTCTTCCCAACAGCAGCTGGCATGCTTGCATTGGCACCACATCACACTCCACTTGATCATGGTACTTTCCAATGGAAAAAGGGACAGTCACAATGTTGGATACTGCAGCGCACCACAAATTATTTAGCCATTGCATTTTGTATGGAGAAGGATGGCGCCGCTGTGTTAAGCCCATTCTCTCAACTAATTCTTGACTTGCAATATTATTGCAACTGCCGTTGTCAACAATAATTCTACACAACTTGTCTTTGATCATGCCTCGAGTATGGAAGAGATTGTGTCGCTGCCCATTCTCTTCTTTCATAGGAGTAACACTAAGCACTCGAAGGGAAATAAAACAATTATTGTCACCTTCATCGGGTTGGATCTCATTCTCATCATTTGCAAGTTCTTGATCATATCTTGGACCATCTTCCTCGAAATCACTTTCAGATTCCCAATCACCTTGCTCAGTCACAATCATTGTCCTCCTATTTGGACATTGGGCAGCAACATGTCCACGACCTTGGCACTTGTGACAAATTATACCGCTGCTATGTGAAGAAGAAGCAGCAGCTGATGGAACAAAGGGGCTGCTGTACTTACAGCAGGTCGTCGTTGTTCTTGCTGAATGGCAGGTGAAGAAGCTGTAGAACCCACTGTCTTTGTAGCACCAATAGAGGAAGTAGACCTGGCTGTAACGCCTTGAGATCGTCCTCCAACAAAAGATGTACCGGCATGCTGCTGCTTGCGCCAAGGTGCTGAAATGGAAGGACTGCCATATGACCTCTGACGGCTCTCTTTCTGAATGGTTCTCTCAGTGCGCATAGCTTGGTCGACAATATCTTGCAAACTATGATATGGAAACATCTCAACAAATCCTGAAATTTCTTCATTGAGACCATGCAAAAATCTCGCCATCTTTGATTCAGCATCTCTCTAGTTCCTGTACGAACCAAGAGTAACTCCATCTCCTTATAATAATCATCCACCGATTTGGATCCTTGTTTCAAATTTTGCAACCTATTGCGAAGGTCACGCTGATAACTTGATGGTACAAACCGTCTCCTCATCACTCTCTTCATCTCATCCCAAGTGTTGATATGATCAAGTCCCAACACAAACTGATTTTCTTGTATTTGATTCCACCAAGTAAGAGCATAACCTGAGAACTCAACAGAAGCAAGGTTCACACATCTTTGATTAGAGAGATTATGCACTCTAAAAATCTGATCACATTGCTCTTCCCACTCAAGATATGCATCTGCATCTTCTCTCCCAGTGAATTTAGGGACTCTCAACTTGACACGTGCAATTCTGTCCGGATCATCCCTATTATGATGACCGCGCTGATGCTCCCTATCTTCATGATCAGCACGCCAACGATGATCTCGACGCCGATCAAATGGCCCACCATTTGCAAAAGGATTTTCATTATCATCATCAAATCCCTCTTCATGATCATTGTCATCATCTTCAAAACGCACCACGGCGACCATGTGCACGTCGTCCTCCACGCTGGTTATCAAAACCAGCACGCCGACCACCGCCATGACCACCACGGCCATCGCCAAAGCGGTCAAAACCATTGCCAAAACCAGAATTTTCATCACCAAATTCTGCACGATGTGGGCCTCGACCACCCGCTGCAGGAAGACGTTCATCAAACATCCTCTCCATCGCCTCCAAGAGCGAGTTGGCCATCTGGCGTAACTCAGCCCGTGCAACAGGGGGTTCTTCATCTTCATGGTTACCACCACGAACACTCGAATCAGACCCTGCCATGTTAGAGAGGCTGCAAGAAAAATGTGGAATAGGAAAATTTTGTGGAATCACACAATCTCACCTCTTACTTACCAATGTTCTTACTGGTTCTCAAGGGTTGTGAGAGACAGTACCACGACGGTGGTTATGCGATTGAAAGGATTGCAAGGCGAGAGTTCGGTTTCAGATTTGGTGGAGCTATAGGTGGTTCAACAAGGTGGGCTTGTAGTACTGCAAATCAAGTGTTGTAAACCACTAACAAGATGTAGAAATGTTGCTGGCACGATCTGAAACTTCTAAAATAAAAATACAACGATGCAGCCCTTTGCTCTTTCTTTCTTTTTTTTTTCGTTTCTTCTTTCTTTTTTTTTTTTCTGATCGGGTTCTTTGGAACCTTGCTGGATCAGTTTTTTTTTTTTTTTTTTTTTTCTTTGAACAACACAAGGGTGCACGAAAGACTTAGTGTAGACAAAGATGATGACCAGCAAAAGATGGAATCAACACAAGATCGACAGTACTACACAAAGTTTTTGGGTTCTTTTTTTTCTTGGCTTTCTGTGGACTATAGGTAAAAACAAGATGGAGAACAACAAAACGGTGACAAACTAATGGTGATATAGGGATGTTACCTACCGTGGCAACCTGAAATTTGATACCAATTGATAGCTACCGATATGACAAATCGGTAAGGGAGTGGCCCGATCTTCACGACAGTAGGTTTTTGATGAAAAGATAACTTGAAATAATCAGTGGTAACTAGCTTTATACCTGCCAAGGTTGGAAGCGACCAAGCGATGGGGAGAAAGACAACGAAACCTTGAGGACTTCGACTCGATCTCGAACAATCGCAGAACCACCACCGGGACTAATCCCGCAAAAGCGGCGCAGCCTAACTGGAAGCCGAAGAGCACGGAAGTAGGGGACCTCAAAGAGATCTCTCACAAGCCCACGAAGAACTTGCAAGAACAAAGGTGCGTAAGACACACTCAGCAGCGCTGCTGCAATAGCATTTGGGTTTTCAAATGATCAAAAAGTGTATTCTGAGAGCACATAGAGGGTATTTATACTAGGAACAACCCTCCTAGATAGGTATGAACTGAAATCTCCACGTTGGAAGGTGGAAGGCTAAGTGGTGAATCATTCACGAGATGCTCTTCAAATTCTGTGTCTTTTGGACTCCTGTGCAGCCTCCACTCAAAAGACCATTACTCCCTGCTCGGAAGCTGAAACGACGAGCCGTCTGTTGGGTGTGAAACTAGACTTGACAAGCTTTCTAGACATGTGCAGCATGCACCACGAAATATTGCATAATGGTACAGTTTTGCACAAGAAGTTGGTCATAGTGAAATTCTCGAGAAGGCTGACCAGTCTTCAATGTTTTGTCTGAAACGGCTAATTGGAAAGTCCAAAAAATGTGACGTTTGTTGGGTTGGAAAGTAGACTTGAATGACTTTCCAACCATGTGTTTCATGCATGGTGAATCTTGATCATTTGGCGTGTGTGGCTCTTGGAACTTGGTTCAGAAATCAGCAAGCAGTGGAATCGTTCAGCTTCTTTGTAACTTGTTCCCTTCGATCCAGTAGCGACATCCTCTTGTAGAAACCTTAGCAATATATATGTAGAGCATTTAGGTAGTATAAAATTCTCATCTATAGATGCATCAAATGTAGTAAGGAGTGAGTTCACCTGCTGTCGTAGTTTCTTTGCACGACTTCGCGTAATCGGTCCTTCCATCGCTTGGTCACATTTAATAGTGGTTGAATTTTGCATGTTCATGACTGGGATGTTCTCATCACTTTACCCAAGAATTTCTGCAAATCCTTTTTGCATCGAGGTGCCTGAACTGCCTTGATCTTCTCTATCCTCTTGGGATCAATCTCTATGCCTTTGTCATGAATAATAAATCCAAGAAACTTCCCAGCCGACAATCCAAAAAGCACACTTGAGCAGATTCATCTTCAAACCATAGAAGCGCATTCTCTCAAAAGCAAGACGCAAATCGGCTAAGCGAGGATCATGGGAAGCCGATTTGATCACCACATCATCAATGTACACCTCCATAATCACCCCAATTAGATCATGAAAGATAAGATTCATAGCTCTTTGATAGGTGGTGCCTGCGTTCTTGAGCCCAAAAGTCATGACAATCCACTCAAACAAGCCAACAAATCCGGGACAAATAAAAGCAGTCTTGGAGGTATCTTCTTCCGCCATAAATATTTGATTATAACCAGCATTACCATCAAGAAAGCTAATAACCTTGTGCCCCGAAGCATCATTAATCAACATGTCGGTAATAGGCATAGAATATTCATCTTTGGGAGTGGCTCTATTCAAATCTCTAAAATCAATGCACACTCTAATCTTCCCGGTGTCTTTCTTCTCAACCGGCACAATATTAGAGACCCACTCCGCATACCTGCATGGACGGATAAAATCTGCCTTAAGCAACCGATCAATCTCCTCCTTAATTCGGTCATTGATGGCCGAATTGAAGCGCCTTGATGGTTGCTTGTATGGTCTGAACCCCTTCTTGATAGGAAGTTGATGTTCAACAAGATCTCAACATAACCCGAGGCATCTCTCAGTATAATCCCATGCAAAACAATCAACATATTCCTTGAGAAGCGCGATTAATTTAGATTTGTAATCGGCATCCAAGTTTTGATTCACAAATGTCGGCCGCGGTATAGAATCATCCCCAATATCGACTTGTTCCAAAGGGTCGGCCGACGTGAAACCTTGGCCCAACTTATTGAGCTCATCAAAGTGATCAATAGCTTTCACAGGAATCGGTCTTTTCAGTCCGATAGTGTTCAAGCCTATGCTTTAACCATTGTAACTTGTCTTCCATTAATAAACAATGTTTATATAATGACATTGAACCGATTATCCATTGGTTTCAATGATACAGGTACAAATCCACGCTCATCATAGCTAATGTATTGATAGTTGGATAGATCTCTACCCGAAAGACAAGCAAATCCAGACCCCTTAGGCGTGGCATCGGTTGTAGAAATCTCAACCGAATTATCCGCATGAACGATCTCTACGGCATCTCCCACCCATTGGATGAGATATTGGTGCAAGCTAGAAGGAACGCATGGATTGGCATGAATCCAATCACGACCAAGTATAAGATCATAGCTACCTTCCACATCGGCAACGAAGAATGTGGTAGGCATGGTCTTGCTCCCAACGGTTAGTTTAACGTTGAGAATACCCCCGGAAGGAATTGGCGCACCTCCTCCCACGCCGGTGATGGTCATGTTGGTCTGGATCAGTTCTTCTTCTTTGCACCCAAGCTTCTTGAATAATGAATAGGGCATAAGATTGACAATCGCGCCACTATCCACTAGCATCTTCGGTTGGTGTTCCGTTGATATGTCCCTTCACATGCAATGGCTTGAGATGTCTGATAGGCACGGCGGGCTTCTTGAACATGGAGTCTTGTATCCCAAATGCCAGCTCTGCAGCAGCCACCTCATCTTCTCCCTGCCCGATCACATAATAATCGGCGGAGAGAAAGATAGTGTTCATCTCGGCGCGTGTCGGCGAAGGCTCGTAATCCACCATCTCCTCATCGGTTTAGGTGGGGGCTTCAATGCCGACCATGGTAGATATGGCAGTAGCGATATCCTCAGTTGCACCTGTGGGAACATCAGAAACAATAGAAATCGTCTCAACCGACTCGAAAATCGGTAAATCTAAAGATTGGGCAATAATAGCCACATCAGCCGACTTGGTCGACTTAAGAACTTGCTCATCATTAAGCTCAAGTGCCCCCGTTGGTCCCTTTGCCAAAAGTGCTAATAGGTCGGGGGCTGGCTTAAACACATTGTCAACTGGCTTGGCCGGTTGCTCCACCATGATCGACTTAACCGATTTAGCAATCGGTTGTGCCGTCTTCCTCACCGCAGCAACTAGCTCAGCCTCTTTTTGCTTGATTTCAGCCACTATCTGCGGGAAAATAGGTCCTTCTCCCTAAGTAGCAGCCATGCGCTTGAGCATCTTTTGCTGGGCTCGCTGAAGCTTCCTCTTCTACGTCTTATCAATCCCGACTGGACACCACTTGGGTTGTCGGTACCGAGGATCCACATGCTTTTCTCTCTTGTCTTGAACTTCAGCGACCTCCTCCATGACTTGATCTTTATCATTTGAAGGCTCTTGCCCCCCAATCACAATCGGCTTGTTGACATTACTTATAGGAGCTGTCATTGAACCGATAATGATGGAGGGCGGAGGAGTAGCAACTGGAGCGGGCTTCTCGATCACCTCTATCTTCTTGGGGATGTACACTTGCTTCATGGGTGCCTTCCCTGATTGTTCAAGCGTGAGTGAGCGAGAAGTGGGTATCTCCTTCCTTTCCGGCATGCCACTAAAGCTCGATTGATCACCCAACCGGCTAAAGACGGTTGGCTTGACAGGGCCAGCAACTCCCTCAATCCTAGGTGTCGAAGGATAAGGCACGAACACCCCCTTCGGTCCCCATTGTGGTGGTGGCGCCACTGGTGGCAATGGTGGCCCCCAACGAGTCACCCTTGGACGAGTAACTGCGGAAAGAAGAAACATTTGAAGGAGTCATAGCCATTTGCTTGTCCTTTGCTTCATCGCGCTTAGGAGGCGTAAACTCACATTTTAAACGGCCGATTCTCGAATCGGCCTTTTGCTTGTTGTACTTGGCCAAAAGTAGATCAAAAGTGCACTGGGGCTTCACGACTTGCTTCTTCGGCTTTGGCTCATTTGTCTTCCAAACTCGCACCTCTGGTTTCTGTGGAACAAAAGATTTTAGAATATGCACACCGAAAGTGAGGGAGCTAGAACCCTCAAGGACAGCTGACCCGACCGAAGTAGTCGGTTCAATTGGCTTAGTCGTCACCTAATCTTCACCATCTTGGCTGATCGGACTAATCGGCCTAGCTGGTCTTTCTTGTGCCACACGACCGTCTAGCCATGCTTGACGCCGCAATGCTTGCACGGAGCTTGCAACAATGGTAAGCTTCGTCTTGCCTTCTTCGCTCTTTTCAGCTAACACTTGCTGTCCCGAATTCTTAGGAACATTCAATACGGGGCGAGGCTCACCATTGACCACGTTCTTGCCTTGTGTTGTAGCAGCTTGCTCAGGACGGATCAAGATAGCGGGAGCCTTGGTCTCAAGTGTCTTGCCTTCGGGCTTCTTAGCTTCGATCACATGCATTGGAAAAGGATCTTTGTCTAGCTTCATGTCGGTAAGACTTAATCGGCCCTCATTAAGCGCCGATTGTACTGCCGACGGAAGACATTACAATCATTAGTTGCATGAGAATTAGAATTATGATATTTGCAATAAGCCCTTTTCTTGAGTTCATCTGCAGAAGGCATAGTATAATTAATCCTAATGCTTCCGATTTTTAACAATTCATCAAAAAAATATGGTCGCATTTACATACATCAAAAGTAAACTTTACTTCCTCATTCGATTCTTATTAATTGGCTTGAGAGAAGGACAAGTTACATGTTTATTCTCAGCCGGCCACCTAATTTCAGCAGCCATTACCTCCTTGCTCTCATCGTCGGACAAAGAATTATCATCCACATTGTGCATGTTAGTACGATGAGATCTGTATTCATTATCTTGAGAATTCAAACGTGATTCAACAGCAATAGCTCTCTCAAGTAAATGAGGCAAAGTAGTAAATTGAATATGCTCAAGCTTATCTCTAATCTTAGGATGCAAACCATTAAAGCATATATCTACTAAATCACGCTCGGAAATCATCAAATGAAAACATCGGTTCTTAATTTCTTTACAACGCCTAATGAACTCAAGCGCTGACTCACTACGACCTTGTCTAACCGATGTCAAATGTGATAATCTAGTTTCTTGGACTCCATCATAAAAGTGAGCATGAATTTTTTTCTTCTAACTGAGCCCAAGAACCAATAGTAGATGATGGCAAAGAAGTAAACCATGAAAAGCAAATTGCCAGTAAGTGATAAAGGGAAATTATGACACTTCATGTAATCTTGAGCGGCTCCCTCACCTAATCGGGCTAAAAACATACTAATATGTTCCATGGTAGACTTATTATCATTGCCACTAAATTTTTGGAAATCAGGTACCTTCCACCCTAGTGGGTTTCTCATGTAATCAAAGTGTGGAGGGTACGGCTTGTTATAGACGCCTCTTGATGTTTTAAGTTGGACGCCTAAACTTTCCTCGCAAAGACTTATTTAAATCTTCCTTGAGCCGATTAAACGCACGCTCATATCGGCAGGAGGAGGACTAGGAGCTGTAGTTCCATTGCCAAAAGCAGGAATTTGACTAGGAGATTTCGATTGGGTTGGGTATTTGTATTGCCCCAATTCCTAGCATTGGTGTACCTATTAACAGTTTGCCGATTGCGGTCTTGTGTATCGGCAAATGTGACAATTTGCTTAGAATTAACTACTTCCTTGGTGGAAGAACCCGCTTTATCGGTTTTTCGTAGGAGCCGATTGGGCTAATTTCCCTTTGCTATAAGTGGTGTACCATGCTTGGTTTTCATAAAAATTAGGAGGCATGCCATACTCATATTGATCATCATCAATCTCTTCTATTCTAAGAGACTTGCCTTCTAACTTATCAAATCTAGCCATAATCATACCAACAGCAGTAGTAATAGTTGAATCTACTTCTTTCTTATGGCCCTCAAGCATAGTAGCATAATCAGCATGTTGAGGATAAGAATCATCATAAATAGGTTTAGAATTTATTGCCTCAACTTCGAAGCGGATGAAGTGCCGAGAATCTCGGGGAGGGCAGGCTTCCTATATTTCTCCACCTTGTCTCCACAACCCACGGAGCAACTCTCCGTAAACGCAGCGCGTGACATAGCTTCCATCAACTCTTGCATCTTGGCCTTCAATTTGTTAGGAAGCTCATCGCGAAGCGGGATGGATGATGTTGCTTTCATCCACCTCACTAATCTTGGTGCCTTCTTTAGGCATGATGCTCGAGGTCTTCAAAACGCAATTGACGTCTCGAATTCCCCCGGACTCGCCATATGTTGACACGAAACTAGGGTTCCACGCCAAGCACACCGGGAGGGCCTTGGATGCCCACGAAGGTTGCGATCAACCTTGGAGCAACAAGCACCGCGGCATGATCAGCCACGAACGATCAAGAGACCGTTAGGGCCGACGTAGAGATCGGTGACGGCTGGAAGAACCTCCGAACGCACCTCCGAGAAGACCCGTTAGGAGGACGCACATGAGGGATGCCCTAGGACCGGCAAGGCCACCTAGAACGCCGACTAAATTCGCGGAGAACGCCACCGAACAGCAAGGTAGAAAGGAAGTTGACCTACAAGCAAGACGGTAGTAGATGTGTTTGTCGATTGGATGTAGATGGGATCAAATAGGCTATGAACCTCTCATTATATAGAGGAGGGTGGTCTTATCCTTTTAGAAAATCGTCCAAAACATTTCCAAACATCAGGACTCTCCAAAAACCAATCTGAAATAAATTCGGTTTGGAATTAGGAAAATCACGAGCGCACATCGCGGGGCGCCAGCTTGAGTCGGGCGCGCCGAACACGTCGTCCGCCGCGCCGGACGTTAGATCGAGAGCCCCCGCAAAAGGCAGGGCGCTGTTGACATGTCTTATTGAATACTTTTATAAGTCAACTAAACATGAAATAAGGGCATGAAATGAATATCCACATAGACTTAGGGCTTACATTGACGATTTTCACGAGTTTTGGTGAATTATATATTTTCAGGGATTAAACAGGAAAAAGCCCAGAGTTTGTAAGCCCTACAACACAAGGATGTGTCCGTAACGTATCTTGCCTTGGCTCCTACGTAAGAACATTCTAGAAGACACGAGAGACAACATAGAGGAAGGTGGGACCCACTGGCATACCCCTGTGGGGCGCGTGCCCCAGGACCCACATGCAGCCTCCCCTTCTACGTCGGTTCATAACCGCCTATGAGGAGTAATCTTGTCCATCAATCAAGGTCGGTTTGATCCAAGGGCCACGGTTCATCCCCTGCACTATACCACAACCCAATTGAACGTCTGACCAATGGTCGGTAAAAATATCTAAATGACGTTGGACGGTCGGTCAAGATATCTCGAGAACAGACGGTCGGTCGCCATATCTTACTATTATGGTGAAGGTTGGTCGCTATTTTTATTTTGATTTGACGTTGGACGGTCGGTCGGCATAACTCATTTACCAGGTCCATCAGTCGGTCGGCATTATGAATTGGGCCAAGCCCTAGCATCTCCTACTTTTCCCCAGTCACAGCCACCACTTGACCCCAACTCCTTCCCACTCACCGCGACTCCCTCCCACATGCGGGCGTGCTAGGCGCCGACCGGGCGGCCCACCTAGTGTCCCACGAAGGCCTGCCCAAAGACGCCCGTCGCTCCTCGTCGCCAACCTCCGGGCGTCGTCCTCACCCCCGCCCGCCAGCTCGCCCCGCCGCCAGGTGCCCTAGGGCTCGCCCGAGCTCCGGCGAGCTTTGGGGGAGCGCGGCGGCGGCGATCCCTTCCCGTCCCCCTCTCTTCTTCTCAAGACAAAGAACCCTAACCCGCTCGGAATCCGGCCATGGCCATCTTCTCCCCCTCAGGCGACCTCCGCTCCCCCGCCGCCTACCCATACCCGGCCGAATGGGTCCTTCACGGGCGGGCGCCACCGAGCTCACCGCCCGGCCGAGCCGCCCGCCGCCAGGCCGTGACGGCCGGGCGCGGCGAGCCGGCCGGGCTCTTTCTATAGTCGGGGGGGAAGAATAGAGGGGGGAGGGAGTCGCGCGACCTAACCCGGGGGGGAACCTCGCCGCCGTCGGGACCTTCATCCGCCTCCGTCGCCGCCCGGCGTCGTTGCTGTCCGCCGGCAGCCTTGGGCCGGCCCACCTAAGGGTGGTCGGCGCCATTCGGGCGCCCAACATTGGCCCCCACATGCCGCCTGCCTCCCGACCCCGACGCCAGCGACGCCTAACCCCGACGCCCCGCGGCGCCCCCACGCCCGACGCCCCCGCCCCCCCTACACTGTAGCGGGCCGTCATCCTCATCCACCGGGCGCGACCACTACCTCCTCCGCCTGTCGCGTACGCCATGATGCCGGCAAGCGGCGGCGACGAGATCCAATGGGGAAAGGGGGGGTCGGGGCCAGAAGCGGCCGGCGGCGGGATCAGCGAGCTCGACGGCGGCGGATCAGCGCGAGCGGCGGCGGCGGGGCTGGTTCTTGGTGCACCGCGGACGGCGGGGCGCAAGATCCCAGCGCATGGGGTCGTCTTCCCCGCCTCGTGTTTGCTCATGGTCAAGTAACCCTAGCTGGTTCGCTCCTCCGGATCCATGGCTCCTGCGGTGCGGCTTCCTCGCCACACCTATGATACCTCTAACCCTAACCCCCTTTCTTGCTTTGCGGGGACGAGTTCTGGGTGAATCCTCTCCTTCCCTTCCTCACTTGTGTTTGCAGTTGTACAGATTATTAATAAATGACTAGTTAGTTTTGGGCAATTGTTTTATTCCCATATACGTCTATGTGGAGATCTATGCATAATTCTTTTGAGCCTACAATATTTAAACAGTATGGAACTTTGAAGTTTTCTCCTTGCTTGTGTTGTGTTGGCTGCAATTTGGTATGGATGTGCATGCTCCGGCTCCTAGATAACATTTTAATGTTGGTTATATTCCGCGTATGCTTTCCATGAGCATGCCGGGAAGTATGCAGGAGCCTGAGTTTGTCCACTGGTAGTTATTGTGTGGGAAAGAGCTTATGCATCTGAATATCGAGCTTATTCTGACGGTATAGATTTTTTTGTCACCAGAATACGTAACTGCATGAATTTAATTGGCCACCAGAACATTTTTTGTCATGTCTATGTTCTTAGAAATTGTTTATTGTTCCATATCCGTAGTATTCCTTAGAGATTGCATATAGAAGCTAAGTGTTCATCCATCTATTCTGGTGGCGTTTATTTAGCTGTGAACTCAACAGAGTACAGTTCTGTGATTGTTTTTAACACATTTGAATTGTATAAAATATCTCATTTTGTTGGTAGCAGCATGATCAATTTTTATGGTTAGTGCACAACTAGCAGGTTAGTGCACAAGTCTAAATCTAGCTAAACCTGCACAAGTCTAAATCTAGCTAAACTAGCAGGTTAGTGCTCTAGTTATCTTGTCATTTTATTGTTTTTATTCTTGTTGCCTGATCTGTTAGATAGAAGGAAGCAGGGTATTGCTACCTGTTGCCTAATAGGTACTATTGATGAGAGAATTTGGTGGCTTAATTCTTTACATGATCTACCATGCAGGTTGCATCTTTACCTGACAGCTATTGTGGGACAAGAAAAACTGATGGCTTAATGCTTTGTAAGTTATCTGTTCCATCACTTCTGTTGTATAGTTTTGTCTATGATCTTGATTTCGGCTTTCCTACCAAAACAATAAAAAGTCTGAAACAATAAACTCAACTATTGAAGTCTTAATTGCTGGAAAAAAAACACAAAAACAACTAAGGGGTAAGCACTGGAACTTTTGGAAGCTCTACTTGGTTTAGATCACTCATTCTACCATTTTCAGGAACTTTTGGATGCTTGGATGCCGCTACCCTTTGTCAACAAGAAGCTAATCACAGTGCTAACAGATGTGCAGGTTAGGCCACAACTAGCAGGTTAGTGCACAACTCGATCTGGGACACAACTAGCAGGTTAGTGCACAAGTTAAACAACCTGTGAATCCAATGTCTTGTCCTAATTTATCACATCATGTACACAGTTTAAATGATCTGTTATGGTGATATTTTTATGGTGCTAATTTGCAGCAATCTAGATTATATAAGATAGCTAGCCGATTTGATTTTTATATGATCTGTTACCAATTGATTTTTGAGAACTTTGAGATGCACAAACCACCTTTATTTTTGTGTCAGATTAAGATTTATCACATCATCTACCTTTACATCATCATGCAAATTGCAATCGATAGTAGTAGAAACTAGAATTCCAGATAGTTTTTCATCAAACTCAGTACTTAAGAGTATAGTGTTCATGTGATCTGTTCCTCACATTTGCAGGCACATATGGCCAATGTGAACTTGTCAGCACCGGACTAGTGGACTGGTGATGCAACTTTCACTAGCTATTTTGACTTATGGAGCTGTCACAAGTGAGGTTGGACTGAAGTGCTCGTGGTGACTGCGTTGATTAGCTAGAGATAAAAACTCTTGTAAGGACTTCCTAGTGATGAATCATTTGTAGAGAGTACAATCAAACCATTGAGATGTAAGACAAATGCTTATTGCTATAATATAATTGTGAGCTATGATAAGCTTTTGTGTCATGATTGTTTATTGCTCAAAATGGAGATATTAATTGTATATTTCATTGATTATATGATGAGATTAATGTATAAACAAATAATTGTTGTAATCTCCTAACAAGCATAGCGTCGATGGTTGGTCGCTATATAATACATAGCATCAAACTATTGGTCGGTATAGATTTTAATTGGCGTTGAACTATCGGTCGCTATATATTTGAGGTACCGTCGGATGGTTTGGTCGATATAAGTAAGTCGGTCGCTATAAGTTATAGCGACGCCACTTTCAACAACCGACCAAATTGGTCGCTATTTGTTTATAGCGACCGTCTATATGTCGCTATATTGACTTATAGCGACCGTCCCGTAGCACGCTATAGATAAGTTGTGGTACAGTCTTTGGGGCTATATAACCAGACCCCCCGATCCCTAGGTGAAACCCCGATTTGGTTCAATTCATTCAAGCCGCGTAGTAGAAGAGAGCCTCTCCACCGGAGATTAGGATAGCTACTTGTCTAGTTCTAGTTCTTCTAGTTCTAGTTTCTCTAGTTAGATTAGCAAGTCGATTCAAATAGAGCCGGGTGTTGCCAACCCAGGATTCTAGATCTTCAAGTCATCACGGGACTGGTATTATCTTGTACCCATGACCTTATTCTATTTCAATATTAAGTATTGGTTTGCTATGTTCTTAGTTTATTCTAGTAGTATATTTGATATAGTCATGATTAATTATGGATTCTTGTATCTATTCGTAGCGCCTAATTCAAATCTTGAGTGGGTTAGGTGGTAGAAATAATTATGTAAGCATGGTGCTTAGATATGATCTATCCGTGGATGCATCTTATATTCGGGTTATGTGGTAGATCGCAGGTGTGATATTCTGTTGAGTCCTTTGTAATCCACCCCTCGTTTATAAGACTAGTTGAACATGGTTTTGAGGATTATCTTGCTTTGTTCTTGATCTTCCTTATAAATCTTCAGGATACATAGATTTGAGTTGTTATGCTATATATGATAATATAGGACCTAGGGTAGATGTTTGACTTAGTAGATTTAATGCTACACAAGAATTCTGTCTCTTAACGTAGTCCACGTTAGTTTAAGTAGTGAGTAGTCTATGCCTATCTCTGTGTGTTATCTCTGCCATTGTTTATCATTATCATATCATTATTGGCTTACCCCCGCTAAAGTAAGTGCTAGTGATCGATTCTCTCATAAGTATGCTCGCTAACAAGTATATCGACCATCCTTATATTCCTCCCCGTGGTAGAATTATAAATGATAAAACCTGGATCCCTCCCGGTAAAATATGACAGTTGTTATTTTATCCAGGGCGCTTGCAGATAATTTAAAGTTATATATTTATTTTAGAGAAGATTGCAACCAATACATTACCGATAGCACACACACATTTCTAGCATTGCTGCTGGGGATGACAACCTAGCTTACGATCATTGTTATGAAATGGAGAAACATTGAGTGCCTCTGGCTCATATGGCCTTAGGTGAGGATAACTCCACCTATTGGTTATAGTGATGTTAAGAAGTACCAACACCGCCGGACGCCGCGCCGGACGCAGTCTAGAGAGCCCTGCAAATCGGGCCACCGCCGGACGTTGGCTCGTCAACCGCCGGATGCGTTGTGCCAGCGTCCGGCGCTCTCGCCTCTTCTATTTTGCACCGCCGGAGCGTCCACCGGTTTTGTGCCGGACGCGTTTTATTAGACACTGTTCCGGCGTCCGGCGCCTGTTTTTGCCGTGGCTTTTGTTCCTTTGTCGGATTTTCTTGATTTCTTGACCATTTTGACTTCATAAAAATTGAGTAAGTCTGGAATTTTACTGTATATTAGTCCAAGCCAATTTTGGGTGCCAACAGTTTCATATATCACTCGCTAGACCAAGCAAACTGAGATGTGTCACAGCACCTCAGATGGCCCATGGGCCTGGGGCGCATGCCAGGGCTGCCTGGTGGCTGGCCGCCACGCCGTCGTCATCTGTTTCGCCATCAAGTAATAGTTATTTATGAAATAAAATAGGAATAAAATAGAAAATCGAATCAAGTATTTCTTTAGATGCAAGTGTCCCCCAGACTATAAATACAAGGGACTCGTAATCAGTTGAATCAATCAGAAAATAATCAAGGGTCCCTACGCTTTCAACTTTCGGTCTCTCTCTCTCTCTCTCTCGCCTCCCCCGCCGCGCCCGCCGCTAATACCGCCGCGCGCCCGGTGATGCCGTTCGTCTTCTCCATCGCCTCTACCTCGCTATTCGCCGCTAGTCTACGTCATCGCTGCCGTGGGATGAGCCACCGAGATCCGTCCAGGGCTGTTACATCCGGTATCCGGAGACCACACGATCCTCGGCATCCACCATCGCCTTCAAGATCGATGGTTAGCGCATGGTTGTTGACGGTAACCAACGACATATTTTTCCCGTCAACTTACTACCATAAAGGGAGTAAAATTAAACCTTTTATACTCATATACTTTTATCACTAATAAATTCCACTTGTAGTGTCTTGTATTTTATTTTTGCAGATTTATAATAAAAGCAAGCGGAAAATCGACCAAAGTACGCCTTCCGAGAAAGCGCATTATTGCAAAACCCAAGCCCAAGAGCAAATCGACCCAAAACATCAAACTGGCCGAGCACAGCCCGGCCCACAACTTTTCAAAGGGCGAAAGACGACACCCCACCGAGACCCGGGCGGCCGAGCCTGGGGGCGCGGCGACACCACCGGTGCGGCCGCACCCTCCCCGAGGCGGTTTCGCCCAGCCTCGGGAGGCGGTTCGTGCACTTTCCAAACGGGGTTTCCCGCCCGCGTTGGTCGGTTTCGCATACAAGGAAGGTTTACAGGTCGGTTTTGATGTAAATTAGCACTTAGCCCCCCTCCTCCAAGTGTATAAGTAGGCCCCCCTCTCCCCTCTCTCAACACACACCACTTGGAGTCCAAAGCAAACCAGCAATCTCTCTCTCTCTACCACCTCTACCTCTCTCTCTTCTACTTCTTCTTTCTTCTTCTTCTTTCTTCTTTATTCTTTCTTAGTTAACACTTGGAGTAGAAGAGCTACAAGGAGGGCTTGTCTCCTAGAAGAAAGTGCTTTGGTAATACATCCACTCTATGGAGCATTCTTCTATTTGCAAGTCTTATATTTATGTTCTCTTGGCCTAACTTATGAACTAGAGTATAGTTTTGTTCATGTTCTTGTGTTGGTATATGAACTAGCATATAGTTTACATATCATAATCTTGACATGTTCATTACAGTTCATCATCGATCATCATATGCCTAACTTGATTAGAGGTGGGATATCGGTTCGTTGTTCCTTCGGGTTTGCTCTTGTTCTAGTCCGTCCATTCGACGAGTGGGGATCCCTGGGGGGGACAAGAGTAGTGCTCTAATATGCGGCATGGTGCCCGGGTATTACGACACCGCGGATATGAGGGCATGCCACGGTTGAGGGGGTAGGCGGTTTGGTCGTGACAAGCCTTGACCGTCCCTTGAAATCCCCCCACGTTCGTATGTTTCGTAGGAGTTCAGTAAATGCTTCCTATCGGGCCGTATAGTATCCAGGAGTCTCCCCGCTATCCTAGACCTAACCATGATTAAATCAGTTTGCATATGATCCTAACTATTAATTTGTATGGCCATGACTTGATGCATTAGAACTACTCCATTAGGTTATTCAATTATTCATTTATTCTTTATCTATTTTCTTTATCCTTTTCTTCGGTGGATTCTTAAGTGTGTGTCACACTATCCATGAACCGTTATTGCTTACCCCTGTTATGAACATTTTGGTCTAAGCAAACACATGTTCCTCTATTCGAGATGCCATGCTAATTTATTAATCACATGCCTTCCTTTGGGAAAATATAAATAACGATACTCGAATACTTCGGGTGAAATGCTACAATGATAGATCCGCGCGCTATGGATGAATATCTAAGATGGCAAGATCTATCCCGTTGACAGATTCCATTTCGGGTCACCGACATGGTGGTTTACTTGGGAATGTCGGTGCATTTTCGACGCTCTTATTGGGGATGGGTTTTATACTGTTTCCTTTGATTGCGTTAAGAAATGCCAACAAGCATTTTTCGGCGCCGTTCTTGGGAAGGCATTGTGAAAAAAATATATATATATAATAAATAGCTGGCTATGAATATGAACTGTGTGCGTGGATACCATTTGCTCATACAAAGCTAATCTTTTATGTTTTCTCCGTTGTGGATGAAAACAGATAGTGTATGTCAGGTTTCCTCTTGCCGAAAAACTTCATCTCCGATCCGTAGGCACTCCTAAGGAAGAACCGGTCTCGTGCCGCTTCTTCTTCAGTAGGAACCCCGATTAATCGAGACCGACATCGCACCAACCGCAACTCAAGCCATGGCGGTCGCCGCGCGATTTCTCCCGCCGTCACCAACGTGTCCCACCGGGCCGACGGTGAACGTGGCGGACAAAAACTTCGAAGCCAGACGGGCTGATCACCATGGTGCAGGCGGCCTATTCTCGTGGACTGCCGAGCGAGGACGCAAATGCTCATTTCCAACACTTCCCGGAGCTATGCGATACTATCGTCATCAAAGATGTCGCAGCCAGACGTCATCGGGCTCGCCTGCATTTCCCTTCTCCCTCGTGGGGAAGGCGAAACAAAGGGTTCTACAAGGACAAGGAAGTCGCCAAGTGACGTGGGCCAAGTGCTCCTGGGCGTTCCTCGCCAAGTTCTTCCCCATGGGCAAAACCAATGCCCCGAGGGGAAGAATCGCCAATTTCCAGCCAGACATCAATGGAACCTATCCCGGAGGCGTGGGAGAGGCTGCGGGAATACATTCTCGCATGCCCGCACCACGGGATAGAAAACCGGCCGGTGCTCCGTAACTTCTACAATGGTCTCACGGCCATATCGAAGGGGCACCTCGACGCCTGGCCGGTGGTGGCGCATTTCTATCGCTCACCATCGATCGTGCAACGGACGATTGATAAAATGGTGGCAAATCGTAGCCGGGGCGAAGACAGAGCCCCTCGCAAAAAACACAAAAGGCATGCATACCGTGAAGGAGGCGGATATGCTTGCCGCAAAAATGGACCTCTGCTGCTAAAGAGGCCGGTGGAGCGCAAAGACGGATGCTACTACCCGGCCCGCGCCCGGTCTATGCCACGCGACGCTCACATGACCACGTGAGACGTGTGGTGAGGTTGGCCACTCGAGGGGGATAACCGCCCCGAGACCCATGAAGAAGCCTTCATCAACAACAAAGAACGGGTACCGCCAACCGCTTGATAGGGGTTGGAACAACCCGCCCAGCCGCCATTCCAAGGCAACCAGGGGATACAACTCCAACTATAACCCCGGGCAGCCATCATTGAAGGACACGGCACTCGGGCCAAAGCGAAAATTAACGAAAAATCTCACCAAAAGATGAGCCACCAAGACAAGATCTTGGAAGGTGTGAATAACAAGCTTGAAGGGTTGACGCCGGGCCGTGAAGAACCAACTCGGCTTCAACAAGATGATAGAGACACGCCTAGCCCGTGATTGCGGCCCAAGTCATAGTTAATCGACTCGGGGAAGGATCCTGGGGCAACCTGAGGTCCCACACGAGTCGGGCTTAACATGATATCTCCGAGGCTCGCCCAACCCCAGAGCGAAAAAGATCCCTCGTGGACTCGCCATTCATTGCCAAGAAGGGAGATCCCGGACGCCCCGATCATCACCGTGCCATTGGCCCCCACAATTTTGCTAATGCATTTTGTGACTCGGGGCCAGATAATGTGATGTCCAAGACCACCTTCAACAAAATCCATGGAGGGACGCTTACTCCCCGCCAAATTCGTCCTCCAAATGGCGATCAATCAACAAGGCGGCCCGAGGGAATCTTGGAGGACATGCCGATTAAGATCCAAGATGAATACATCCCGCCGACTTTGTGGTCTTGGACATGGGCCCAAAGGAGGATGTGTCTCTCCTCCCTGGGAAGACCATTTCTTTATACCGCCAAGGCCGACATCGGGCCCGGGGAAGGGCTTCATCGTCTTCCATATCAAGGATAAGGCGGTAAAGTGCCCATTCATTGGGTACAAGCAACAACACACCCCGCAATCATCGTCATCAAGACAGGTGTGGAATGTTGAAGGATCGGCTCCGAGACCCGGGAGCGGTACCTCCGCCGATGCTTGAGGGGAAAGTCGGTCGCCGACTATAAATAACGCTCAAAAAAAAAAAAAAAATGGGGTATATCCAAAAAAAAAAAAAAATGGGGTATATCCAAAAAAAAAAAAAAATGGGGTATATTAAAAAAAAATTCTATATATATATTTTTATATATTTATGTGTTTCATAAAATATTTTTATTAACAAAATATTTTGGAAAACTAAAATAAAAATCTTTATAAATAAAATAAGTCTTTACATGAAAAATAAAGAAAAATATTTTCTACATAAAAGTATATACAAAAATATTTTTAAAATAATTTTTCTATTTAAAAATAAATTTATATTTGAAAATTTTTGGAGAAATTCAAAAGGGGGAGAAAACGGCCGAACCAAAGATGAGGACACAACGACCCACGAACTTTTCGTGGCCGTTGGACACGCCCGACCAAAGCCGAAAGAATGGCCTCGGGCAGGTGCACGCGCATCCCAAGGTGCGGCCGCACCCGTTTTGTTTCGGCGCCGTTCGGGGCCCGCCTTCCAACGGCTCCTAACCGTTGTGTGAGGCAGCCCTCGGCTGTGGGCTCGGCTATAAATAGCCCGAGCACCGGTGTGAGAACTCCCACCCCTCATTTTCACTCTCTCTCACTCTCACACTCTCTCCCGCTTGTTTCACACTCCATTTTCTCCACCAAAAACATTGTGCCGAGCAAGATTTCGGGTGTGAAAGTTCATACTTTCAACTAACCCTTGCACACCCGAGGTCTCGCTCGATCGTTTTTTGCAATAGCCATGAAGAAAGCGGGAGGATCTTCATTGGGTTGAGGCGGTCGTCAAGGCGAGCTCACGACATACAAGCACAAGCTCCGCCCTCAACCGACAACCTTGAAGACTCTCCTATGCAAGAAGATGCTGCACCCGCGGGGAGGAAGAAGCTCAAGCTCCTCCCCGACAATCGACGGCCGACCTTGTAGGTACCTCGACCTTCGGGAAGGACGGAGATGCAAGCATATCTCCTACTCAAGGATCGTGTGTTCCAACACACGCCCGAATCGACCCCGACCTCCTCGTCGGACAAGTATGGACGATGAACTTCTTATCCTTTGGAGAGCAGTCGGGTGGCAGGACATTCCCCCTCTCGAGGAGGAAGGTTCTCGCCTCCTAACAATTCAGTTTTTATGCACACTAGTAGAGGATCAGCTAGAATTTCTTTCCGCCTCTTTGGTACACTTTATCAACGTTACATGGGTGGACCTAGCTCGTTATTGGGGTTTCAATTGTAGATGTGCAATAAATATAGATCTTTGCTCTCCCCGGCTTTGTTAAAACCACTTTTTGGGAGGAGATATCCGGTGCACATGAGGCCGGTACTTTCAAACCTCGCCACTCACAAGATCCAAAGACCCATCACTTAGATTTATCCATCGCCGGATCTCGTTGACTTTGTTTCCTAGACACGGTGTTAGATGGGTGAATGAGATTGAATTAAAATTACTCTATGCCGTTGTTCACAAGATTAAGGTAGCTCCAGTGGTGGAGATGTGCGGGAACTTTTACATATTATCACAAAAGTTGTTGTTCCTGCCACCGCACATCTCTTATCACACGCCTCGCTTTCGCGATTGGGGCTTTGGAAAATCAGCAGATAGAGTACATTTCTACACCCAGGGGACCTTTTGGATCTTCTTGCCGGCTAGTGCGAGGGCACTTAATTAAGGTTTTACCATCCGGCGAGCTTGGTCATCTTTTTCTGGCTATGCAACTATAGTTCGGTTACCTAACCCGGACTTACGGTTGTATAAAAGCCGTGCACTAACATTTGAGCTCGAGCTGGCGATAGCTTCTTGCAGAAAGATACCCCCATCGGTTCTTCACGCAGTGTATTAGGAGACCAGAGGTCGGATCCTCCTCCCACGAGCCCTACTTCACGCCACAAAGATCGCCCACGGCCTACACCCGGTGTTCGTGCAAAGCATGGCCTCACCCTATGGGGGACCCGGGGGTAACACCCGGGTATGATCCTAGGTGGTGGCCGCCGCCTCAATCCGGCACTATCGAGTGGCTCAAGGAGATGCAAAGAAAGCATGGAGGGCCAACAGATTTGACTTTGACGACGGCCCGACGATATGCCCCCGCCCGAGTTCAAGACGGGCAACCACCACAAGGGGTGGAGGCTATCGGTGTCCAAATGCGCAAAGCACCTCGGCGTCCGCACTAGGAACATTGAGCACACGCTCAATACCCATGTGCAAAATACCGCATGCTGGCGGAGAATTGGGAGCAGCGAGTCGGCACAGAGATGGACCCAATTGGAGTCCAACATGGCTACTCGCAAGACGACGCGCGAGGAAGCATTCTGGAGGTACCAAGGCTTCGATCCCGATCAATAGGCCTCCAGATAGCTTGGGGAGGACCCCGCTTGGGTATCATTGCATTGCATATTTAATTCCATCAAATTTTATTTTATTTTAGCATGTTTAGATTTCAGCAATATTGCATTGAAAAAAAATCCAAAAATAGAATAAGTAGCTCTTCTTTGTGCCTTAATGCTTATATATATGAGCTATAAAAATGTTTAGTCTTAGTCCCTTGTTGAAATGATGAATAGTTGCTCGTCTTTATGCTTTGCCACGTGCCTAGTTTATAATTCAAAGTTCTCTAAAGTTTGGGTTTAGTGGCTAATTCTAAAACTCATCCTGAAAAAAA
Source organism: Hyparrhenia diplandra (assembly GCA_015847255.1). Lineage (NCBI taxonomy): Eukaryota > Viridiplantae > Streptophyta > Magnoliopsida > Poales > Poaceae > Hyparrhenia > Hyparrhenia diplandra. The sequence continues at coordinate 45,713 of JADLZK010008267.1, forward strand.
AAAACCTCGATTCATGTGGGTTGCATATGCTCTATCTAGTCTAAGTTGTTGCCAAATATGATATGGTACAAATGGATTGGCTATGACTTCGTCCAAAAGAGAAACTTGACATCCAGGGGAATCTATGCTTTAAAAAAAAAAAAAAAAAGAAGAAATGTTTTTTGGGCTATGCTAAAAAAAAAAAATGAGATGAAAAATGGACAAGTGTCCGAGGGCGTAGTAGAGCCCACATCTCTAAAAAAAAAAAAAAAAAAAAAAAAGAAAAGAGAGGAAATAAAAGACAAAAGTCTAGGGCGAAAGAGCCCACCTCTCCAAAAAAAAAAAAAAATATATATATATATATATATAGCAATAAAGCCCATGCTTTCTCGAAAAGAAATAAATATTATCTAAATAAAATCCCGGATAAACAGTTGATCAAAAGGATGAATGATAAGCACCTCTGTTATAACCGTTCTATCTGGCAACCGCTCAAGGCTTTGAGAAAAGCTGGAAAGCCCCGCTACGATGAAAGGTAATAAAAGGGTGGGAAAAAGATGTGCCATTTTATTCAAACTCTAGTAGACACTCTTATTATAACCCTGGCACTTGTAAAACGTAATCGGCATAGTAGCAACTCCTGATCAACAACCAAGTACTTATCTCTTTTGCTCGAGGACGCGCAAAGGGTAAGCTTGGGGGAGTTTGTTGACGGTAACCAACGACATATTTTTTCCCGTCAACTTACTACCATAAAGGGAGTAAAAATTAAACCTTTTTATACTCATATACTTTTATCACTAATAAATTCCACTTGTAGTGTCTTGTATTTTTTTATTTTGCAGATTTATAATAAAAGCAAGCGGAAAAATCGACCAAAGTACGCCTTCCGAGAAAGCGCATTATTGCAAAACCCAAGCCCAAGAGCAAATCGACCCAAAACATCAAATGCGGGCCGAGCACAGCCCGCCCACAACTTTTCGGGCGAAAAGACGACACCCCACCGAGACCGGGCGGGCCGAGCCGAGCCTGGGGGGGTCTACAAGCCCACACGGGTGCGCCGCACCCTCCCCGAGGCGGTTTCGGCCCAGCCTCGGGGGAGGCGGTTCGTGCACTTTCAAACGGGGTTTCCCGCCTGCGTTGGTCGGTTTGCATACAAGGAAGGTTTACCAGGTCGGTTTTGATGTAAATTAGCACTTAGGCCCCTCCTCCAAGTGTATAAGTAGGCCCCCTCTCTCCCTCTCTCAACACACACCACTTGGAGTCCAAGCAAACCAGCAATCTCTCTCTCTCTACCACCTCTACCTCTCTCTCTTCTACTTCTTCTTTCTTCTTCTTCTTTCTTCTTTATTCTTTCTTAGTTAACACTTGGAGTAGAAGAGCTACAAGGAGGGCTTTGTCTCCTAGAAGAAAGTGCTTTGGTAATACATCCACTCTATGGAGCATTCTTCTATTTGCAAGTCTTATATTTATGTTCTTGGCCTAACTTATGAACTAGAGTATAGTTTTGTTCATGCTCTTGTGTTGGTATATGAACTAGCATATAGTTTACATATCATAATCTTGACATGTTCATTACAGTTCATCATCGATCATCATATGCCTAACTTGATTAGGGGTGGGATATCGGTTCGTTGTTCCTTCGGGTTTGCTCTTGTTCTAGTCCGTCCATTCGACGAGTGGGGATCTGGGGGGGACAAGAGTAGTGTTTCTAATATGCGGGCATGGTGCCCGGGTATTACGACTTTGCGGATATGAGGGCATGCCACGGTTGAGGGGGTAGGCGGCTTGGTCGTGACAAGCCTTGACCGCCCCTTGAAATCCCCCCCACGTTCGTATGTTACGTAGGAGTTCGTAAATGCTTCCTATCGGGCCGTATGGTATCCGGGGAGTCTCCCCGCTATCCTAGACCTAACCATGATTAAATCAGTTTGCATATGATCCTAACTATTCATTTGTATGGCCATGACTAGATGCATTAGAACTACTCCATTAGGTTATTCAATTATTCATTTATTCTTTATCTATTTTCTTTATCCTTTTCTTTGGTGGATTCTTAAGTGTGTGTCACACTATCCATGAACCGTTATTGCCTACCCCTGTTATGAACATTTTGGTCTAAGCAAACACATGTTCCTCTATTCAGATGCCATGCTAATTTATTAATCACATGCCTTCCTTTGGGAAAATATAAATAACGATACCTGAATACTTCGGGTGAAATGCTACAATGATAGATCCGTGCGCTTTGCGGATGAATATCTAAGATGGCAAGATCTATCCCGTTGGCAGTTCCATTTCGGGTCACCGACATGGTGGTTTACTTGGGAATGTCGCGGCGCATTTCGACGCTCTTATTGGGGATGGGTTTTATACTGTTTTTCCTTTGATTGCGTTAAATGCCAACAATGGTCAATCACGCTCATGTAGGAGGTACAGCGCCGCAATCGACAACTACGAGAAGGCTGTGACAGCAAGCTCGGAGAAACAACGGGTTGTACGACAAGTTGCCAAGGACAACGACAACGCCGCCCTCCACATCCACGACGAACCGGTGGCCACGCCCAAAGCAACAACACCATAGCACGCGGCCACATTGTCCAACGTGACGCACCTCCGACGTCACCTCAATCGCCATTGCCGACGTCCCTGCAATGGGCACCACCGACGGCGACGACGCTCCCACAGGCGCCGCCTTCATTATCCCCTCCTCGATCATCGATGCTACAAGCGACGAGAACACCTACCCCAAGGACGCCCCTATTGTCGTAGCTCAGATCAGATCAGATCAGGAGGCCACCACCGATGTCCAATAGTTGCTCGACGAAAAGCCTACCCAACTAGGCCAACATCTCGTGGCTACTACAATGATAGAGATAAGTTTTCCGGACACCAACAACATGATCTCGACATCGGGAGTGCCAACGCCATCATGAGCAACACACCGGCGTCGACCGATGTCGACATCGACATCGGCCCGACCCGGGCGCCCTTCACACCGGCGCCATGGACACCAACAACATCAACCATGTCGCAGATCAGAACATCACCAGCTCCACAATCACCAGGCAAGTCCATCTCATCAAATATGCAGCTGCTACCCCTATCATCAACACTGGAACGACGTCACCCGACGTCACCATTGGCGTTGCTCACCAAGACGTCCTCGACATCGTCGACACCTCCAAGGGCGCCACCAATGGCAATGACGCCCCTTTCGTGGGCGCCACCACTGACCTAGACATTGACAGCAAGGACCATGACATCCACGACAACGACACCAGCCCGCTACACCTGTTGAACGTCCCTCGGACTTCCACCATGGTGGAGAACATCAACAAGCGAGCTGCAAATCCTATTGCGGCTTCAACACCGCCATGTGCATCATCGGCAACCCCACTCTCGGCGATCGGCTTCTCGATGACACCAGCGCTAGCTCGGGCGAAGAAGGCACCCCCATCAACACCACGACAACAAAACATCAGCCTTAACAAAGACATGAGGTATGCCGCTATCCACCTAACAATAGCGGTACTTCTATGGTTCATCTGCATGCCAAGCCAGGCGCCTTTGAGGCGGGACACCTCCACACGGTGTCTCACTCATGTCTTCAAGCTGCCCATCAACGGCGACCTCATCAACGATCTCGTGCCAACCGACTGGATCATGCTCTGAATGACTACACCTGCACCCGTCACATGCTACGGGCCGCGGATGCGGCGAGGCGTCGGCCGACGAGGGACTCGGTGATCCACCTACCTCGTCTCCTTGACGCCCGCCGCCCACATTTCGCCACGCGGCTCGATGACAACCGATGGACACTTCACCATGGACGACTTGGCTATGACAGCCGGGGGGCCTCAAAGGCCAACCCGGCCCGGCTCCCTCGACCCTAAACAACATCGATGTCCAATACAACTACGCTCTCAAGTTCACCAACAGGCTTCACAACAAGCTTTGGACTACGATTGCAACGAGAGGCGCCTTGTAGGCTGGGCACGGCGATCCGACTCGGCCACCACTACTTCCTCCCGGGCAAGCACCCTTCTTCAAGAGTTATATCTCCATGACTTGAGATGGATGTCGCAACACGCACTTCGACAACTACGGCAAGAACGACTACAAGGTGCACGTGCTAACCACAACGTCTTCTACCTCGCCGACCTCGTCGCAACTCCGGAGGCTACCATCCAGCCTCGCATCTCTACACCAAGCGACTACGAGCTGCGGCATCACCCGGCACCCTCGGGCTCGGTGGGAGCACCGGCTTGAGACCTTTGCTCGAGGTGGTTGATGTCCACCTCTCGGCGTCCTCGCCACCGACGCCACGACCTCCGAGCGAACATCGTCATAATAGGGAGCTGCTCATGCACCACGCCCTGTTATGTGGATCCGCCCATGTTATGTCATTTGTAAGTCGGGGCGGATCCACGCCCAGGCTAGGGGGCATGTAGGGGGCGAGCCTAGTTTTTCTACATGCGAGATCATTCTTAGCCATGTAAATTCTTGACTTTCAGTCCAAAATAGCTTGTCCTAAATTAATTAGCGCCCCCCCCCCCCTAAGATGATGGTTCTAGGTGCATGGGGGTACAGCTGTACCCCAAAAAATTTTGTAGAAACACTAAATACATATCTCTACAATATATTATGTGCCCAACACACTTTATCAAATAGCAATATTTTAAGCTCAAGCGTTCATCCAAGAGGAAAATAGCTTGTAGTCCTATACTAGCACTCTTTCATCTATATCCCAGGAGCCCAAAATGATTCAATACATATGACACAAGGATAAGATAAAACCGACAAATTAATTAATCAGTCTTTCTTTTTAAAAAAAGGTTGACTGCTTTTCCTTCAAAAAGCATCATAATGATTTTAATTTGTATGTTTGGTTCCTGATTTTGTTTAATATCCAAACATTGTTTTAAGAATTCTTTTTTTCCTGTAAATTACTTGATAAATAAATAATTTATTTTTGTAGAACATCATGGCGCTAAGAGAAAAAATGATCTAGCTTTTTATGTATTATATACTCGCTCGAAGAAACTAATATTCTTATGAAGACTTTGGCAATAACTACCTTTGTATATTACTTGATAAGCCTTGATGAATTGCATCTAGATCCATCTACCTAACATTTTTGACACATCCCAAAGGGATGTGCCGGCAAAAACCCGTGTAGGGCATGCGCCTGTACGCCCGCTGCCCGCCGCCGCTGCCGCAATCCATCGTTATCCTTCGCTTTGTTGTTAAGTAATACTTATTTAGGGAATAAATATTTAGGGGAAAGAAATAAATTACTTTGTCAAGAGGTATTCCAATCTATAAGGAAACCTTCTAGATATTTCTTAGCATGCAAGTCTCCCTCGGACTATAAATACAAGGGGCATGTAATTAGTTGAATCTAATCGAAATAATCAAGGGGTAAAACCTTAAGCCTTCCGGCCTTCGAGATCTCGCCCTCTCTCTACCTCTAGCGCCCACCGCCTTCACCGCCCGTCGCCGGCTGACCCGCCGCCCGCCCGGCGCACGCGCCCGCCTTGCGCGCCCCCGCCTGCTGCCGGCGATCGCCGTCATCAACGCCTCAACTCCGGACGCCGTCGGTCGTGTCGCTGCCACCCCCTTGGCGCGGTTTGTGACCGGCTGGTATCCGAGACCGTCACGATCCACCCACGCCGCCACCGTCGGTCGATGGCGCTCGCTGCCGCCATACCCGGAGATGATCATGGAGGCCATCGTCCTTGGATCCGAGCGCCCGCCCGACAAAGCTGCGATCTCCAACTACATCAAAAGTTAAGTATGGCTCCATCCTTCCGTCCGAGCTCCATCCTTCCGTCCGAGCACTTCCGTCCGGCCACCTCTCCCGCATGAAGGTCACCGACGAGCTCAACGACCTCCTCAACACCGCCCCTAACATGGGCGCCACCGACGACAACGGTGTTCCCATGGGCGCCACCGACGTCGTCCCCTCCACGATCACCGACGCTGCAAGCAACGAGTACACAACTACCTCAAGGACGCACAAGTTGCCGCAGCTCGGATCGGATCGGATCACCACCGACGTCCACCAGCTGCTCGACGAAAAGCCTACCCAACTAGGCCATCGTCGTGAGGCTCCAACGACAATATAGATAAGTTCCTATGCCACCAACATCCTCTCTAACATTGGGAACACGAAGTATCCACACAATCAGCATAAGGAGCAACACAACGGCGTCATCCGGCGTCGGCATATCGCTGATCTCAACCCCGGCGTCCTCGACGCCGACAACGCCTCAAGGGCGCTCCCAACGACCACCACCGGGCACCAATACCGGCGATGACCCTCCCATTGGCGCCAACGACATCGCGGCGACCCGCGATGTCGCCATTGGCGTCGCTAGCCACAACGCCCCTCGGCATCGGACGACATCGCCAACGGCGACAACACTACGAGGGGTGCAACGGCCAGCAACGGCGCCCTCACGGACGCCAACACCAACGTGGGCAATGACGACCCCCGGATGCTAACACACTCGTCCACTTGCAACCTTCGATGGCAATTTCGGTTTGCTTGACCTAGAGAACGTCGGCAAAGCGCCGCGGATCCTATCGTGGCTTCGACACCAGCAAATGCATCATGGGCAGCAACACTCTCGGCCCGGCCCGGCTTGGTGACACCGGCACAAGCTCCGATGCAGATGGCGCCAACACTAGTACAAAAGGCACCCCGATCGGAACCACGGCGGCGGAACATCAGGTGCTGTCCAACCGACAAGAGCGGCACTCCTCTTCCTCTCTGTCTCCTCTACATGACCGAAAAGGCGCCAGCGGAGAATGGGGACACCTTACCATGGTGTCTCACTTGCGACTTTGGGCTACCCATCAACGTCGACTCCACCGGCGGTCCTAGCACCGCCTCGACAATCCGGCGCTCCATACAACTACATCCACGACTTCAAGTTCGGCCGGACTCCATGCTACGCAGCGGGACACAATATAGCGGGGGCCCGCAGACGATGGGCGATGCGATGCAACTCGCTTATGCGCTCAACGCCCCTTCACCACGTTCATCACACGGCAGCGAAACCACGGCGGGCACAACACCATGGACAAGCGGGCTATGATAGCCCGGGCGCCCCAAGAGCCAAACCAGCCGGCTCCCTCAACCCTCGATGACATCGACATCCAGTACAACTACACTCTCAAGTTCACCGACGGGCTTCGCACCAAGCTTTGGGCTGGAAGGCAACTGGAGGAGCCCCGCACGTCTACCATGCCGCCCCACCTCCCCCCCCACGATTCGACACCCCCATCTCCCACGAGGTCTTCAACGAGCTCCGACTTGCGAGGCCAACCAACAACGAAATGAGGTACATGCCAACCACACTCATCCTCTACTTCGTCGACCTTATCGCTACCCCGGAGGCCCTCTTCAAGGCGAAAGCACTGACTAGGACGCTGCTCGAGGCAGTTGACGTCCACCTACCGGCGTCCTCGTCATTAACGCAAGGCTTCCCAGCGAGCATCGTCTGCGATGGAAGAGCTAGCACATAGCCTCTTGCCATTAGTATCGGCCTTCTTCTTCGGCGACCATGGTCTTCACCCAGCCAACATTCCCATGGGCTGGAAGAACAATGGACTTCCATTCATCAAAACCATCATCAGAAAAAGCAAGCATCCTCGTTTTTGTCCAGCTCATTCACTCTACAAGTGGATGCAGCAATCTTCGGGACTTGCCGCTTCGCCTACCTCATCAACAACGATAGCCGTGCAACACCACACCGCTTCGCCTACCTCATCTACAACGATAGCCTAGCTCATTCACTCTACATGTAGGGCACGCGGCGCCTTGTGCCGGCTGCCCGACCGCCGCTACCGCAATCCATCGTCATCCTTCGCCGTCGTTAAGTAATAATTATTTACGGAATAAATATTTAGAGAAAGAAATAAATTACTTTGTCAAGAGGTATTTCAATCTATAAGAAAACCTCCTAGATATTTCTTAGCATGCAAGTCTCCCTCGGACTATAAATATAAGGGGCATGTAATCGAGTTGAATCTAATCGAAATAATCAAGGGGTAAAACCCTAAGCCTTCCGGCCTTCGAGCTCTCGCCCTCTCTCTACCTCGCGCGCCTCGCCGTGCCGCCTTCACCGCCGTCGCCGCTGACCACGCCGCCCCGCGCCGCCGCGTATTGCTTGCGCCGCCGCCGCCCTGCTGCCGATGATCGCCGTCATCAACGCCTCCACTCCGGCCGCCGCCGGTCATGTCGCTGCTGCCCCCTCGGCGTGGTTTGTGACAATTTTTATAGAGACGTTTGGTTGTCTTATTATATCGTTAGTGAATTACATCATTTAGGTCTGTAGCTCCATGATTGAAATCCTAGATCCGCCACTGCTGTAAGTACTATCCCATCAAGGCGCACGGGTACAAGCAGGTGTAGCACGGCCACGCTGGGAATGGCCGTGAGTACGAAAGGCTCAGGTTCCACATCGGGGCGCCACGTACTGCAGCGTCGACATCTAGCCGCCCGGCGAGGAGCCGAGGACCATGCTTCACATGCTCGCTTCCTCTGCTTCTGCCGGCGGGCGAGGTAGGCCATCTTGTGACACGTGTTACGTGTATGCACCGCATACTGGAAAGTGACGAGATCTCATGAAACTTTAAAAGCAAAGACTAGTAATCCAAATAATGATGTCTTCTCCATGTTCCCATGTGGAGATCATCTGCACACTGAATTGGTGTTCATATGATACTGTCATACTGATAACTGGGGTAGAGATAAGTGGATATGTTACTGCATTAACAATGCAGGTAGAGGTAGAGTTCCTCCCTAAAAAGACACTGCAGACATTGAGCAGTTTCAACTTTTACAGGGATTATAATAAGCTGAGTAGGCAGAATCTGTTTTAGTTTGCAAGCTGGGTGCAGAGTAGGTTGGCCTCCAGGTGTTCCATGGATTTTTCAACACATTATATGTTTCACTGATGTAATTGTGACTTTGTGAGCTAGGGATGGTAACAAATTTGCGTGGTAGCAACTAGCAACAGCATGTGGCCCAGATATTTTCCACTAAAACGATATAGGCATCAATCCACCAGCCGTCTTATATTTTTCTTTATACTGAAAAGAAAAAAAGGAAGAGACTTTGTTTGGGGCTGGCAGCAGCTCACCGGGCCGGGCCGTGCTCATGCCGGGCCAAAATGCCGTGCTTGGTGCCGTTTGAATTTACAGAGATGGACCCACGTGGAGCTAGCAGGAATCCACTTGACCACTTCCGAGAGCCACAGTGGAAACCGTGGTGGTTGGTGGACTTCCATGTTTGTTCGACATGTATCTCCAGGAAGCTTCAACTATGATGACTACTCCACTCCTCGGCGTCAAGCCGCCAACGACGACAAAGGCGAGCGCCGCGACCCTTCTCTTCGCAGGATCTCAAGCAAGGGAAGGGAACAAGGGAGCAACTTCGTTCGAAACCTGCGTGCAAGCCTTCACCTCGTTCTCGAGTACAGGTTAGTCATCGATTCTGCCTGCCTTTTGCTACTAATTAACCTGCGTGCGTGCTCATGAATTTGATCCGTATTTAAATACGGGGAATGGCCCGATCGTGATATTTTTTAATCCGTGCTTAAGCATGGGATTCATATCATTGCGGTCTGTGTATTAATTTCCTCAAACAATCCCATGCTTTGAGGTCTGTGTACTAATATGGGTAGTACTTATTAATTTCAGAATCTCATAGTTAACCTATCCGTATCGGAATTCAGAAATAACCGCGGCCGCTCTCGTCTTCAATCCTGAAGCCCGAAGGAAGGCAGCAGCTTCTCAACCTGCCTCAAAGCCTCCATATTCTTTGAGGTTAGTATGTGATCGATTCTGCCTGCTTTTGTGAGGTTAGTACATGATCAAAATCAAACCTGGCTTAACTCGGCCAAGTCAGGGAAAGTGGATTAGCCTTTTGAATTAATTGGGCTAAGCCTGTTTTGGTGTAGATTTCAGCCTAGGACATTTTTGTTGGAGAAAAAGGCAAAACTTGAAGAAATAACCTCCAAAATTCGTTAAACTTTGCACAAAACTTGTCTACCCTATGATCAACATATAATCAATTTGGATACTTGTTTGACTGAAGGCTACGTACATTTATACATGACAACAAATGGATTATGAGGCTAATATGCATGATCTCTTGGAGCGCATGCTACAAGATCCCAGCGCAGACCCGACACAGCTGCCTCACTTCTAAAAGCCATCACAAATAATTTCTCTGATGGTCAGCAAATTGGCAGTGGTGGGTTTGCAGTTGTTTACAAGGTGCCACATTGCTATCGCAAAGTCGCAAAGATAATTAAAATCCAAGTATATTATAGTCCGTGACAAGTATGTATGACATATATGCCATAGTACGTTGTTATTAGTACCAATCGCAATTGTATCAAGTTATTCCAATCGCATCGCAAAGAGAATTAAAGGGCCCTGCCTTGGGCCGCCGCCGCCTCCGCGTCGTCATCCCCGGCCACCGCATCGAGCTTTCCCGTCTCTTCCACACCTCTGGCCAGCCGCCCGGGGCGGAGCCCCTCCCAGCACCACCACACAGCCTGCGCACGCAAGACGTGCGCGGTTGGAGGGGAGGTGCCAGATCACGCAGCAGGACGGACGCGCCGAGCACCGCCGGTCGACATCGCCGCTGGGCTGCAGCGCCGTGGGCTCCGCCCCACTGCCCTTTGTACCGGAGGTCGCCACCTGCTACTGTGTTATTTTTTTCTCGGTCAGAGATCGGGTTGCGTCGCCCTGCCGTTCATCGTCAACACTCCCGAAGGACGAGGTTGTTGCTACGCCATCTAGGCTGCAGCAACTACGCTCGTAGCCAAGCCTCCCTCGCCGGTGTCGCCGCCTGTTCAGGCGATGGCGCCACTCGCCGCCGGTCCTCGTCAAGCAGGCGCACGATCCACCTCCGCGCCTCCAGCCGTCCTCACACGGACACCGCCGCGGTTATATATATATGTTAGTACTGTTCTGAAATGTTCTTCACAGAAAGGTTCAAGTTCATGCTGACAAGGCAACTCACCTCAGGGATTACTTCAGGAAGGAACAGTGGCTGTGAAAAAAACTGTCCCAAACTTTTGAGGTCGTCGAGAAGAAATTCTGCCAAGAGCTTGACAGTCTGATGAGGGTGAAACATAAAAATATAGTACGATTCTTAGGCTACTGTGCTGACACACAAGGGAAGGTGTGCAAGTGGGAGGGAAGAATGTCATGGCAGAGGAACGACAAAGGTTGCTCTGCTTTGAGTTTATGCCAAAAAAGGAAGTCTTGATAATTACATTAAGGGTATGTCATCCCATTTTATTTGATCCATCCATTCTAAAAAAATCAACTTTTAATGTTATCCTAATCATGCAACTTTAAATTTAATCAACTTATAGAGAAGACTACGAATACCTATGAGTCCAAATAATTACCATAAAAGTAAAATTTTATGGTGTATCAAATTATACATATTTGGTGTCATCAATATTTATGTTTTTTCCTATAATCAGTTAAACCTAAGAGAGTTGGAGTTCTTAGGACATTTCTAGAAGTTAATTTATTTATGGAGGTAGTATGTGGAAAATATAAACCCCGCTATAAGTCATAAGCTCCTTCACTCGAGTGCATGTTCTCAGTTGTAGGTTACCATTATATCATTATATAAATCATTCATACTCCTGTATTATATGAAACATTCATCCTGTTCCTATATTTTCGCTCATAATGACAGATGAAGTTGTAGCATTTTTGTAATAAGGACTTCAAGTATGCTACTACCACCCTCCAAAAATAAATAAGACACAAATAAATCGGTCCTCCACTGTACAGATACGACCCAAAGACTTGATTGGAAGACACTCCACAATATAATCAAGGGAATTTGTGAGGGTCTACATTATCTTCACAAAAAAATAATATTGTTCATTTAGATCTTAAGCCTGCAAATATACTGTTGAATGATTACATGGTACCCAAAATTGCTGATTTTGGCATCTCAAGGTGCTTCGATGAAGAGCAAACCCGGGTTGCAACATCAAAGGTGTACGGAACACTGTAAGCTGGCTCCATCTATCTCTAAGAAAGCACATTTTATATGTTGCATTCAGTTCACTCTAAGTTGCTCGGACTACAGAATTTTTTATGCAGGGGATACATGGCACCAGAATTCTATAATGAAGTAATTACAATTACGTTCATGTCAGACATATATAGTCTTGGCACTATAATTATAGAGATGTTGACAGGGCGTAAGGGGTATCCCCGACATTGATAATGTAAGAATTGTCTGTCTTGACATAGGACTATGCATTGTTAAAATTAGAATTTTACAATTTTCAGGGGTGTCTTTGTTTTTTATATACGATTGTGAAAGTGAACCGCACCTTAAATAGAAGATGGTCCTAGAATAATTGCATCTAGAAATGATCCTAGAAATATATTTTTTTAGATATGGATAGTGACGAGAGTCAAACATAGAGGTATGTCAAGCTCACGGGCAAAAAGGTACCCGACGGAGAGACTTACCGACCGACCCCTCCGGGATCGTTTGGGGGCTATACCCATCGGGTATGCTCATGCATATCCTTTGGCCAAGGTCCGGCCGATCCCGAGCATGCTCTTGGCCTTTACTCGGGACTTGGGGGCTTTGCCGAGGCCCTAGGCTCCCAACCGACGATAGTTCGAGCCTAATCCACGAGCTCCCCCTCGGCCGAGAGAGAGTGCCGGGCAGGAATCCAATGCCCCGAGCATCACCCCTCAAAGACACCGAAAGTGTTCAAGGCTCGTGGGATCCAGAAGCGATGGCGGTGTTCCAGCTCTAGCTAGAGCATATCGTCAACCAAAAGGCGCTGAGCGGTGCCATCCTCTCGAGGTGCAACTTGAGGGGATTGATGTCTCCTCCTTGCACAACTTCCTTTAGATCCCCTTGGGGCATGGCTCGGAGTGCGACTCTGACGATGCCGGCTACTACTCCGCCTCTCGCGAGTGGTTCAACCTCAACGAAGAGGTCCCTGACGACGATGCCTCCGACCTGAGTCCCGCTAGCTGCATGAACCACCTTTGAGAGAAAGCAGCACGCTAGTAGTCCTGGCAGGCATACCTCAATGCTACCGTGGCAGAGCTCGTGAGGCGAAGGGAAGAATTGGAGTGGCGGCATGGCAGCTCCTTCATGTCGCCCTCGAGCAGCAGGCCAAGACCATTATATCACAATGTCACGCCGCAGCCTCAAGATCGTCCTAGTCGACCACATGCCCTCAACGGGTCAACACGCGTGCCTCACCAATGGGAGGCGACAACGACGACACCTCTACCCACAACTCAGATCGTCCAAGGATTAGGTGTGCCAAACCCTAGCAGGAGTGAAGGCGTGATCCTTCCCCTCGTCGTCCACCCACACAAAACTAGATTGGTGGCGATCGGGATGTGCATGACACCATCGAGGCTAGATGCTACTCTCACGCCTAGTCGCAAAGCCCTGAGCGGCGGCGTGGAGCCAACCCTAGATCGATTTGGCCCCTTAGCATTCGGGGCTAGACACGGGGCGGCTCCCTACCCCAAGCTCTTTCGGCCGCCGACCCACATCACCAAGTATGACGACGAGATCAATCCTGACCACTAGATGGAGTATTATTGCCTCACCATAAGGTCCTAGGATTTGATGATGAGTTTGTCTTGTAGCACTTGCCGCTACTCCTGTCAGGCTCAACGAGAGCCTGGTTTGAGCAGCTAGAGCCCGACAGCATCCGTTGCTGGGGGATCTTCGCTCAACCTTCATTGGGCACTTCAAGGTATGTATGCTCAGCCCAACAACTCTTGGGACTCGTGCAATTGTAGGTAGAGGGCCGACAAGACACACTCTAGGAGTAAATCCAACTGTTCTCAAAGAACTGAAATGAACTTCCCATTGTCACTGATGCTGATGTGATCAATGCCTTCACCTACGGCATGACGTGTGAGGTGCTCATCCACACACTCAAGCAAGGCCCCATAAATGACGCAAGAGCTTCTAGACGTTGCCACCAAGTACGCCAATACTAGAATGCTATCCTAGCCAACTTTAGAGGCAAAGGCAAGGCCGCCATCCACGTTAGTGGTGATAACGACAGTGACCGCCCTACTACTTCCCATCACCACCATGATAAGAAGGCGACGGACAAGAAGTGCCACAGGGATGAGATGGTGGTTGTGGTTAACTGAGGCACTTGCTCTCAGCCCCACAGGAAGCCCCGACACTCCCAGCACTTCGAGAAGGCTCTTGAGGCACCCTGCCCTTTCCACGGAGGGCAGGCCAAACATCTACTTAAGGATTGCACAACCATGAGAGGCTACATCCATGGCAATCTTGATCTAAAGTGTAAGGCCTAGAAGCCTGCCCCAAAGGCCAACATGGAGCCGGATGATGGCGGAGGCAAGGACACCAAGTTCCCTGGGCCAAACAATGCCTCGTGTTCTTTGGGGGCTCCAAGGCCTATGACCTCCGCCGGCAGCGCTGCATCATCAAGTAGGAGGTGAACACCGTTAAGACCCTAGCCATCCTGATGTGGCTTTGGTGGACACATACGCCATCACCTTCAATCAGAGTGACCACCCCAATCGTGTCCCTCCTACAGGGCGGTACTCGCTCGTGGTCAGCCCGATCATGGGCACGACATGTCTATCTATGGTCGTCATCGACGGGGGCAGTGGCCTCAACATCCTCTATGCCAGCACCCTCAACAGGATGAGAATCCCTAAAGGAGCCTTCGCCCGAGTAAGGTGTTGTTCACAAGATCATCCTAGGCAAGGAAGTTGTGCCCCTCTGGCACATATGGCTACACGTCACATTCAGGCAGCTGGGTAACTTCAGTAAGGAGCCACTCACCTTTGAGGTAGTCGACTTCCCTGGCACCTACCATGCCTTAATCTGAAAGCCATGCTTTGCAAAGTTTATGGCTGTCCTAAAGTACACTTGCTTGAAGCTAAAGATGCCTGGATCCAACGGAGTCCACTACTACCTAAAATATTTTAGGTGGCGGGCGATTTTTGTTTACGGTGGCGGGCAAAAGGGCCCGTCACTATACTGAAGGTCACGGTAAATGGTAGGACGGTAAATCATTGGAAAAAAACAAAAAGAAAAAGAAAAAAGCCCAAAGCGGGCTTGGATGCGGGCGCGACATGGATCCCGCCGCCGCAGTCCGGCCACGCCGTGGACGGATCCCGCGTCTTTGGGGCCCGCCGCCGGATCCGCCACCAGAGGAGCGCCGCCACGGATCCGCCCCCGCGCCACTAGATCGAGCCATTTGCACTACCGGATCGACGACGCCATGCCCTCCACGTTGGAGAACGAAGGACGTGCGAAGGGGGTAGTGAGTAGGAGATGTGAAGAGAGGGAGAGGGATGTGAGAGACGGAGAGGGAGGACCTGCCCGGTACCATTGGGAGTGCGCCGCCCGCCGCCACCGGAAGCGAGCCGCCCTCGGCCGCCACCGAGCACGCCCGGTGGATCCGCTCGCCGTCGTGGCCCCAGCGCGTGTGTGCGAGGTCGCCATCGATCGAAGCGCCGGCCGCCACCGAGCACGCCACGGATCCGCTCACCGGGACGAAGGAGGGGAGCTGGAGGAGGGAGGAAGGAGATCGACGGAGGAGAGGAGGGAGGAGGGCGCGGAGTGGCGCGGAGTTCGGCTGGACGACGAGGGAGGGAGGAGGCCGCTCTCGGGCGGAGTTGGGCGGAGTGTGGGCATGGAGTCGGGATCGAGGGGTGAAAGGAGTTCAAATAAAACCCTAACCGTCAATTTATATCAGGCACCATTATCGGGCCTCATCCCGGGCTGTTGGGCCCACTGCATTTTCTCGTGGAGGGCCTTTAAAGCTGCCCGCCACGGTAAAGCTATTTTCCGTGGCGGGCATCTATTTTCCGTGGCGGGTTGTAATGCCCGCCACGGAAAATAATAAATGCCGCCACGGTTGGTGGGGTATTAACCATGGTGGGCAAAGTGTGTGCCCACCACGGGCTGATTCGGGGTGTCATGCAAAATGTTTTTGTGTACTAGTGGTCATCACGGTCAAAGCAGCTTCAAGCAAGCCTACTAGTGCAATCAAGATTGCATGACTCAGGCGATCAAAATCACCACATCCTCTTGTTCTAGTAGCTCTGACATGATGACAGGGAGGCACCAGGGGAGGAGAAGGTCAAGGCAATGGCGTCGCTTGATCGACCATGCTCCAACAAGGCCCCCAACACCCCTGGCAGTTGTGACGGCTCGATAGCCCCCTCCATCCAGCGCCGGCTCCCCGAAGGGGCTGACCCAATTGAGGTGGGTCCCGACCACTCCCCTTTGCCTGAGGGCCTCCGATGAGCCATCCATCCAGTAGATCGGTTCCCGCACCAAGCTGAGCCAACCTACACTCCTCTCTAACAAAATGCCCCAACAACAAAAACAAAGATACGTAGTTTGGCCTCTTTGGCCTTTTCGCTTCATGTCTTGATTTGGCCTTTCAGCCTTTTAGCTAATAATGTGAAACTATGAACTTATTGTTATCTCTCCTCGATCTCGGAAGGGGCAATGATATCAGGATCACACCACATCAGAAGACTGACCTACACAAGATTAGACGAATAAAGGGGAAGCCCAACTGAGGACCGAACGAACACCGCCTAGATAGCCCCAATTGCTACATGACCAGATATGTCACCCTCTCCCTAGCTCATTCCATTATTTCCATTCCAATACTATTTTTTGTTGGTAAGTCGAGCCTCCCCATTGCCTAGCGGACATGGTGCAATCGAGGGTTTGAAGGCCAGCCCATGGGGTTTCAAGGCTTCCCGAGGCAACAAAGTTGGGAGGGATGTTCACGGGCGGGCACTAGCGCCAAAAATCGGGTGCTCGGATGTGGAACCGGCCGCCCATTGAATGATGTACAATTATCGGCCTAGAGCCGCTCATGATAACCCAACAAGGAAGGCAAAGTGAGCTCCGAAGCACCGATTGAACGAGCTCACGAACCAAACAAGCGGCTTGGTTAGGAAGCAGATAATTGCCCCACCAGGAGGGGCCAAGGAATAGAACAACCGGAAACTTGGGGTTCTCATAGACATACCTGCTAGCAGCATGGGTGCAACACTATCGGTCATCGAGGCTAGTGTCACAGTGAATCTCGCCCAGCAAGGGCACCCAAGACGCCGAGCACGATTTGAGAGCATAGGATCGCTCCCGATGGGAATCCTAAACACTTGGGAATGACCCAACGGGTGCAAAGATCCCCAAACATCGAGGCCAAGGCTGTAACAAGCCCAATCCAATCCGAGCATGACTCGAGAACATGAGATTACAAAAAGGAAAGTAATTTCATTACAATGAGAACAACCTAGTTAAAATATACAATGGCAAAAACCACTTATATGCCACCGACATGGCGTATCCCTCCCGCCATCGCTTCATAGCATAATGGGAGGACATCATGACCAAAGACCGTGTCT
>JADLZK010008268.1:0-19743 GCA_015847255.1 Hyparrhenia diplandra
ATGTATTTAAAGAAGATTGGGTGTGGAAACCCGCTGCCAGTGGAAAACCCGCTGCGGGGCATCCCGTCAGTCAAAATGTTACGGCCGTTGGATTTAGGACGATCGCGGTCCTGCTGCCCTCCTCCATGACCAATATATACCCCGGCCAAACCCTAGCTTCGCCAGCGTCCACATCGCAACTCCTCCCTCCCCAATCTCGGCGGCGGCTCCGCCTCTCTCTCGTCTCGCCCTCCTCCCCAATCTCTCGGCGGCGGGGGCGGCCTGGCCGCGGTGGCCCTGCGCGCGGTGGCGGGAGCGGAGGCGCAGCGCTTGATTCTGCGGGGGGCTGCCCCGCCAGCGGCACGGAAGCGCCTTTGGCGGCCAGCGGGCGCCCCAGTGCAACACCAGACCCGGCACACCCGTGGCGGCGGCGCGCCAGCGGCCCCGGATAAAAGAACGGCGGCGCACCTCCCTTCTCTTCCCTTCCGTCTGGCGGCCTGCTCAAGATGCATTCGCCCTTCTAGGCCCTTCCCCCCTCTCGCCGTCCTTTTGGTTTGGTCGAATACTGATGGAGCGTGGTGAATCCCGGCTCGCCCGTCATGCCTATTTGGCGTGCTTTTGTAGGGTGCCGGAGGAGGACCCGGCGCCTGCTGGATTTGTGGCGTGGGGCGACCGCTTTCTTGGCCTTTGTGCACGGCGGGACGTTGCTTCGCGCTGGCGGGACCGAGCGGTGGAGCTTCGGCTGGCGGGACCAGCGATTCACCGGGGCGCTGCGTCTTGGCGCCCGCATCTTCTTGCCTATGGTTCTGAGGCGCCATATCTGTGGTGCGGGAGGAGCTACGGTGGACTGCGGAGGTCCTCGGGAGAAGCTGGCGGACACCGCGGCGTCAAAGCGTGGCGGTGGCGGCCCACCATTGGTCGGTCCCGAAGAGCCCGGCAACAGAGGCGCGGACCTAGGTCAGGACCCATGCCTATGCATCCCTATGTGTCGTGCCTATGGGCGTGGATATGGTCTCCGTTGTGGCACTTTATCCCATTCTCTTCTACGCTATTTTTGGTTGCCTTTTTCTCTATTGTTATTTGACTGTGTTAGCTGAACATCATGTATGTGGCTGAGTTGCTCCCCTGACGCTGCACTTGCTAGCTTTTGATCGAGACGGCGGTGCCTCACGGCTTAGTGTTCCGTGGTTATTTTTGCAGATTCGAGTGTAGGCGCATGAGGTTGAAGTTGCACTTGGACAAGATGGTGACCATGAGCTGCATCCCTAATTTTTTTGCGCTAGGTTTGTGAAGCTGTTACCGACAACTTCGGTGCAGGCAGCGTATTCGACGAATTGCTTGTCTATGCATGTGTGCACAGTTATTTAGTGGAGTATCGGTGGGTTTAGATTAACACATTGATCTTAACTTCATTCTCCATCACAGTTCCCTGTCACCTAACACTATGCACAACTAATTCCATAGCATGTCTGTTAACCTTGTGAGCTGAATCGTATAGTGTCAAAGTATCTTTTAGCTCACAGATTAGTACAGCCTGATCCAGTGAGTCTTTAGTGTTACTTTCTTTCACAATAGCTTGGTACATAGCTATGAAGGTTATTTTAAGTATTGCTTCTTACACCATCTACATGAGATTTACTAATTCTTAGCAGCTGAGTGCGTTAATATGAACTTTAGATTGTTACGCTTTTATTTTCTACCTATTTCTTACCGGACCAATAGTGAAGATGATGCTTTTTTCTCCTCCACGGGCCGAGATGCAACATTTCTTCATCCTAATGTATGTGAGAAGACCTTTCTTTCAATAAAAAGTTAGAACTTTTTTTTTTTTCCAAAATGTATAATAAGAGGACAAACCGCTTATCAAGAACAAAGGGTGATAGGGGAGAACTAGGAAGGTTTTATTAGTATTTTTGTTGCCAAAAGATGTGTCAATGGTTATGCCTATACATTATGTTTCCTTGAATAATCCTTCCTAAATATATATGCAATGTTAATCATGGTGTATGCACTGGCCTTAAATAATTTATTGTGCCCTTGCAGCTGAAGAGAGGAGAGGCTTCAAGGTAATTTTAGATATAGCGGTTGGTTTTTTGTGCTGTCTATACTTGCTTATTTACTCATTCTTTCCTCTGACATCATGTTGGAGACTAATTGGATCCATCATCTAGGTAGCGTGGTCGGATCCATCATCACGTTTGTCCATGTCGGGTTTGCTCAGACGGCATACGAATGATTGGATCGTGTTTAGCTTTCTTCTCCCACTCCCATATTCCTTAGTAGTGTTAAAAAGTTTTGTAGGTTTATAAGAGTGAATAAGCAAACAAATGAATAAAAGATATCATGAAATCGATTGCAGATGCAGTCAGGTAGAATCGAGAGATGACCTGGTACATCCTTTTGCTTTCAATTGCCTCGTGTGTCTTGTGTGTTTAGATATGCCATGTGATGCGACATTAAGGTTGGTCTTTTGTGCGGAATTATCTTGATCTGAATGTTCTATGGATGCTTGGCGCCCATGCATATCATGAGCACCTCATCGGGCAGTTTTTCTCTAGCTATTATGACATCCCCTGTTTTTCCCACTATAGATTTCGATGGCTGAAGAAATTGATTGGTTAAAAAAGGATCAACAACATTGGTGTTTTGCCGCAAAAGCGGAGGCAAGTGTTCATTGTTGAAGCTTGGGGGTGGTTACGATAATTTTTTTAACATTCAATTCACTTTGGTAATATTTAGCCCATGTAAACTTTAATGTTTTCCATTTTTACTCAGTCATTAGAGAGTAGTTAGAGTGTGCTTGATGAGGTCCCTCTTGTACCAATAGTAGTACCTTTGTCATATTGGTGGAGTCAAGAAAATATTTTTGCCGCCTTAAAAACTTATTCTTAGATGGGAGTTGAGACAGCAAGTAGGTTCGAAACGTGCAATGGAGAGTATAGTTGTTTTATCTCACAGGTCACAACTAAGAGTTAGCGATTCTTGACATGTATTTTCTTCATCAAAGATTTTTTTATATGTCCAATAAATATCTTGAGCTAATAGTTGTGCTAGGCTAGAGATATAATTGAGTTGTCGATAATATGGTTTTAATGGGCCTTGCTTTATATCTGTCTAGCGATGATTTATTTCATAGCATGTGGTTTTAGCGAGTTAATGAATCATATGATGACTCTAGAGATCTATGGTCATTTGAATTTTAGCGAGTTAATGAATCATATGATGACTCTAGAGATCTATGGCTGTTGAAAGCGTAGTGATGATTGTGCTAGCATTGTTATCTTATACTTTCTTGGTACACATTCATACAGCTAAAATTTGAATTGAACATGGTAGAATTTCAAATAGATTCAGGTTAGCCACTATGCATGTCATTTGTGTAACCTGTTCTACTTTGAGTCCAATAGTATTTTAGGCACCGGATACCTTTGTCAAGATGCTCTATTATTGTGTGCTCAACTCGGCATAAACTTACCACTTTCCTATCTTGACAATCCATTGTTTCCTTCCCTATCGATTGGTCATTTCGGCAAAGGCGTCGATTCTTGATTGAGAAAGAGGCTCAATTTCTTAGTGATCGGGTACATGTACATACCATTATTACGGGTGCAAAATGCTCTTCATTAATCCATGCATTCCCTACCATACTTTCGATGACACTTTTCTATTCTCCAACATAGCTGCTCAACCGGACTCTCAAACAAAAGATCAGCCACTGAGCTATACTCCCAAGAATGCTACGGACATGCTTGTAAAAGGTATGCGGGGAAGATAGCTTCTGCGAGAGATCCTTACACAAATCTTAGCTGCACTATCTATAAATATGTTGCTTCCTATTTGGATCTCTGCAGTGTGCTGGACCGCAAGAATCTTACTCCTAAAAAGAAGCGCTCCCGTGTGGAGCAGGCTCTGCCTCATGAGAGTGTAAACCAGGTAAAATTGAGTGTTAATGGCATCGATGATACATTCGCTTTATCTACAACTGTTTTTAGCTGATGTCGTTTAATAATTGCAGCATATCCACGCTGGTCCAGATCTTTTGGTTGGATGGAGGAACCACGTCCCATGTAGTCGAAGTTCGCGCCAAAGTGTTGTGTATTCCGGTCAGATCTTGGTCTTTAGGCATCAAGAACACCTTAACTTGATTGATCCTGCATGCCTGCCTATGAATGGTGCCAATGCATCTAGCCACCTCAATGTTGTTGTTTGCCAAAGAAAGAATACCACACTGATAGCTAGGTTAGATTATTTATCTTTGGAACACGAAGACCATTTTATTCAGCGGCTACGCCCGGTTTCTAGACATCATCGGTGAATTGGCTTATGCATGTACTATGGTACTCGCCACCTAGCTAGGACAGGCCATGAAATCTTTATTTGGTTAAGCTTTTTTCTATGTGATCGACAATTTGGGTGGCTTCATTATAAGTCTTACTATTTTCCTTGTGTGGTTTCCAATATCCTCTATCCGAAGACGCATGAATTAGATTGGATGCTTATCGGCTAGATGTATTTATAGGTTTCACCTGGGCCATGATCATCACTTTTCGCTGTGTTTTGTTTCAATCATAGAAAAGAAACCGCAGAGCCTCAGGCATGGGCGCGCGCCATAACACTAGTATAAAAGAGATGAGAAGACCAGGCCGTAACGCTATAGGAGGTGGACACGCCGACGGAAACCCCGACCGTCCGATCTCTGCCCGACGACAAAGATCTGGGAGCCGCAGGGGCCCGGCGGCCGGGCCCATTGGGTTGTAAGCTGTCGCTGACGCCCGTGGATGTTGGGTGGTGCCGACGACGTCACATGCGACGCTTTTCGACGGCCGGGCCTTCGAACGCCGTGGCGTAGCTGTCAGGTCCGATGAGCCTGGGTCTACCTGGCAGCGCCGGGGTTAGGCGGCGGTCGTCGTTTGCACTACCGACCGGGCCACCGCCAGGTGGCGCGTTGTCTCAGTGGGTCCGCTGAGGTGGGGTCTACTCGCAAAAGGGGGCGAGGCGGTGGTGCCGGGCCCGGCAGACGCGGGGTGGGAGTCGCGCTGGCCGGGCAGGTGAGATGGCCCACCGCCCTAGAACGCCGGCAACTGGGTTGTCGAAAGCTGCTATTGGCCTTTGATACGGAAGCGCAGCGGCCGGTCCCTACCCACGCCCAGATCGTGGCTCTCCTGGCTCCAGGGGGGTATGGCCAAGCCTGGCCCTCGACGCTGTCGATGGGCGGCCCGTCTGCATTCGGCGTGGGGACCTTGTCAGCTGAGTGACCTGCCTCCCGGCCGATTAGCTCGTCGCCCGTTCTGCGACTTCTCAGGTATCTCTCAGGCGGCCATGAGCTTTGCCGCCCACCCAAAGTGTGTGGGGTCCGTGTCGGACGACGACGCCTCACGGGCCTGCGGAACGCCGGGCCGGGCCCGCATCGCCGTCGTGACGGATCCACCGAGGTGTGCTCGCTGATAGAATGGTCCCATAGGTGTCCGCCCCACCGGCCGGGGTTGTTTGTGGTCACCGCTTGTGTCCCCCGGCTCGAGCTCCACCGGCTGGGACGGTCGAATAAAAAGCGGCGTTGTCGCCTCCGTTCGACTCGATGCCGTCTCGCCGTTTCTCCGAGGTAACCTGCCATGGCGGCTCGCCCCTCCCGCTGCTCAATCGCGTCCCTTCCTCGGTTACCTTCCGTTCAGATTCGGAGCTGATGCTCTCTCCCCAGCGTCGAATGGCGTGCGCTGTTTTGTAGGTTTCTGAGGGACACCGAGGTGACCTGTTGGAGGGGGAAAGTTACGGGAAGCGGCTGCTGCGTCTTCCGCCCGTTGGAGGTCGTCGCCGGGGGCAGCATTTCGGTCTGCAGGATCGCCGATTCGGCTCGGCGGGCCACAGGTATGGTGATTCATGCCTTCCCCCTTTTAGCCTTTTCCTGCATTGTGTTGATATCTAGGTGCGATTGGCGATTTCGATATTGGTCTGACATGATGCTTGTTCTTCTTCTTTCCCTTTCGTTTTCGTGTTCTGGGCGGTGTGGCGTTGGGTTTTTTTTTCTCCCCAAAGAAAGGCCTGTGAGAGGTGCCGCCATGTTTGCAATCCGTGCGTCCTATTTGGCGCTGCTGCAGACGGTTTGGCTAATCCTCGTCTCATCTCCTCCAGACCGGCCTCGACGCTCTAGAGCCACGACGACAACGGCTCTACCATGGTACGCCTCCATTTCCCCCATAATAGATCTAGGTTTCTATTTACTGCCCGAGCTGCTCTCCCTCCCGAAATTAGCAATACAGTTTTTTGAACAAACGACGACTCCATATATTGTTTAGCTCGATTCTCCGCTTTCTAGAAGCTAGCAACAGAATGTAGCCCATCTATGCGGACTGTTTACATAGATCTCCGTTTCCAGCACACCGGCATACATACAGCGACTCTAACCTAGCCTAATTTGATAGAAAATTAGCCTTCAAAAAGAAAAGGTTGCCATCTTCAATCAGCTAGGCAGCAGGCCACCTGCAGCAACCATTCTTTTCTGGTCCCCTTTATCGAAATGATGTGATGCTTTGATATGCAAATTTAAAAAGGACGCAGGGAAGTTTATACCTTGTGTCTTTATTAGTAGAAACACCTAGAAAAAAACATCTACCACATTTGAAAAGCAGGACGAGGTTATGAAGAAACACCTCTACAAAAGGTATCGCTTTACCATTCTCATTAGAAGCAACATCATGCAATTCTATCGGTGCCAAGCCATCATGGAAACAAATAAAATTGGATAGTTCACCATGCACAGTTAGGAAACGTAGACACTAAACAAATTTGAAACAGACTGGGCATGATAGATTTTGCCGTTCCTTTCAGTATCGTACGCATGGCCGCGCATACAAGAGTTGTTACCTAGATAGCTTCACTGCAGGATTATGATTACAGCTAAAAGATGCTAACCTTCATTATTACCTCTGTTTTGTAGGACGGCCATTCCCTTCCAGGACTCGCCATCCTCCGGCCAGACGAGTCCAACGATGTCCTCACACACGACCTGCATTTCCAGAACGCTGTTGTTGCAAACCAGGTTTTCCCAAAATATGCAAAGCCAACAGCCAGAGACATCCGCCGCGCCTTCTTAGATCAATTCCCACACCTAGCATACCCTATAGTCATCTCACGTTTTGGGCCTGACTTTGTCGTTCAGTTGGACAACGCCGGCGAGCGGCAGATTGTCACTTCCTCACGCATTCTTCGAGGTCGTGACTTCTGTATGATGCTTGTCCCATGGTCTGACCAGTACGGCGCTCAGCTTGTGGATTGGGAAATGAAAGTAACTGTGGACATCACTGGAATCCCACCACACTCACCACACGCATTTGTTCGAAATACCCTGGCACCCCTCCTCGAACCACACTGCAACATTCAGACCTGCCGCTTCCACAAAGCCAGAGGCATCTGCCGTGTTGATGCTTTTGCACTTAACATAGAGTCCATCCCCAAGACTGCGCAGCTCGCTGTCCAATTTCCTATAGAGCAAGGTGTTCGCAACGTAGTCTTTCCTATCATACTGAAGACCTATCCCTACAACAAAGCACCATACCTCGAGGCAGACGACTCCTCCATCCCTCTGCATTGACTCATCTTCAATCCTTCGGATTGAGACTTCATCAATATTTGTTACATTATGATTCATCTGAACTATATTCTACCAGACCCAGAAGAAGGATATGACAGTGATGCGATCAGAGAGGCCTTGGAGCAGCAGCTTGAAGGTACCTGCATCAAACATACCCAGACTTTAAAAACTCTTAAAACCATAGCTACTCACATCCACATGTTAATGCGCAGATGAGCGACAGCTAGGAATCAGACCAGCGGACAACAACTCAGACAGCGACTACGACTCCGAGGGGCAACTATATGCGCGGCTACCTGCATGGTTCGATCCTCCACGATGTCTATTTCTCTCTTACTGGTCCAAACATTTCTAGCTAACACCTGCTCAAACCCACGCAGATTCAGACTTCAGCCTCGGTTTCGACTCTGGCGGCCCTTACAGGTGAGGCCACCAAGCGTCCCCAGGTCTACACCGCCGCAAGGAGCCACCTACATGATCAGTTCCATCATGTGTCTGCGTCGGTTCCCGTAAACAGAGCTAATTACCGGGCTGTACTTCGAACAGCTCCATGTCTTTGTATTGGCCTAATTCGATGCAGTCACCTAAAGCGTATATGGGCCATCCCTAATCTTGTGTAAGACAGTACCACCTTCACCTTGAACCTCCCTTATTGTATGTAAGCACTATGTATTGTGGTCCCGAGACATTTATCCGGACTCTTTGTATTTGTGGGCGGTTAGTTCCACAAGGAGCAACGCTTACAACGCGCTATACACTAGTATATATAGAACCGCCCGGATATATGGGATAGGCGCCCGGGGAAAAGTCATAGGGCCCGTTTGGATTCTTTGAATTTGGGGAATGGAATCTAATTAATAAATTAAGCTATTTAGTTTGGAATTTGAGATTCCCTAACTTTCCAAAGTTCACAAATAAGCCTATCTCAAATTCATAGGGTGGGAGATAGGAATTGAATTCCATTGACCGACCACGAAACACCCTTTGAGATAGGCTTATTTGTGAACTTTGGAAAGTTAGGGGAATCTCAAATTCCAAACTAAATAGCTTAATTTATTAAGTAGATTCCAATTCCCCAAATTCCAAGGATCCAAACGGGCCCTAAGTCAATTTTTTTCATCGGGAGAATTAATCTTTGTAAGCATGTACTGAAGTGTATATCTCGAAGTCCTGAACTACGGGTACGAATTGAATTGAGCAAAGGAAAATCTCTGAACATATGTAATCCAACGCCAACAAGCATATAGCTCTATGTATAGTATAGTGGAACCGGATTCTCGAACTATAATGTACTCCGCGCAGAGATAGGACTGTCGGCCTATATCGCTTATACTCTCAGGCAGCCGTTTACATTGAGGGCAAAATCACAAAGTTAAAAAAGCGAGGAGTTTAGGGGTTCAAACCCAGGCTGTGGGATAAGACACGCGCCGCCTCATCCAGCTGAGCGTCGCGGTAGTTGCATCCACCTCGGAAGAAATATTGTTTACGAGCTCGGCGCCATCCAACCGAAAGCCACCGCCACGTCGTCGACCACCGGCGACCTTGGCGCCGAGACGTCATAGCTCAGCTCCATCATGTACGACGTCGAGAGAAAAAGGTCTATTTTCTGAAAACATTCCGCCCCGGGGGCTATTTGAGAAAATCTTTTTAAAAAGTAAAAAAAAAAAAAAAAAAAAAGCGGTAGTTGTGCCATGGCTTCCTTATAACTTCATAGCTCCTAGAAAAGATAACATTTTTTTACAAGCAACAACATATATTATATTAAAGCAGTCAAGATACATCGCAGTCCTGAAACAAGGACCGTGAAACATTGAGGTCCTACGACCAGAAAAGGAAACAACATCAACTAAAGTACGAAGGAGGACAAATCTGGCCGGTGAGGGGTACGCAGCGGGGGCGTCAACGGCGTGTGCACAGATAGAATGACCTCGCACAACGAAAGCTTAGAGTGGGAGGGCATCGAATAAAAAACATGCCGGCGTCCGAAGGATATTGTAGATGTCGTCGCCAGATAAGAAACTTGAGCCAAGTTCCCAAGGGAAAGCAGATTTGTCGAACCCGTACCAGAGCAGAAGTTGTGTCGTTGGAATCAGGTGTTGCAAGACTCTAGGCTGCGGGAGTTGACCTCCACGTCATGGTGGTGGGCCCCACGGCCACCGCCCAAGCATGAAAAATATCCACTGTAGGAGGCTGCATGTTGGACGTGTAGGGTAGAACGTGGCGCAAGTGGGCCCCAATTGAGGCACGCATATTCCATGCCCGCCGCCCTGGTCGTCTGCGCTAGGAACGACCGTCACTAGAACCGCGTCGAAGATCTGTGTGGCCAGGGATAGGAGGGCTTGGATCCGTGAACCTGGGGAGCACGAGCGCCACCGGCAGCACCACCTCGTCTTCCTCCTCTGCTTCCGGCGGAGCCGATGGCTGTGGTCATCACAGTAGTCGTAGATGAGGAGGTTCCTGGCCACCCAGGCGTTGTCTAGTGGCTGGTCCCACCCAGCTGCCCCCGTGCCGGGCGCACTGAAGGGTCGAGATGGGGACTAGGGGGGGGGTGAATAGTCCATTTTAAAAACTAATCGCACCGGCTAACCGAAACAAATGCGGAATTAAACTTATCGGTCTAGCCAAGACTTCACCCCTCTAACTAAGACTCTAAATCACCTCACAAAGGATCCTACACAAGAAGAGTGAGGTGACAAGCCTAGCTTGAGCTCTTAATCAATTCTAATGCAAGGTCACACAAACCTAAGCACTAGTACTTCAAGCACGGGTGAGCTCCTACACAATTCTAGTAAGCACAAGCACAAAGCCCCTAAGCTCACTAGATGCACAATGGACAAGGCAACACACGCCTAACCCAAAGGCTCAAAATACCTAGCTACACAAGCTAAGCAAAGTAACTAATCAAGCTACACAAGCTAGATAGTCACAACTACTCTACTCAAGCACAAGCACAATATATATATGAATGTAATAACAAAGCTTGTGATGAAGAGATTGCAAACCACCGCGAAGTGTGGACACAAGATGACACCGGTGATTTTTATCGAGGTCGGGAAGCTTGCCAACTTCCCCCTACTCCTCGTTGTGTCGACCAACACTTTAGTGGTTCCACGGTTTGGCGAATCACCCGGTGATGATTCTCAAGCTTAATGGCCAGTGCCAAATCCCACAGCTGGGAGCTCGATCGAGACACTCACACAGTGTGAGTTCTCTAGCCAATCCCTCAGAGGGTACCGCGTGAACCCACACACAAGTGTGGTAGCTCAATGACACGCTCCACTAGAGTTGCTCTTCACGATCCCCGCGAGGTGAGCACGAACCTCTCACAATCTCTTCTTCGGAGCACCGCACAAGCTTCCTTGCGTGCTTCACGAAGTCTCTTGCCACCAAGCCGTCTAGGAGGTGGCAACCTCCAAGAGAAACAAGCACCACCGGCTTGCAACACGATCACCTAGTGCCACGAATGCGATCTCTCAACGCAACACACTAGAACTCGATCTCTCACTCAATCGGATGAACGATATCAAGCATATGTGAGTGGGAGGGCTCTCAAGCACCACAATACAAGCCACCAAGGCTAGAATGTGCTCAGCAACCGACCAAAGCCGGCCACCCCATCTATTTATAGCCACAAGCCAAAATAGAGCCGTTGGGGTGCTTCTGCGCGCTGACCGGACGCACCGACCGGACTCACCAGCGAGTCCGGTCGTGAGTCCGGTCACAGAGTCCGGTCACAACCGACACGCTTCGGGCCCACTGGTACCGCACCCACCTCCATGCGTCCGGTCGGTGCTTCCGGTCGAGCACCGGAAGCATCCGGTCCCGCGTCCGGTCCTGCGCCCGCCAAAACCGGCCGCAGGGGGCTCTACGCGAGACGCACCCACCGGAGCGCCCGTCCGGCGGCGCGTGCTTCGTCGGTGCGTCCGGTCACCGTTTTCCAGCGAAAACTCCACCGAATCACCGACGCCTTCTCTTCGACATGCTACCCATCAAGTATACCAAACTTGAGCACGAGGGATAGCATGTTTTCACCACCACGATGCATCCGGCGCAATAGAAAATATGCAACTCATTTTCTCGAAAGCGCCGAATCCCGCCGAGCGGTTCCCAAACCCAACTCAACCCTGCAATCACCGCCGCCTTTGCAAATGTGCCAACACCACCAAGTGTACATCACCATGTGCATGTGTGTTAGCATTTTCACAATCATTTTCAAAGGCCGGGTTAGCTCTTAGCACGCCACTCGATCCTAACACGTCGCAAAGTTAGATCGCTCAAGTGGCACTAGATGACCGATATGCAAACAAGTTTGCCCCTCTTGATAGTACGGCCATCTATCCTAAACCCGGTCATAAACTTCTCTAAGCTCCAATGACCGGCGAAATGAAATGCCCTATAGGTTATACCTTTGCCTTGCGCATTTCCATTCCGCTCCATCTTCAAGTGCCGATGCAACAAATGCACCAACACGATCAAGAATGATATGATCCATTTCATATCATCACATGACCTTCTTGGTCCATCGATCTTGACCTCACTTGCTCTTCGCCGTTGCGTCGGTCCGTCGGCGCCAAGTCCAGTGACTTGCCCTTCACACTTGCAACCGGTCCATCAAGCCAAGCCTTGTCTTGATCTTCACCACCTTGGTCACATGACTCCATGTCATGTCTCATGTGCAATAAGCTCCTTCATTGCATCATCATATGTGAACTAATCTCCTGTGTATCATCTCAATGACACATATTAGTTCACCTAATGTTGACACTCAATTACTAAAAACCACAAGGGACCTTTCAATCTCCCCCTTTTTGGTAATTGATGGCAACACTACAACGATATGGAATTGAAGATTAATTCATACTCGATAGTGGTAACTCCCCCTATATGTGTGCCCAAATGATTTTAATTCAAAGTTTGCACACATACAAAGATATGAAACTTTTGGGAGGGTTAACACTACAAAGTGATGCTAAGGTATATAGGATAAACCTTTGAAGCGTGATACCAATCGGAGTTGCACATTTGAAGTTCATCCTTAGCATCATCCATGTAACTAGACATACACCAAAAACTCAAGATACCATGTGAGATCAACATTATAAGCAATGGTTCTTGATCCACGTGAAAAACCATATATGTCTAGCTACTACCTATGCATGCTAGTTATCATATCATCAATCAAGTTCTATGACTAGCATATACACCACACAAGCATTGCATATAGAATCTAAAAACTTATGCAAATGCAAGCAAGCACATGAATATGCACATGTCAAATGCAATCAATCAAGTTCATGAGCTTGCTCCCCAACTTGTGTGCTTCTCTTTTGTCCAAGAATGTTGATCCTCTTCTAACCTTCAATCTTGCTCCCTCTTATTCTATGTCCATATTCTCATCCCCCTTTGTCATATATCCAAAGACACTTACATATCTTTGTCCAATTTCTCCCCCTTTGTCATCAATTTCCATAAAGGGTATGCCTCTATTGATACAAAGGTTGTGACTAGGGATAGATGGTTGATTGTTGAATCTTCATTTTTGATGGACACCACTATATGTTGGAATGACACCACTTGTAACAACCACATGTGGAAGCATGAAAACCATCTAGAAATGCCACATGTAGGTCACTTGTAGGATCCTTGACCTTGATCTTGAGGTGGGGCACCTCCCCTATGTCAAAGCATATGTCAATCCATTTGAATAATTTGAGCACTTGTTGGTGAGGGTAGCTTTCTTGATTTGAATTGATCACTTAAAGTTGAGGATCACTTGTGGAACCACCATTAATACCACGTGAAGTAAAGATACCACGTGTAGGAATATGATATATCTTGCAATGTGGTAGCCACTTGAAAAGATTTGACAATTGTATCCAATTCTCGAACTATATTGTTTCCATGAGCTTCTTTCTCTTTGACTTGATCTAGATCACTTGCACAAGATAATCTAACTTCGGTTTGAACCAATGACAAGCTTCTTCACACCTCATGCTAAGGGTTATCTTGACAATGTTGAGTTGAAGTACTTGAATGCTCATTCTCTAGATCAAATACTATAGGTTCACTAGCTCATGAACATGTCATATGCCACCACTAGATCATATAAAACATAGAAGCAATAGTGGTACCATATAAGCATTAAAAACATTTGATTTTCATGAATGATCACTATGTATGACTATATGCACTAGCAAGTCCTTAGCAAATTATGAATGCATATGTCAAACAATTTCACCTTGCTATGTTGGAGTAGAGGATAGTCATTAGATTCTAATTTAGCTCTCCAGCTAGCATCATGAAGTCCAATTCAATAGCTTGGTGAAGACAATATGTACCAATTTGAATTCCATGCTTCACCCATATGAATTGAGAACCACTTATGATCAAGTGCACTTCTTGTTGTGGTTGACTTGCTTTCTTTTTGCTCTTTGCTTGCAAGAGAGAAAACCATTTGAATTTTGTATGAAACATCTCTCTATTTGGGTGTTGCTTGCTTCTCTAGATCAACCCATTTGAATTCTTCAACTAAGCATCTCCAATAATTCTTAGAATCTCACTTCCATGTTAGCCATCCAAGCCGGTGCTCGGTTTACCTACAGTAGGCGGCATGCCCCCAACGGGAGAAGTGACCTCTCTCCAAGAACCATTCTTGATACTCATTTGAATTGACTTTGGTTGATTGATCCACATGATGGACTTATCATGATAAATAGAATTGATTCTTCTTTAAGTCCTTTTCTTTCTTCCAAGGATATCCAAAGATCACTTGAACTCATTTCTTGCTTTCCATCATGATCTTCAACTAGAGTACTAGATGTGTACAATGTACACTCCCCAAAATCAATGGTTTTGTACTCTTTGCTTGTCATACTTCTAACTCAATTCAAAACCAAACTTAGGTGCCTCAAACACTTATAAACAAGATTCCAACTTGAGGACCTTTCAATCAAAGTGACTCTTGATCAATCCGATAATTGTCACTTTTTTTCTGGCAGATTTTATACATCTCAAAGAATAAACCATATCTCACAATGTACATGTTGAAATGCCATGAAATTTGGTGGAGATGTGCAACACTGAGTCATCTAGCAGCCACAAAAATTTGAGCTCCATAGCCCTTATGGATTGCTACCAGATTTCACACCTTTCCACACTACTACATGCTGAAAACTGCTGCTACATAGCTGACAAGTTCCACTCCAAATCCGAAGTATCCCTTGTTCTATCATCATGAAATTTCTACAGCATCTTGTACCATAAGTATAGAGCATGCATACCAAATTTCAAGCCATTCCAATAAGATTTGATCATCCAAACATGGCTAAGATCACAGCTCACTCAGATTTTGCAAAAGTGGACAGATTTGAGCTATTGAACTATGCTTCATCAATTTGAATCAAATTTGATGTCAACTTGTTTGAATACTTTCACAAGACATGTATCAATTGAAATCACATACTAAAGATCATCTCATGATCATATCCATTCAAACCAACTCAAATTTGACTACTAAGTATTTAATCCATTCAAACATCTCATAGCAAGCAACATATGCATATATATCCAATTCAATCAACTTATATGCACCCAAATATGTGTGATCACTTAGGAATATACCTTTGTAGCTCATGATCATCAAATAGCAAGCTTCAACTCAAATATTTGCAAGCCATCAAATATTTCCAATAAACCACCACAACTTGAAATATAGCACTTGTATGTTGTAGCACTTGGACTTCACTTGTCATGACTTGGCATTGGGATATAATTGCACTAGGCTTCATTACTTGACTCAATCAAATGATGAACAATATGAACTCAATTGAATCAAGCCTCCAATGCCATGGTACCTACAAACAATCATCCACTTTTTGATGGTACCCAAACTTGTTTGGGTCCTCTCAAGTTAGGTGCAACATACTTAGGCAAAAGCCTTAGTATGAGTAGCGGGATGTTTTGCAATAGCAACCGAGGAGGTACCATTGTCATCCTTTCTAAGCACAATATCATCATCAATTGAAATCGGCTTAGAATCATTACCTAGGGGACATGAATGAGCCATGTGTCCCCTTTCCCGGCATAAGTAGCATCTTCTCTTTTGTTGAGCCTTTTCTTTCTTGCTCATTTGATGCTTCTCATTGCCTTGCTTCAACTTGTTTGCTTGAACCTTCTTCTCAAGCTTGTTTGGACAACCCGAAGCTAGGTGGCCCAATTTATCACAACTATGACACTTGATGTGAGCATGCACATTCTTTTCTTGAATCTTGCTCACCATCTTGGCATCTAGGATATGAGTTGGATGCCTTGCTCTTGCCTTGCCACCCCTTCTTGTTTTCTTCTTCATCTTCAAGTCATCAACTTTAGCTTCATGGTTGATCTTGACTTGATCTTGGGGATTGTTTTCTTGCTCAACTTGTGGCTTTGGTTGAGGCTCATCTTGATGCTCTACCAATTTCTTGGTTGGGCATGTTGAGGTGAGGTGACCCCAAACATTGCACTTTCGGCACTTGACATGCTTGAGCCTCTCTTCTTCCTTCTTCAACTTGAGCTTTTTCTTCATTTGGGCAAGCCTTCGCAAGATGTCGCTTCATGGCACCGATAGCACATGAAATGAGATAGCTTCTCTTGTTCTTGCTTCTTCATTTCTCTTTCATATCTTCTCTTGCCCCATCTTTTACCTTTGATTTTGCTCTTGTTGAAACCAATGCCACTCTTGTCACCGAAGCTTCTTTTGTTCTTCAACATATGCTCAAAGGTGACTTGAGAGTTGTAGCACCTCTCTAACTTATTGCTCAAATTCTTCACTTCACTTTTGAGCTCATCATTCTCCTTCAAAAGGTTAGTCTCACAAGACATAGAAGAAGAACAAGCATCTAATGATGAAGAATATGGCATATTCAATAAATCATCACAAGAGGTGGATACATGCTTCTTGCCTACATCACAAGGGTTAGCACAAATACATGATTGATCAATTGACCCATGTGATGAGCTCTCACTAGTTTTAGATTCTTCATTTGAAAACTTCTTAGTGAGAAAAGCATGGTCTTGTACCAAGTTATCATGAGTAACACTAAGTTCCTCATGAGCCAATTTTAGCACTTCATGTGAACAAGTAGTAACATAAAGTAGATGCTCTTGTTGTTCACATGTTTTCTTTAGAAAAGAGTTTTCATTTTCCAAGTTCATTGTTTTAGCTTTCTCCTTTTCTAAAGACATGGTCATGCTAGCAAGTCTACTAACAAGCTCATCATATGAATCATGGTGATCAATCACATTGTCATTTGATACCTTGGTGTCACCTAGTGACATGAGACAATATGTTGATGTAGTGGATGAACTTGGAGTAGCATCATCAACCGAGCATGAACCATCAATATTTGCATCAAGTGTGCTTGAAGTAGAATCATCGCTTGCAACACTTGAGGCATCATCATCAAACTTGTCAAGTGAACTTGTGGTAGGATGATCATCATCTTCACTTGACCATGAGGTGGAGCAATCTTGCTCAACATCCTCATGAACCACCACCTTTGGCGCCTCATCCTCAAACTTGCCATCATCCCAAGTAGAGGCATTGCCGAAGGTATGCTTGATGGACTCCCACACCTCATGTGCGGATCCCTCATGGTTCACCTTGTCAAAATCTTCAAGTCTCAAAGAATTCATTAGAAAAAGATATGCATGTGCATCAAGTTCATACAAAGACCTTTGAGCTTTGGTTAGATTTCTATGGTCCAAGACACCGGTGAGACCACTAGTGACAACCCACCAAACCTTAGGTCCCATGGCACGAAAATGATCAAGCATATGGTGTTTCCACCGTGCAAAGTGTGTGCCATCAAAAATATGTGTGTCACTCAAACAAGAATCACTAAACCCTCTAGTTTCCATCCTCTCAGGCCGGTTAAGACCACTAAATGAGAGACCACGGCTCCGATACCACGTGAAGGGTCGAGATGGGGACTAGAGGGGGGTGAATAGTCTTTTAAAAACTAATCGCACCGGCTAACCGAAACAAATGCGAATTAAACTTATCGGTCTAGCCAAGACTTCACCCCTCTAACTAAGACTCTAAATCACCTCACAAAGGATCCTACACAAGAAGAGTGAGGTGACAAGCCTAGCTTGAGCTCTTAATCAATTCTAATGCAAGGTCACACAAACCTAAGCACTAGTACTTCAAACACGGGGGTGAGCTCCTACACAATTCTAGTAAGCACAAGCACAAAGCCCCTAAGCTCACTAGATGCACAATGGACAAGGCAACACACGCCTAACCCAAAGGCTCAAAATACCTAGCTACACAAGCTAAGCAAAGTAACTAATCAAGCTACACAAGCTAGATAGTCACAACTACTCTACTCAAGCACAAGCACAATATATATATGAATGTAATAACAAAGCTTGTGATGAAGAGATTGCAAACCACCGCGAAGTGTGGACACAAGATGACACGGTGATTTTTTACCGAGGTCCTCGGGAAGCTTGCCAACTTCCCCCTACTCCTCGTTGTGTCGACCAACACTTTAGTGGTTCCACGGTTTGGCGAATCACCCGGTGATGATTCTCAAGCTTAATGGCCGATTGCCAAATCCCACGGTTGGGAGCTCGATCGAGACACTCACACGGTGTGAGTTCTCTAGCCAATCCCCTCGAGGGTACCGCGTGAACCCACACACAAGTGTGGTAGCTCAATGACACGCTCCACTAGAGTTGCTCTTCACGATCCGCGAGGTGAGCACGAACCTCTCACAATCTCTTCTTCGGAGCACCGCACAAGCTTTCCTTGCGTGCTTCACGAAGTCTCTTGCCACCAAGCCGTCTAGGAGGTGGCAACCTCCAAGAGAAACAAGCACACCGGCTTGCAACACGATCACCTAGTGCCACGAATGCGATCTCTCAACGCAACGCACTAGAACTCGATCTCTCACTCAATCGGATGAACGATATCAAGCATATGTGAGTGGGAGGGCTCTCAAGCACCACAATACAAGCCACCAAGGCTAGAATGTGCTCAGCAACCGACCAAAGCCGGCCACCCCATCTATTTATAGCCACAAGCCAAAATAGAGCCGTTGGGGTGCTTCTGCGCGCTGACCGGACGCACCGACCGGACTCACCAGCGAGTCCGGTCGTGAGTCCGGTCACAGAGTCCGGTCACAACCGACACGCTTCGGGCCCACAGCTGGCACCCACCTCCATGCGTCCGGTCGGTGCTTCCGGTCGAGCACCGGAAGCATCCGGTCCAGCGTCCGGTCCCTGCGTCCGGCCAAAACCGGCCTGCAGGGCTCTCTGCCAGACGCACCCACCGGAGCGTCCGGTCGAAGCCGCGTGCCTCGGTCGGTGCGTCTCCGGTCACCGTTTTCCAGCGAAAACTCCACCGAATCACCGACGCCTTCTCTTCGACATGCTACCCATCAAGTATACCAAACTTGAGCACGAGGGATAGCATGTTTTCACCACCACGATGCATCCGGCGCAATAGAAAATATGCAACTCATTTTCTCGAAAGCGCCGAATCCCGCCGAGCGGTTCCCAAACCCAACTCAACCCTGCAATCACCGCCCGCCTTTGCAAATGTGCCAACACCACCAAGTGTACATCACCATGTGCATGTGTGTTAGCATTTTCACAATCATTTTCAAAGGCGGGTTAGCTCTTAGCACGCCACTTTCGATCCTAACACGTCGCAAAGTTAGATCGCTCAAGTGGCACTAGATGACCGATATGCAAACAAGTTTGCCCCTCTTGATAGTACGGCCATCTATCCTAAACCCCGGTCATAAACTTCTCTAAGCTCCAATGACCGCGAAATGAAATGCCCTATAGGTTATACCTTTGCCTTGCGCATTTCCATTCCGCTCCATCTTCAAGTGCCGATGCAACAAATGCACCAACACGATCAAGAATGATATGATCCATTTCATATCATCACATGACCTTCTTGGTCCATCGATCTTGACCTCACTTGCTCTTCGCCCTAAGGCTTGTCGGTCCGTCGGCGCCAAGTCCGATGACTTGCCCTTCACACTTGCAACCGGTCCATCAAGCCAAGCCTTGTCTTGATCTTCACCACCTTGGTCACATGACTCCATGTCATGTCTCATGTGCAATAAGCTCCTTCATTGCATCATCATATGTGAACTAATCTCCCGTGTATCATCTCAATGACA